>CM061749.1:6816190-7186189 GCA_030979885.1 Lolium multiflorum
TACCTTCTCCCCAATCCCCTCCGCGTATCGGGGGAAATCCTAGGACTAGTCCGAGCAGCAGCGGCGTCGTCGTTGCTTTCCTTGTTGAAGGTGTTGCTTGATACGCGGCCTTCGGTATGCTAGGTGCGTGGTGGAACTATTTGGAGGGCGCAGTGGTTGCGAGTCGTCTTCGTTCTTGTCGAGCTGCCAGTGTCGACATTGCTTTCTTTTTTCTTTCTCTTTTGTTTTTTGGTCTTGGTTGTGCTGCGGCCCCAGCGTGCATCTTATATCGGTCGGTTGTTATATTAATATAGCGGGGCAAAAGGCTATTTCGAGGAAATTCCGTTGCTTTAGCTTGTGGCACTGCATGCCACTAGAATTGCGGGATGATGTGTTAATGCGACTATATTTGTCACTAGTCGTCAAGTCAATCATGCTAAAAAGGCATACATATGAAAAGTTTGCACACCACTCCAAAATTAGGCGTGGGAGATCTTTATAACGGAAAACGCGTAGGTGTGAGATGAGGTACGGCCTGGGTTCATACAAAATAATCTATGAAGGGAAACGTCGATCCAGAAAGTCCAAAGCTAGAAACAAAAGTGAAGTAGCGGAACATTACATGAGGATAGACACCACGCACGTGGTATGAACCAGGTAATCAGACGAACACATACGAATGTTTATCCCATGTTTTCCTTGAGATCTTAATAAGGCAGCTACATATATACCTGCACCTCCAAAATGGAGTAATACTTTTGGCTACTAGTAGTACGATAGTCGAGGAGGAAATAACGCACAAAGTGACTTGGAGTACTGGGAAAATACACCTGCATACCATGGCATCCTATACATGCAAAAAAAATCAGGAATTCCGAATAACAGACACAAATCTTTTGACCGCTAAACAAGGAATAATTAGAACCGAATCTTGCAAGGGAATACACATGCATATTCTATAACAACTGACCTCGATTTATTGGATGATTGTTTATAGGCAGTAGTAAGGGCATCTCCAACCGGGCGACCCAAACGGACGCGCTGGGCCGTCCATTTTGGGCCGTTTGGATCGCCGGCCGGACACACGGACAGCGGCCCGCGTCCGCGTGTCCGTTTGGATCGCGCGCTACGCCCAACGCGCGGACGCATCGCAAAATCGGAGAAACACGAAAACAAAAGAAAAGTGTCAAATTTAAACGAAATTTGATTAAACATATGCCCTATTTTGGGCAAATTTGTACATAGCCCTATTTTGGGCAAATAACTAACAAAAGAAGCCCCTATATGGGCTTTTAAATTTAAACTAAAAACCCTCTATTAGGGTTTGGTCGGCGGCGCGGTGGCCGCCGGTGCGCCGCCTAGCCCCTGTGGGCGTCGTCGGCGACGTCGTCGTCGTGGACGACGTCCCCGGGCGGGAGGCGCTGTTGTGGCTCGACCGCGCCGGGGACTCCGGCCACGAAGACCACGGGCCTCCTCCCGGCCGAGTGGGGTCCGGAGTGCGGCGGCGCACGGAGCAGCGCCTCCTCCCTGAGGCGCTGCTCCCTCTCCTGCCAGGCGCGGCGCGGCCTCCCGGCGCCGCTCTCGCGCGGCGCCGGCCTCCTGCCGCCGCTGCTCCTCGGGCGCTCCTCGTCGGCGCGGCGCCTGGCCTCCTCCCGCCGCGCCGCTTCCTCCTCCTCCCGTCGCGCCTGGCGGGCCTGGGCGTAGAGCTCCCAGAGCTCCGCTTCTTCCTCCGCCAGACGCGTCGCCTCCTCCATCTCGGACGTTCGAATGGCCGCCTGGAGGTGCGGCCATTTCTCGTCCTCCTCCGCCGCCGAGATGAGCAGCGCGGCGCGGAGGACCGGGTCCTCCTCCGAGGACTCGGGCTTGGCCTCGAGCAGCAGCGGCGGCGGTTGCGGCAATATCGCGCCGCCGCGGGCGGCCTCTCCGATGTGGAGGCCGCCTGGTTTCCGCACGACGGCGGCGCCGGCGACGCCGGGCGCTCGCCTCGTCGTCGTTGGCTCGCGAAACCCGGGGGCCATGGCGGCGGTTTCGCGGGAGTGGAGTGGGGACCGGGTGGAGGGCCGGATCCCTCCGTCCCCATTTACCCCTCCGGGTCACCGACAGTGGGCCCAAAGGAGACGACGACGGACGCCGGGACGACGGACGCCGTGCCATCCACCACGCAAACCTATCCCAGATTGGGCTAGGTTTGCGTCGTGGAGACGCGTCCGCTTTGCGGTGCGTCCCCACGTTGGGCCGCGATTTTGTCCGGCTGGACCCATCCGGACGCGCGGGCGCGGGATGGGTCGCCCGATTGGAGATGCCCTAACAATCTAGAGCAGGAGGGAGAACCCACATTCCCACAACCCTATGCTAACGCAACCACACCCCTAACTGTCTAAGAGCATCCACAGGACCGGCGCTCGGGAGCAGAACGCTGCGGCGGCGCACCGGCCACCAACAGAACGCGACGGCGGCGTGAGCCCATTAGGGTTCGACGCGATTTTTTTATATTTTTATTGGAGATGTACGCCGAGGGCCATGCCCGTCAGTGTAGCGCCGACGTCCGATAACGGCCGACGTACCGGCCATTACTGCGCCAAGGGCTCAGACGCCGAGAGCCCAGAACGATCGTCGGCATCAAACGTTTACGCCTAGGGCCAGTCCTACGCCGAGGGCCGGCGTGTCTCCGCCGAGGGGCTACGCCGACGGCAGCCCTCGGCGTAGGATACGCCAAGGGCCTTCCATGGCTAGGCGCAGCGGCAGATTCCTGTAGTGCCGTCCCAACCTCGGCAAGAAACGAAACGTACATTCTCCCAAGAAAGACACCATGCCACGCTGGTTCCAGGACAATAAAAGCGGACCAAAAGTTAAGAGAGAAGAATCACGAGATACGTGGATGATTCAGCACAGCAAAAAGGCCTCTGACAAGAACCAAAGATGAGAAAGATGACAATACAGCAGGCCCATCTCTCGTACACGTGCAATTGTGTAAACAGGCTTCGTCCAGCTTGACGAGGCCCAGTTTTTTCTTATTGCACGAACTGGGTCCCGCTAAGATGAATATCTATATAATCAAAAAGGTAGTATTATTAAATACAAAAATAGTTGTCAAGAGTGGGATTTGAACCCACGCCCTTTCGGACCAGTACCTGAAACTGGCGCCTTAGACCAACTCGGCCATCTTGACGTATGTTCATAGATTCATTTTTCACGTATAGGTAGCCGCAATCTGCAGGGAAATATCCCCTTAGATTAACGCAGTCACTAAATTTAACAAAGGAAATGAAACATGAGTTATGTATCAACCTATTTGGTCAAATTAGTAGCCAAAGATAAGTCACATAAACTAGGAACGTTAACTTTGAGGCTCTTGATGACAATGTGGTGAGATTCAATAAGTTAAACCGTGCAACTAGCTACGCAATTATCGTATCTAAATCTTCCCCTACCATTTTAATCCTAATAAGATAAAAGAAAACCTCGATAAGAATATACAAGAGGTGCCATTTTTTCTTAGAACTTGCGTTTCCTCTTGAGATGACAAAGGTATATTAATAATGGGTGTGGCTGGAGCTCAGGCGACTGATATTTAGTTAGATCTCAGTCACCTAACGTCAGCAGTTTATTAACAGACATGTTTAGCTTTCGCACTCGATTTCTCACGGGTCACAGTGATATTCTCGTTCGCTCATCATGGGTTGTGTTGGCCTTTTGAATTTTTTTGTTGTTTGGACGGGTAGCTTAGGCTCTTAGGATCGCATTGACTAGGCCTACCAATAAAGCACCTGAAGGCCCACGGAAGTAGCCACATCAACAACAGAAAATGCTAGTTTTTTTTATTAAATTGTTACGTGAGGTTTGTAATTTTCTTGTTAGCTTAAAGTATGAGTATATGTTTCATTAGAATAAATAGTTGAAACTTATGCACTTTGAATTTTTTTCGGTTGCAACCCAAGTGCAATTGTAAAAGGGTCACTTGCAACCCACATGCAACTGAATTTTTTTTCAATTGCAACACATGTGCAACTAGGAAAATATCAGTTGCACCGCACACGCGACCAAAAGAATCTCTGTTGCAATCCATATTGATTTGGAAAATATCAACTCAACCCACATGCGACTAAAAAAATTGGTTTTAACCCACATGCAACTCAAAAAAAACATAGGTGTAACCGATTTACAACTGGAAAACCTTAGTTGCAATTCACGTGGAACTAGAAACATCTCAAGTTAACCACTGTGCAACTAGAAAAATCTCAGTTATACCGCATGCGCAACCAGAAAAATTTAGTTGCAACCCGCATGTAACTAGAAAAATCTTAGTGACAACCCACATGCAACTGAAAAAATCTTAGTTGTAACCTACATGCGACTGGAAAAATTCTCTGTTTGCAACTAGAAAATGTCAGTTGCAACTCATATGCAACTGAAAAAATCTTAGTTGCAACCAATGCGTAACTAGAGAAATCTCAGTTACAACCAATGTGTAACTCCATAGGCTAGCATGAACCTTTTTTTTGACAGCTTTACCATAGGGGAATCCCCTACGATTTAGATTATAAATATATATTTTTTTACGTAAGAACACATATATTATAAAAGACAGCATGCCGCCTCATTAAAAACCTTCCAGTCCTCATCGGTGCCCTGATAAGGAAAAGAGGGCGTAAGAAACCTGCTGCCCTGAGATTACACGGTGTTCATACAATCCGCAGTGATCAAGTCCCGAACGCAGTCAGGAACTGACTCACTCATACAACCCGAGAAACCAGATTTTCCTAATTGTGCCAGTACATGAGCAACACCATTATGACTCCGATCCACTTTAGATAAGGATATGTCACTAAAAATCTTCAAGAGTTCCCGGGCCTCTAGGATTGTGGCCCAGTCTAGGGCATGCACCACAGCATCATCCAATATCACATGCACGGCCCAAGCACAAGCAGACTCCAAGAAAGCAGGCCAACGGCGAAGAGCAATCAGATGTCGAAGACCTTCTAGACATGCAATAACTTCCGCCTCTTTTGCACTTGCACAGCCCGTAATTGGCTTCCAATCAGCAAGGATAGGATGTCCCAGGTGATCGCGAATAATGATACCAATGCCCGCGCTTTTTGACATAGAATCCCATCCTGCATCAACATTAACCTTGATAGAGCCAAATGGAGGGGGTGACCAGGATACCGCCTTGATCAACGCCTCGTCCCCACCTCCTGTAAAAGAGTGGTGGTAATTCACTAGGTACGGTACAGAGGCCGAAACCGATGCCTTACCATCCCCATGCACGATATTATTACGATGATGCCAGACCCTCCACAACAGAAATATGATCTTGGGTCGCTGGTCCTTAGGAGCATTACCCAGGAGAGAAAAAATCCACTCCTCATGATTCTCTCTGAAGGCCACCTCATCAGGGAGCGACCAGTGCAGACGCAATTCTTCTCGGAGAGCTCGAGCCAGTGTACATGCAATTAGCGCATGATGTGAATCTTCAACCTTACAGCCACATAACGAGCAGGTCGGATCCACCGTAGAGATACGGCGATTTAAGTTCTGTTTAGTTCCCAGGGAGCGACCTTCCAAGCAAAAACCCTGAACTTCGGCGGTACAGAGGCTTTCCAGACAAGATCCCAAATTCTCCGTTCACCAGAAGGACTTGTACTTGATTGTCCGTCAGAGGAAGATTGGAGCCTAGCCTGCAAACCTATACGATACGCAGAACGAACACTGAATAAGCCATTATGCTCTCCACTCCAGGCTATGAAGTCATCTGTCGCACGAGTGGGCAATTTGATGCGGAGAACCACATCTGCATCATGTGGCAGACAGCAGTCGCGGACAGCACCTCATCCCACGACCTGCTTCCTTGGTTAATGAGTTCCGAGAACCATTTACGGCGCGAAGAACCTCTCCTACCATCCAGTTTTAGAGCTCCCGATCTTGGAAGCCAATTGTCTCTAAATTTTTTTACACTAGAGCCTGTGCCAATACGCCATATGATGCCTTCCTTCAATAGATCAAGCCCATGCACAATACCCTGCCAAGTTTGGTATGAAAGCCGTGTCCAACAGGTGACCAGAGGGGTAGTATCTAGCTTTAAGCAGTCTTGCACAGAGGCTATCGGAAAAATAAATTAGTCGCCAGGCCTGTCGAGCCAGCAGTGCCTGGTTGAACACATGGAGATCGCGAAAGCCAATTCCACCATACCCTTTTGGCCTAGTAATATGAGCAAAAAGAAAAAAAACACTGTACAATTATTTACATGGAGGGAATCACGATATAATCCAATGCCTAAGGACATTTCTCTTAACTGCAACCCATGTGTCGCTAGAAAAAACCTCAGTTGCAAGTCGGAATTACTCAGTTCTAATTCATGTGCAAGGTAAAATCTTAACCGAGTTTTGGAATCACACCTTTTTTTCCAAAGGACACCAGCGTTTCACAGTAGCAACAAAGCCAAAAAAAAAAAGGCCCACGTAGTACCAGACACGGCAAGAAAGAAAGGAAGAAAAAGCCCAAGATGGAGCAAACGGAGCAGCAGCCCACGAGCCACGACAAAGATCAGCGTACAGGCACGTCTACGGAACGCGCGAGCCAAAACGCCAATCTGCACAAATCTGAAGGCATCACTCTAACAGCTAATTAGGATGACTGAGACATAATAAAAATCAGACGTCTGATTTCTAGCAAATTCGATTAATAATTGGCTAACCCTTAGTGATATCTCTGTTTATGTGCCGCTAAAAGTGTGGGATGCTTAAAAGTAAACTAGAAAACATGTAAATAAGATAAAGGCTTGTCGTATAACAGAGAAAGTTGCCTTACCTTTCTTATTAAAAGATCATCTTGTAATATTCCAGGTTTAGAGGCAATAAAATGAGAGAACACCAAAGTGTGCATTGCATTCATGCATAGAAAATCCGGGGAATTTTCGCGCTTCAAATAAAACTTACCACGATGAAGTTTCACTTGACTTGGGAATTGAAGTAGATCATCAAGTCAAGCGCTATAAACTTCACTGTGACCTTTGCTAAAACCTTGTTTTGGGTAGAGATGATTTGATCTATGGGCTAGATCAAATAGAAGTAGATTTACAACAAACAACACCTTAAGTAAGGACCAACTACAAGATCTTATAAAAGGATCTCAACATGCCATTCCTTACAACAACAATAATTATTCAATCCTAAATCAAAGAACTCAATTAATTAAAAAACTATTCTTTACTTATCTTATCCATGTCTTCTACTAAATAAATGTTCCTAACATGAGTCACATGGTATATCTTTTCAACTACAATGCTTGAACCCAAGCCAAGGACAATCATATTTATTCTTCATTAACTTTGACCATTCCAATCTTGTTTCCCAACTCCTACCATTAAACCTAGAGAAAGGAGAGAACTATTCATATGCTTATATTATGCATTCAATAGAACCTAGCTAAATATTTAAACCTTGTCCAAGGAAGGTAATTGTTGATACTAACCAATGTTATAATAAATATAAGTCAAGTAATAAACTCTAATTGACTTAGTAAGAAACTATTACTAGTAATTATAGAGAGGCAAGTGTTGTGATCATTACAACTTGATCATAAACCCTAGAGAAACCCTACCTATTCAGAAGAGCTCAACCTAAAGAGGTATACTCAAGTATATGGATTTATACTTGTCTTGAAGAGAGAACCATAATTCACCAATGAATTGTTATTAGGCCAATACTTTGATCATTACAAATTGGGTGATGATCACAAACCCTAAGAATCTAAGTAAATGTATTGAGAGAAGTATTAAAGAGATTAGTGAGGAATTAGTTGATCATGTCTAATGCATGATCTTACTTTAAAAATTGAGCTGATAAGTTAAACCTATATATGTGATGTATAGATCCCATTCTTCTCATGAAATAATAAGTAACTCATTAGTAGTTAACTAAACCAATACTCATGCCTTATGTAGAGTTATGATATTAGTTTTAAAACCCTGCTTATCCAAACACTTGAGACAAACCTAGCATTGCCTTGATACAATAATTCTACCTAAGTGAGGAGGATAAACCTAGCCACTAAAACATGATCAAGCTTATGCTCATACCTAATCTTAGTGGTGTATCACATTGGTGATCACTACTTAAACCCTAGACCATATTTGAATTCCAATCCAAACATCACTTTGGATGATAAGTAAAACCCTGCCATGCCTCATACCTATTTAAACTTCAACTAGTGAAGCATTACCCAAAAACCCTAAACCCTTTCATATGGGCTCCACCCCACATAGAATATTATGCCCTACCTTGTGTATCATGGATCACAAGGATACAACCAAGCCTTGCATACCTAATGACTTAATGTCATTTGGGTGAGTAGAAGGAAACCAATATCCTATTCTACTTTGCAATTCAAATACTTTGCCTAAGTGAACCAAATAAATAGTATTTTATAAAATGGTATCACCTCAACAAAAGAGTTAACCATGATGAGCTTAGGATCTATTTCAAGTAAGCCAAGCCAAAATTGCTAAGCAAGATTATTAAAGATAGAGTTCGTCAAACCATCTTCTCAAACCCTTAGAAGCAATTCTCCACATAAAATCATGAATCATCCTATTCTCAACACCATTTAATTTAAACTCTAGCCATAATTATATTACATATAAACAATACATATTGTTAAACCTAATAATATTTTCACTATGCACTTGTTCTAAATTTCAAATCATTTAAATGGATCTGGTTCCTAAATTAAAAAGGAATTGAGATTGATATTAAGAAACCTACACAATATCAACCTAATAATAAATTGGATATGTATTTAAAAAGTAAGACTAGGCAGTAAGTAATAGTATTAAGTTGTCTTGCTATTCATAATTTAAAAATCTGCAAAGCAAAATAGAATTCAACTTTGAATTCAAATAGAAATATCAAAACAGAAAATAAAAACAGAAAATAAACATTTGAAATTAGAAAGAGAGGGAAACCTATCTGGCAGGCCACCGCAGCCCATCACCACCACGTCAACCAAGCCCAACACCAGCCCAGCCCACGAAGAAAACGACCCAAACATCGTATCGTTTCGTCGAGGAAGAAAAAGGTCTTCGTCTTCCTCCTGGTGAACGACAGCGCGATGGAGCTCACCGGCCACGTCCTCGCCGACGATAAGATCAACCCCGGACGTCGCAGGCCATCTGTTACCTGCCAAAACCCACCGGCGGGCAATGGTTAAGCAACACGAAGAGCCGGGAGGCTCCCAAGGCCGCTTAGTGGACCCTGGCACCTCGCGTCGTCCCGCAAGTCTTTCAGCCACGTCTGGCGGTTGCTAGGCGTGCCACGACTAGACCCGATCGGGAAGGTGTTAGATTGCTTCATTGTTCCCGCATGGTAGACACGTAAACATTAAATACGAGCCCTATCGGCTCTCGGGTTGCCCTGTGGATCGGCTCAAAGAGCCGATCGCCCCATGGTTCACGTTGGATTTGCAATGACATGGGGATCATGCTTGATCAAAACAAAGCTAAACCGATCTACGACAGTTTAGGGTTTTCACCGCATAACCGTAACGTCCTACGCGTAGTCGGGCCTAGCAGATACGGAAGATGATGCAAACTACCCCTACAAGAGGCCTAAAAACCAACATAACGTTAATTCCCGGAACATCCCTTGTAGGAACGGTAAACAACACCTAACGCACTACCGGATCGTCGACCCCACATAAGGCCTAACTATGCAGATATTAAACTAATCCTTGCGGAGCAAGGAGCAACTATAACAGATCGGATCTACTAGGTAACGAACAAGCAAGATGCTGCCCTACACCAGATAGGTGTAAGGGCAGCTAGGTGTCGAGGGACGGCATTGCCACGCAGATATGCACGAGAAAGCATCAATGCAAGCCCCTAAACACCTAATGATAAGTAGTGCTGCTCGCCATCAACAACGCTTGAGCACGAGCAGCACAAGGTAGACGAATAAACGTGTCTGCCTAGATCGCGAGATGCGATCTAGGCAGCATGATGCTTACCGGAAGAAACCCTCGAAGGAAGGGGTGGCGATGCGCCCGATTTGTGTTTGTTGTGAACGTGATTGTCCTCCTTTTCGATAACCCTAGATACATATTTATAGTCCAAGGGACTTTCTAATTGAGGCGTGCACCTAACCGTGCACGGGCCGACTCTATCTGTTAATTCTAAACACGATACGATCTACTATATTAGATACACGGGCAATTTAGCCCAAACTCTTGGCGCAAGGCCGCTTCGAAGATGCTCCACGTGTATGTCCTTCAAGCCCATCTTCACTTACGGCCCATCTCTGATTTGGCCAAAATCGGTGATAACACATGCCCCCTGGTTTTGGTAATGATAATTTCAAAACCATCTGTTCCTCCTTCGAGGGGTCATGTCGTGGCAGAGCAGAACCGTCGCAATATTCTTCATCATGATGTCTTGTCTTCTCACCTTCTCTGCACAATTTGTGTTTTGGCAACTCCTAAACAATCGGCTCTTCCTTCGTTCTTTCTCCTCTGAGCAATCAGCTTCTAGTCAACTTGGCCGATAGTCAAAGTCAAACCACCCCCAAAAGAGCCGATGGTATCGCATCGGCCCCTTATCATAAAACACGAGCAAGGCCAACCCAATTTCCCTTCCAAACGGTAACCTGCACTGCAACCTCCGCCTGCAAAAGCAAACTCAGATCCCTAAAACTGCCGCCAGCAACTCCAGGAATCTCGGATCTCAACCGCGCCATCCCAACTCCGCAGCGCCTCCAATGGCGGAATCATCCAACGCCAACGCCATGGTCTCCGGTCTGAAGGTAATACTCCATCGCTTCTTCGCTATTCGGATCAATCTCAGGATTGAGCAGAGGAACACCTGAATTAATGTTCTATTCCGTTACTAATTTTAGGTCTCCGACATCCTGCTGCCGCACCCTTCTCTCCCAAATTCCATGTGTCTAGGCCCCCGCTCCTCCGAGAGTCCCGCTCACTTAATCTCATGCGAGGCCAATAGGATCCCTTTTGTGAGCCAGGATTTAGATCTGACTTCTTGGGCTGACTGCCTGCGAGCCTGGCCTAATCCCCTGAAGGTTGGGTGGCATGGTACAATCGAGTGTCCAAAACCCATTATGCCACCTGGGAAACGAGGGATAGCCGATGCACTGTCGTTGTCATTGTCTCCTCTTGAAAAGAACGAGAACATTCTGAAAACCATCGGCTACTTTTGGTCTGATGCACTGAACTGCTTCATGTTCGGTCATGGCCCCATGACGCCCACTCTTACGGATGTAGCCATGATCACGGGCCTGGATATTGCATCTCCAAGCCCCTCTGCCTTTAAGCTGCCAAAGGTCCCCTTCACCCTCTCCTCTAAGACAGAGTGTACAAGCTGGGGCGCCTACCTCAAGCGTTATATGAAAACCAAAGGCCCTGTGACTGAGAGAGAACACACGGCCTTCTTGAACTTCTGGTTGGAGCACTTCATATTCTGTGGTCCCTCACTCGCCCCAACCAAGAATTACCTTTCCCTAGCCTACGAACTTGCTAAAGGCACTCATCTTGGCCTTGGCAAACTGTTCCTTGGGGAGGTCTATCGATCTCTCCAGCGATGTCGGTCAAACTGTTCTCTCGAAAACATGAAAACAGGAGGTCCTTGGTGGTTTCTTCAATTATGGGCTCAGCTGTACTTTCAGAACCAAATCCCAGACTTCCCATCTTTGGCCACTGCACCTTCCCAGATGCTAACGGGAGGGAGATCGATGCACCAGTTATGGTCAAGCTCTGTATGGCCTCCCAGGCAGTAGGCTAATCCCTAAGGAAGCAGCAGCGTGGTTCAAGATTTTCTTCCAAGGCCTGAGCAACCCCCTGTTCTTTCCTTACACCGAATCAGAAAATTTTGAGAATCAAGTCTCCTTCCGGTTAGACAGCTTTGCCGATGACGCTAGCACCGGCGGTTGTTCTCCATCATGATCCGCCCTTGTTTTCTCCCAGTCGGCATGAGTACTTCTAACCGGATCATCAAGCCCGGCTACGAATCTTACCAACCGGTGGTAGTAGCCCGGCAACTTGGTCTCGGGCAAGTGCCCCCACACTTCTTTCTTCATCACCTGACAGCAAGCCGGGCTGAATTGCCGACATTCTCACGGCCAAAGGTGCTACACCTTTTTTGATGCTCTGGCAATCCCAATCCCCCACAACCTCGCTTCACCACCACTACCTGGTTTCGAGACTTGGTGGACCATGTGGAAGACCCATGCCTTCAGAAGAGCTCTCGGACCGTTGCTGAAGCAGCTTGATGCCGAACATGACATTCCTACACATCAGGTACCATTGCATATAAATTTCTCGCGACCGTTCATAATGGTTATCTGAAAACCTGGCTTTAACTCTTGGCAGGAACAAGATGGTCCAGAGCCGACGCAAACCAACGGTTCCCCCTCACATTCCTCCCCCAGCCCCGGTGGTGCTCTTCTGCCGAAGCTCGCCACCCCGAAGCAAGTTATAATGCAGGGCCAGCCGATTTCACCAAAATGGCTTCCAAGAGTAAAGCATCCTCGGGGCCAGTGCCCCCCGAGCCAGGAAGGCGGTGAGAAAAGTAGCAGCCAGGAAGACCCTGAAGCGCAAAGCTCCTGTTCAAGACTTGCACGTAAGAACCCGCGCCTTGATTACATTTATCCATCCTCCCAGTCCTTCGTCACATGCTTATACCCCTTTTCACAGACTTCCACCGAAGAGAACTCTAGCGAGGATGCACAGTCTAAACACAGGGACACGAACCCGGGCAATTCCGAGAGATCCACCACCCGAGCCAGACGGATTCGCCCACGTTGGTTTCCAGGCAAAGGTCCTCTCCCGAACCTGCTGCTACCCCAGCTCCGACAAAAACAGGGTCACGCGTGAAACGTCGCTGTGTCAAAAGGGCTCGCAAAGACCCGCAAGTTTCCTCACCAAGCCACGAGGTTTCAAATGTAATTACCTCACCAGCCCATGCCTCATGTCATCCCATTGCTACTTGGGTCGACTCACCATCTTCTTTGCAGACTGATGAGACTTCTAGTGGGGACGTTGAAGAGGTACTGATGCCACCTGCCACACTAGATCTGGCTGCTTCGACGGGAGTGGCTGACCAAGCGGCCAACCTAGCCAAGCTTCCGGAAAAGCCGATTGTCACATCATCGGCTGCTCCTCTTTCTTTGGGAGAGGTACACTCAACTCTCTTGTCTCTACCTTTTCCTGTGTTGTATACTCACACCGCTCTTGTTTGTCTGTCAGGGATGTGATCTTTCAAGCTTGTTGACATTCGATCCTGAATCCATCGAGCCAGCTACTTCCAAGGCGGGCGAAGAGCCAAGCCCTGGTACAGTCCATGGTCCGCTCCAGCATCTGAAAACTTTGCTATCCTCCTCAGTCGAGATCTTGGTTGAAAACCCCGAGGCAATCGGGGGCATCCTTGAAGAAATCCAGTCCCATCTCCCCGTGACACTACATGTGAAGCTCTGGCCAGCCGTGACCGTCGGCCTTCAGGTCAAGAGTGCAGTCGGCGCGTCAAAGAATTACCCTTCGCCATGCCCAGCTCCCAATTAGAGCCGATATTGCGGAGAAGTGTCGACGGCTTAATAGAAAAGGCTGCTGGACGCTAAACTGACACTTCTGCGAATAGCGCTGAACTCGAGATCTGGGAAAGGAGCGGAGAACCTTGAAGAAAGTTAGGATGACCAAGCAACTTATCCAGAGAAGGAAACCCTCATTGCCCGCTCTCGAGAGGAAGCGCAAGGCCTCACAGCCGATCTGGCGATCGGCTGAAATCGTGCCCTGACGATCAGTGATGACGAGAGCAAAGGACGAGACGATGAGGCTGAGATTGCCGGAGTGGATCGTATCCGTCTGACGCCCTTCATGCTCTTGACGAATTTCTTCAGGAGAACCTCTCTGTGTAGATTAATAAATGTTGTACTGAACTTGTACCTTGTTGTACTTCTTGGTCGATGGATAAGCATCGGCTGTGCCGAAAATTCTTGTATTCTCGATTTTTTTTTGTTTAGCCGATTGATTCATGAATCGGCTTCCCTGGGTGCATACTCTATGGTCTTGTACCTTCTCCGTGTGTATGCCCCCGAGCCGAATCCTTCGAGTGATTGAAGATATCGGCACCGCCAATCGATTGTCTCGCCAATCCTCATGCGAAATAGCATATCGGTGGACACTGGTGGTGGTGCAATTTTAGCCGATTGCTGGAATCGGCTCCCCTTGCGGTTGGTCCGACTATTTACAGACTGTTGAGATTCCGAAAATCTATGGCGACTCGCCATCGGCCATCTTTTTTCTCCACAGGTATTATATTGGAAATCCATTCAGCGTACCTGCATGGCCTGATGGACCCGGCGTCCAAAAGCTTCTTGATCTCCTCCATCCGCTCTAGCTCATTTGCTGATGTAAACCCATAACCCAGCTTTCCATCGCCTGCCAGGTCAATGTTGAACACAGGCAAAGCGTATGTTGAGGATAATACTGGCCGGTCGCTAAAATCGGCCTCCTTTTTCATTGTAATGCTTAATGAGGATTTACAACTTCTTGGCCTCTTATTATGGTGATGTGACTCGCTGGAGGCACGTTCACCATGTCTTGGGTCATAAATCTCGAGAGATCTGGACACTTTGCTTGTAAGCCGATGCCTCACGCATCGGTATCGGCGACTCTGTGCATCGGCTTTCGTGTTTAGGGCGCCATACTTTCTTTGGCGGGCGCGCCTTCGTCTCCAATGTTTGCTGAATTTTCACGGCGGATCGGGCCGTGCCTACCTCAACAGTACAGGTGTGCCTCGGCTTCTTCCGGGTTTCGCAACCGCTGCACCCTACGCTTGAGAATGGCTGAGTCCATCGGGGCACCACCTTGGTCGGTGATACCTATCTTCTTCTCCATCTGACTCCTCAAAGTCTTCTTCTTGAGATGACTCAGCTTGTTTACTATGAGGTGGGAGAGGCCCTAGACGCTCGAACACTGAAACTTCATTTGCCCTCCTCCTTTGATGTTTGCACTCTGGGAAGTTCTCGATTGTTGGCAATCGGCTCATTCCGAGTCCCAGCAATGTTTGAAGAAAGGACAGCTCAGTGCTTATCTATGTTGTCTTGCTCCCTTGACCTCCCTCTAGCGCGACGCTCGTACCCGTCGTTGTTTCGTCGTGCGACGATACCTCATCCGCTGCATCGACCGATGATATCTTTCATCGTCTTTGTCGTGGCGCCGACGTCGGTCGTCTGCTGCTCATATTTGTTGAGGAGATGCACGGAGAGTGGGCGTTGATACCGTATGCTTCTCACCTCCTCCTCGGTTAGGTATCGTCTATCGTCATCCTGGGGCCGGTCGCGTGGAACGGCCTCCTCTTTATCTTTGCCACGAGAGCTGCTCTCTGCTTTGTCCGTGCTATGGCGGTTCACAAGCCCTGCCATGTTGACACCAAAGGAGAACCCTGGCTCCCTTATAGAGTGGCTGAGATCCACCATATTGACGCCAGGAGACGAACGTGTGCCTCCTTTGACCTTGATGCCGTGCGACGGGTTTCGCAAAGGAGCCGATGAGCTCGGCTTCACGGATGGCCTTCACTCATCGTATTTCTTCTTGTGCTCCGCAGGCAGATCTTCGTATGATATGTTCTTCTGCCATCTCGGATGTCGGTGTTGACGTGGATGTTGCGAAGATGGTCCCACCGTGCGTGTGTTACCCAAAACGGGCGGGCAATGGTTAAGCAACACGAAGAGGCGGAGGCTCCAAGGCCGCTTAGTGGACCACGGCACCTCGCGTCGTCCCACAAGTCTTCGGCCACGTCTGGCGGTTGCTGGCGTGCCACCGACCTAGACCCGATCGGGAAGGTGTTAGATTGCTTCGATTGTTCATGGTAGACACGTAAACATTAAATACGAGCCCTATCGGCTCTCAGGTTGCCTGTGGATCGGCTCAAAGAGCCGATCGCCCATGGTTCACGTTGGATTTGCAATGACATGGGGATCCTGCTTGATCAAAACAAAGCTAAACCGATCTGACGTTTAGGGTTTTCACCGCATAACCGGAACGTCCTACGCGTAGTCGGGCCTAGCAGATACGGAAGATGATGCAAACTACCCCTACAAGAGGCCTAAAAACCAACATAACGTTAATTCCCGGAACATCCCTTGTAGGAACGGTAAACAACACCTAACGCACAACCGGATCGTCCGACCCATAAGGCCTAACTATGCAGATATTAAACTAATCCTTGCAGAGCAGGGAGCAACTATAACAGATCGGATCTACTAGGTAACGAACAAGCAAGATGCTGCCCTTACACCCAGATAGGTGTAAGGGCAGCTAGGTGTCGAGGGACGGCATTGCCACGCAGATATGCACGAGAAAGCATCAATGCAAGCCCCTAAACACCTAATGATAAGTAGTGCTGCGCCATCAACAACGCTTCAGCAGCACAAGGTAGGCAGAATAAACGTGCTGCCTAGATCGCGAGATGCGATCTAGGCAGCATGATGCTTACCGGAAGAAACCCTCGAAGGAAGGGGTGGCGATGCGCCTGATTTGTGTTTGTTGTGAACGTGATTGTCCTCCTTTCTCGATAACCCTAGATACATATTTATAGTCCAAGGGACTTTCTAATTGAGGCGTGCACCTAACCGTGCACGGGCCAGACTCTATCTTAATTCTAAACACGATACGATCTACTATATTACAGATACACGGGCAATTTAGCCCAAACTCTTGGTGCAAGGCCGCTTCGAAGATGCTCCACGTGTATGTCCTTCAAGCCCATCTTCACTTACGGCCCATCTCCTGATTTGGCCAAAATCTGGTGATAACACCATCTCAGAACCTCGCTCAATCGTTCTCGCATCCAAGCCTATCCAAAACCGTCAAGATTCACGCCCAGAACAGCGACGACATTGTCGTCCTATCCCGACCACTGCCGCCGGTGAACTTACCAAACGGACCTCGCCCAAGGCTATAAATAGGAGCTAAAGAACCGCCGTGATCTCCTTGTTCTTCGCCGCCCTTCCATTCTCTCTCTAGCCCTCTCTATCTCTCACTGGAACCACCGCCATGGCCGGCCAGTTCTCCGGCTAGCCGTCGATAGAAGCCACCCCGAAGTCCACCGCATGGTCGAGGAGGTGCGCCTTGGCGTGTAGATCATCTGGGAGCAAGCTGGCATCAAGGGGAGCTCGGAGCCAGGAGAATTTCACTGTTCCCTTTCACTCGGGTTCGCCGGGAAATAGTCAACCGTCGTCGTCTCTGGCAGTCATCGACGCCATCGACCACGCCCTCGTATTCATGGTGAGCTTGCGCATCGATAGGACCTACTTTTGCTTCCTGGAATCATCTGTAGCCTATATTTGCATCTTGGCCGGAGAGCACCACCGCGGAGACGCTCGCCGGAGATAGCTCCGGTGACCCTCTCACAAATCCATCGCCACTATAAGCCTCAGCATGTTAGGGGAAGTCGAAATCTAGTATTAGGCCGTCCTGGGGGCATTAAAACGGCGGCGCCGTCCTCGCCTGGTCGCCGGCGTCAAGCCGACGGCGAGAGAGGCGTGTCCACCGCCACCTCAGCACCTTTGAATAGTCTCCTGCCCACGTGGCAGTTGACTGGTCAAAGGACCCACTCGTCAGTCTCTATGTGTGTAACCCGAACCGGTACGTTTAGATTTTTTTTATTTCAAATTCCAGAAAATACTGAAACTTTACAAAATCATAGCAAATTCATATCAACTCAGAAAAATATGAATAATATATCAAAATGCTCACAAAAATAAAATCTATTCAAATAAAATATAAAACAAAATTGTGTGTCAAAACAAAAATCCACTTATTTTTAACTTTGTTAATTATGCCTTTTCAATTATTTAAAATGCAAATGGAATTCAATAAATAATTAAGTTCCAAAATTAAATTTTAACTATTCAGTAACTAAGTAAAATGTTAAGATTAATTTTCTTTATCATATTCTCATCGATTAAAATATTAGTGGTTATTCCTAAACCCTAATTTGCAACTTACCATTTACCATTTTCTTTAAATAAATAAAGCAAGAAACTACTAAAAGTTAATGTTATTCTGGTAATTCAAAACTTGTATATTTAGACATATTTAATTCTCAAGTTAATTAGTTAAATCTTAATAAAACCCTAGTTTCTAATTAAACCCTAACTAGTAATTAGCTAATTCTTAAACCTCTAAAAATTAATAGCATGTTAAATTTATTAATAACTTTATTTCAAGTACTTAATCACATTAACTCTAGTACCAAGGATTACTTAAGAATTGGATCTTAATTTAAAAACCCTAGTTTCAATTTGAGTAAGACCTTGATCCCATTATTTCATGTGATCATCCTAAATTAGTGCAACCTTAAAACCCTAGGGGTTTAGCTCATATGATTATATCCACTTCACCTTTAGGTGTAGAAGCTTAATAAACAACCAATGAGTGCATACCCTTGATCCACTAAAATAAAATCAATTCACCTGAGACCATCATCTCATGTCTTTATTTTTTGCTTAACATCTATATGATCCAATTAGTACCACCTAAGTATAAACCCGAACTTGTTAATATGTTAGCACCATTAATACTCATACTTAGTATCACACCATTAGAACCAACCTCAATCATCAAACCCTAGTAGAACCATAATGATAAACCCTAGTACCAACCTTGTATAGCAGATCACATCACATGCTCCTATTCAACTAAACCCTACTTAGGAAATGATAAGCCACTTAGCTTAGAAATTATTAGTAATTACTTAATGAAGCAAATGTAAAGCCATAGTCAACCTATTAGCAAACCTATGGAACTATCTTAATAACCATCCTTTGATATTATGTATATGGGAAACCATGGTAATAACTCTATCAATACTTGCTACATATAAACCCATTCTACTTAAAGAACCCAACTAGTTCCTATTAGAGAACTAAATGAATCCAATAGTAAACCCTAGAAAGCCATAGCTCCTATGTATAGTAGTTCATATTCTTATTTAACATGTTCTTCAAAAGTTATTCTTTTGAAGTACAAATGTCAATCAAACCTTAGAAGCCCTAATCCTTATTTGAAATACTCATTATTTCTTAGACAAC
Source organism: Lolium multiflorum (assembly GCA_030979885.1). Taxonomy (NCBI): domain Eukaryota; kingdom Viridiplantae; phylum Streptophyta; class Magnoliopsida; order Poales; family Poaceae; genus Lolium; species Lolium multiflorum. The sequence continues at coordinate 6,835,264 of CM061749.1, forward strand.
ATGTTCTTCAAAAGTTATTCTTTTGAAGTATAGTATAAGTACTCATCAACCATGTTCTGTAAAACTTAAAATTGACAACTGTTCTTTACATATTATTCCACCACTATTCTTTATGTGTATGATTGTTATGATGTCTTATATCACTTGGGTATGATGTTAATATAACCAAACCTTAATAAGAACCTTGTTTGAGAACCATTCTAAAAGTACAACCAACCCTAAAGAAATCTTTATAACTCATACATCCTAAATCATCGAGGTTAAGTTACGCTCGGGACGATTGCATCTCATACTATGCATTATAGCATCTTGCCAGTTCTTTAAACATTGTCCTTACCGGACGATGATGGTATTTCAGAAATTGGAGTTATCACGTATCGAAGCTTTTGCCTGCATAATCTTGCAGTCAAGCAAGGCAAGTTCATCGCTTGCTCATGTCATTTGATTATTTTTATCAAATTATATGCAAGGTACTATACTTATCACTCCTGCATTGAAAAGCAAATTATTATTTTACAATTATGAATATGACTATGTGGTGGGCAATGGAACCATGGTATGTGTTGATATGGTGGAGGTTCCATTGCAAGGGTACTACTCATCTAGGACTAAGTACCAATGCCGTCCAGTGATTCTAGCGCCGTACATATCGCGTTGACCATAAGATCTATAATGGCTCTGAAAGTCATGTATCTTTTCCCTCATGCACGCCAACGGACTTGATAGAGCCTGGCGGGGTGTTGGAGATAACACTGCCGTAGGTTGGGAAATCCTTTAAAATCCCCATCCGGACGTTTGGATGAGAGGCTCTACCGTCTATGAGGGATTGTCCATAGTACACCGGGGTAAAGCCGTATGATCGGAGATGTCTACCGGGGTGTACGGATGGACAAAAGGGTGGGTTTGCAGGGTCGCGGAGAAGGAAGTGATTGGCTTGGTTCTTATGGGCCTCACACCAAAGGAAGTGTGGACGGGGATATACTCTGGCCGGCAACAAGGATAAGTTCTCTTATGGGAAAAATAGCACCTCTGCGAGTGTATTGAATTGTGGTCCTCCCTGTTAGGAAGGGAACTGCGAGCGGGAAAGGAACTCCATGAAGTTCTAGTCAACTGTGAAGACTGACGGGCATAGTTTTCAGAATAAAATAAACCTTTTGAAGAAATGATTATGAAAACTTTCATTCGCCTATGACTTTCTGGTATGTGGCTGTAGCTAGTGCATGATACACCTATTCCCTAATATGAACTTGCTAAGTACGCTCGTACTCATTCTATCCCATTTGAACCCCCTTCCTAGATCAAGGCACCAAAGGAGAAACTACCGTGGAACTCGGAGACAAAGGAATCAACTGCAACAAGATGAAGAATTCAATCAAAGAAGTCAACTGCAACAAGATGAAGAATTCAATCAAAGAAGTCAATGGAGTCAACTTCTGCATCAGCTATAATGGAAACCTAGACTAGTAATAGAAGGGAACCTTTCCCTAATCCTAGCACCTAAGTAGCTAGAGTTCTATAGCAAGCCGATTAGCTCTTGAACTTGAGTTAGCAATAAGATAGACTACGAGTCGTTCTTCTGGAGCTTTATTTGAAGTTTTACCTCACTGTAAAGTAGGAGGTTGTGTTGATCTTATGTAAACAGCTCGTGTGTACTTCTATAGACATACCTTGGACTCGCATATGTTTATGTTGTACCACTCTGAGAGATGTAATATGAGTGGAACGGTGTTTCACTTGTGTTATGTCAACGACTTGTGTACTACACCATGCAGTGGTACGCTGGGTCATCACACATCTCTTAGCTAAAAGAAGTTAATCATATTTTATTCATTTCTCTCTCCTCCAACGTAGCAATCATTTTATGTTGCATTGCTACGATATTATCATTTTACATGTCCTAATTAGTCGTCTACATCAATTGTTGAGAAGAAACGGGATAAAAAGGAGCACCTAGGCTTCTCCACTCACTCTTCATGCTCAAGCAACCTTCATGCCTACACCTTCCCGACTCTCCTTAGCCCTATCGAGATGATGATGTGGACAATAGCTAGGTAATGGCATGTGCTGCCGTTGGCACTTGTTGATCTCCCTTCATGGTGATTATCCAACAAAGATGATGACCACAATGTTCCTTCGTCCTAGTTGGACAATGTCGGGTGGTTATCGTCCTTGAGGTGGATGACGGTAGTGAGGTCTCTTTTGGTTCTCCTGCTCCGGTGGCTGACTAACAATGCTGATAACATGGAAGCCAAGGCATCAACCCTAGGTGATGGTGTAGTGTCAGCTCCTGTATTTTGGTAAGGCAATGCCGATGCATCTAGGTGTTCTTCTCAGCAATGAGGATGAACGATTTGAAGGCGGGAAATGGATGGGACAATAGGGTTTAAGAGCATCTCCACTGGTGCCCCCATAGCGACACCAACATGGCTACTGCGGCTCGACGCTGGTTTTTGGGTTGCCGACCAGTTTTGGAGCCCAATAGAAGAGCCGGCAACCCCTCGCCGGACCCTACACACAGGGCGTCGAATGGGCGCGCCGGCAACCCACGCCACATCAGATTGTAGGGGTGGGCTCGACATGGAAGCGACTCCATTGGCATGATCGCTCTTTAATGTGACGCCTCGAATGCTCGGTTGTGGGTCGTCGTCCTTCATGAACCCGTCGGTGTCCCACGCGGAGACGCCTTGGATACCGTTGTCGTAAGTGCGCACACCGGCCCTATTCTCCTAGCATGCCCTCTCCGCTCACCTCCGCCGCACTTGCCTCTAGACCACTACCACACTTTCCTTCACCATGCCGCCCTGGCTTCCCACGGCCAACTCGATGCTAGGCCGGAATGGCGCCGCCGCAACCACCGCCGATGCCAGAGCCCATGCCCCGCCGCAGCCCGACGCCGAGCTTGAGCTGCCGGACTTCTGCTTCGACGACTCCTCTGAAAACTCCAAGTTCAACGAGTGAAACAAGGCATTCATGGCCTCCGGGGCGGCAGAGGAAGCGGCATAGTGGGGCGCCGAGGACAAGTTCCACGATGACCCGGAGCAGACGACGATCATGGCTTCCTTTAACGTGCAGTTCTCAAGGAGCGTTCGAGCAAATCAACGGTGCGAACTTCGAGCATGCCATCGAGATCTCGCTCGACCCAGCAAGGTGGAGCAGGTCGTCTTCTCATGGCGGCCAAGCGGTAGGCTGCTTGAGCTCAATGCTAAGAGCCAGGCAGAGACGGCCGCCCATCCCCAGAAAAAAAAAAAACTACCATTTTTCCAGAGAAAAAAATACGACTGCTGCAGCTGGAGGCGAAAAGCGGGAAGATTCCCATCTCGCGCCGTCGCCGGCGATATCGGCCTCCACGGGAGCCTCCAGCACCCGATACCCAAAGCTCCTCCGGCCTCCGCCGTGCGGACTCCTCCTTCACCAGAAAGCCCGCTTTCCCCGCAGCGGACACAACCGGCGGCTGACAGCACCGCCATCGCCACTCCGCCTTCGCTGGCCGCCGCGTGGCCTGCAAGGCCAAGGCCAAGGCCATGGACGCCTCCCACATCGGTAAGCTTTCGCAGCCTTGCCTTGCCATACATACGAATCATCGATAGTGTTCTCCGTATGTGTCCATGATTGATGTTGTGCCTGCTGAATCTCCCGGTCTTAGTATGTCTGAACTCTGATGCCACCACGACCTGGGGGTCAGGGATATCTTCTTACTGCCAGCGTAGGCGCACTTGTGTTTTTCTTCGTATTGTCTTGTTTATCAACTTATTTTGTACGTACTGCCAAACACTGAAACCACACAAGGCTGAAGCTATCGAGTTGTGTTTTTCTTCATCTGTTCAGCGATTAGGCTGCACGTATATACGATGCAAAGGCACTGTATCCCAATCCTTCAGTCTCTGTTAAACTCACATTTCTCAATCGAGGCATGCTTGATTCATTGCAGAACACATACACAAAACTCTAAATGCATCTGCATACCCTGTTCCTTGTTTGTTGCAAACTTCTTCCCCTGAATCAAACAAACAAACAGGCAAAAACAGAAGCAACGCCATGTATGCACTGCAGCTGTAGTGGGAAATGTACCGGAGGAAAGGAGGGATCAGGCAGTTTTGCACTTGATCTAGCTGCAAATTCTACCTTTTATTTCTGTCCTGGTAACATACAAATATGTGCAGGGCACACACTACATAGAGATAATACATCAGATTAATAAGAAAGAAGAAGAAAAAGCAACTAGCATGTATTTCAGCGTTATATGGAAATGACAAGTAGTAGGTCCTTTTGATTTTGAAGACTGTTTGGTGGTCACACACAACAGTTGTAGCAAACAGAACGAGAACGTGGTTGGGCCTCCAACTTCAAGACAGGTTTATTCTGATGCTGGGCAACTTTCTGCTGCAACTGTTGCTTCAGTTCGTCGCTATATGAACCTGTAAGCCAGACTTCCTTAAGGCCCCATAATTTTTCTAGCCCAGAAAGATCCCAAGACGACCCAACAGTAGAGCAGTGAACCACCACTACCTCAATAGTGTTCCCTACACGTGCTCCAAAATTACACGCTAAAGTGTATCTGCAATCAATCTTGAGAATCTGGAGGTTACAGAGATAGAAGTCGGACTCGCAAAATTCAACTAACTCAGGTGAACCAAAAGTGAGCTCATCCTCTGTAATCGGCCTCACACAAACACGACGAAAGATATCTCGACGTGGCAATTCTGTAGTGCAGACTATGTCTTGTTGGGTTGATAAGGTCAAATCAAGGTCCACCTTTGTGAGATTGTGAAGCTGCTTGATCCAGTCTGGTGATATGTGTGTGTTCTTCCCATACACCTTAAGGGTTTTAAGAGTCTTGGGTGGCTCAAGGATGTTACTGAAATTAGCAAAGACAACAGAACTTCCTGGACACTCAGCGAGTCGTACTGACAATGACTCGAGATAGCCGCGACCAGAGATGGCAGAGCAAAAAAGCTCCCAGTTTTTCAGGTTGATCCCGGACAATCTTAGCTTACGCAACTGGGTAAGCTTCCTGAGCTCTGTGAGGACGGTATTTCCACCTGAAGTACCACCAACATTGACAACACCAAGAGTATGCAAGGCTGTCAGCTTCCCAATTTCCTTTGCAGCAGCAGGAATGAGCTTAACACCATTATGCTCAGTGCCACCAACAAGTGCATGTTTGCTTAATTTGGACAACCAGCTCGGAGCCAGGGCACGTGGCCAGATGCTCCATGGTTTTGTTTCTTCTACTGGTGCTTGACTCGTGGTTGCTTCTGCTAATGATAGACTCATGGTTGCCTCTTCTGGCGGTTGACTGGTGGTTCCTTCTGCTGCTGGTAGACTGGTGGTTGCTTCTGCTGGAGGTAGACTTGTGGCGGTGCCATTACTGCTCCCATCTTCTATTGATGTAGATGGCTGATCTTCACCTACTAGTGGTTGCATCACAACCATGCCATCACCTACATCACGTGTTTCATGAGTTGTGCCAGCATGGATGCATTGTAGCTTCTCCAGCTTGATGATAGTCACTGGCAGGGTGGCGATGGAGGTGTTTTTTATGTCTAGGGTTTGGAGCTGCCTCATGTCACCTATTGAATCCGGCAGAAGGTTGATTTCCATACACCCTCTAAGGGAGAGGAACTTGAGGCGTGGTAGTAGCTTCCCGATTTGCTCGATGTCACCATCTTTTAGACCTGTGGTATCCTCCAGATCTAGCACCCGGAGCAATCTCATATTGACATCGGCAGAGATGAAGAATGACTTCCACTTCCCAAACACTGTCAATGACCGCAGCCGTGACAAGTCCAGGCTCCGAAATACAATCTCATCTCTATCCCAGTTGTTGCTTATGGCGAGGTGTTGTCCAGCACGTTGAGCGTTGAGGCTGCAGCACCCCTTCAATGCGAACACAAGGTTATCCTCCATTGGCCGGGAAATAATGTATTCATGGAAAAAACCATTGACTTGGCACACCTCGGCCGACTGATGGATTATGCTCAAGCCAACAAGCTCAGAAAACAACCTTTCCCCATTTTCCAACGCACTACTACCTGATGTGTCCCTGGAGTAACCCTCAGCAATCCACCGCTTTAACAGACGCTTCCGTCTAATGTTTTGGCTTGCAGGAAAGACAGAGAGATAAAAGATACATGGCTTGAGAGAATCCGAGCAAGCATCGAAGTAGGACTGCATCCAACAAAATAGACTCCTTAAATCACGGAAACTTTGATCCGTCTCCAACCACGTCATAAAGCCACCATCAATATTGTGCAACAAATTTTCTTTTGGTTTATTTAATATTTCGCTATCTACTTCCCAGAACCACCTAAGGTTTTTGCAGTATTTTCCCATAGCTGTAATTACTCTGGGAAGGCCTCCACACTTGGCGAGGATAAGTTTTGAGAACTCAACCACCTTGTTAGAAAGCAATAGCCTGTCATCCTGAATTATCTGCAACAAACAAATAAGTTAAATTCTGAAAATACATACATACCGATTTGGAAAACTTGTTACGGAGTACATTAATTTGCGTGCATTCAAATAATGCAAACATTTGTGTGTGAAGTACTCTTAAATTTCTCAACATTCAAAGCTTTTCTATTTTAGAGCACGTGCTCTTGCCCCTCGAGGGTACGTTCAGTATTTCAAGAATATTGTAATAATAATGTATGAAAGTCACAAGTACCCCATTTTAATATTTTAAAAGATATCAAGAACCACATTTATGCAATTTGATATATGGCATAATCAAAGCGACTACTTAACTAAATGTACTATTTGCCAAAAATATCAATTTATACATAAAGTACTTCGACTTCGAACCACGAGTTTAATACGGTATAGCCAGTCTTACATTACAAAATGGAGGTACTTCCACACTTGATTTAGGCTGAAATCCTGATTCTATCTGGGAATTTTAGCTCATAACATCATAAAAAGATGAGATCCAACTCTGACACTGTGTTATGAGGGAAGCAACTTAATCTATTCCCATGACCTTAGGCCCGTATGTATACAGGTACATGTATGAGATATAGTAGGAAAGACAGCTCTAAAAGGAAATACAAAGAGTCGTAATACAATACAACTATGTTCCTAGCACATACTAAATATACAATTCGATGCTAGGTAGTATAGATCAATTGATGTCATGTATAGTTAGTGACGCATATCAGTATTGATAGCATAATTCCTTGGTGGTCGTATGAGTTTCATACATACGGTCAGTCTGAATACAACACAACCTTGACAACACAAGTAATATTGATGCAGAAATTAACTTATATTTATGTATTTATTATAAACATTGACCAACGGGGAATGCCTCCCTTGGCTATACGTTGTTTGGTAGGTGAGACATCTCCAGCGACTTTTCCGGCGGATAGCACCCTGTTTAGCACCCGAGTGGGCTTGCTCAACATCCTGACCACAAGCCGCCAAGCCAGTGGTTAGTTCTCATTCGTATATTTATTATAGAGTAACATTTCTATATAATTTCTTCCTATTGTTGGATATATGTTTGGGCACAGATGGATATGAAACCTGAAAATTTGCTAGCTTTCTTGTACTAGATAGTAATCACGGTACCTTTCGGCTTTCGGAATAAAAAGAAATGCTTGATAGTAATCACGGTACCTTTCGGAATAGATCATCAGTTGCATTAGCATCTAGACCTTTAACATTGACCACTCGATCTTTTTGTGCACAATGAGTGGCGACACTTTTGTCATTTGTAATGACAAGTATACAACCTTTAACACGCTCGGGTAACAGGGCAGCTTTCATCAAATCCCAATCATCTATGGAGCGCAGTCCACGAATAACAAAAAAGCATATGTATTGATGCAGTAACTTACGACACTCTTGAATTGGATCCTGCCCTTCCATCATACCAATTATCATAGTTTCTTTTGCGGCAAGGTCATCCGAATGAAGATCCATAAGCAAACGCCAAGATAAGTCTGACAAATTGAACGGATGGGGCACATCCACCCAACTATACTTTGTGGCTTTCCCCAGACAGCCTATGTAATTGCTCTCAATGCCAATCATGTCCGAGTAGTAAATGCTTCTGACTACATATGATTTCCCCGCACCTGCAATCCCCCACACGGATATCACACAAGAGTCATGCTGTTCTAACTGCTCCAAGATGCTCCGGAACTCATTGTAATGCCCGATAAGTTCAAATTTGTTGAACCAATCACGTGCCTCTTCCATTCTACTGGAGAAAATGCATCTCCTGTGATTTTGGGCAGAGGGCTTCTGCAAGTAATTAAGATAAAAACTTTTTAGATGATGGATTAAATACATACACAATTTACAACTAGCAAAAAGACTGGTACACATGCGTGAGCGTGGACATTGGACAACATTTTGTTTGTCATGCATTGTAACCTTGTCACTTATGCATTCTGATCTGACTATAAGGGCAGTGCTTAATTAGTAACTCGGCATTGCACATGTGCATTGCACATGATAATTTGAGATATTTAGATATATGAACAACTGAAAATATTGATTGTAGTAACCAGAAAGTGTCTTTGGCTCTCGAGCTCAAGTGCTCCCTTTCATAAAAAAATCATATTTATAAATTTCATAAAAAAATTGGGAAAAAATCTGGACAGTGCTCCCTTTCATAAAAACAATCATATTTATAAATTTCATAAAAAAATTGCGAAAAATCTGGATATAGTCAATGTTGTTACCTTCATGCGTGCAAAATCGTAATACAAAATTCTTTATATTGTAGGCTACACAAAAATGACAAAATATGATAAAGTTTGGAGATTTTAAAATATGCATAAGCAGATCCACAATTTTATCAATTTTGTGTAGCTTGAATACAAAGTATTTCAAATTGCACCTTTATGGGTACATCATTGGCTACATCCGAATTTTTTTATTTTTTTTCAACTCATAATTGGGAATTTTCAAAAAAATTAAAACAAGGACATCACTGGAGCCTAGGAGCCAAAAATCTCCACCCGTAAAGTAATAACATCTTATATTAGTGGACAGAGGTAGTAGGTTATATTAAGAGAGCAGCTTAATAAGGGTGAAGCTTTACAGTAAAAAAATAGGGAGAAGCATCTTAGAGTAACGTACCCTTACTAACTCCCCAGTGCGACTGAGAACTCGACGATCTTTCCTTAGTTGTGAGATGAACACTTGACCATCTTTATGCACGCAATATTTGGCGACACTTTCTTCGTTTGTAATGACAATGATACATCCACTGATAGGCCCATGCGACAATAAAGCATCTCTCATTTTGTCCCAGTCATCAGTGGACTGTAGACCACGAACAACAACCAAGCATTTGGATTCATGCAGAATACTACGACACCGTTGAATCGGGTCTGGTTCTCGGTACATCATATCCACAGCTACTCTTTCCTTATCCATATTATCGGAATAGAAATCCAAAATTAATCGCCAACACAAGTCTGTCAGATCAAACGGATTCGGGACCTCAATCCAGCTAAAATTTATAAATCCAAGGTCAGGATTTTCTTGATAGTATCCTGCAGGCGGTGGGGGCATGCCGTTTTCACGTTCAAAAAGCAATTGCTTGTAATAAATTCTCCTAGCAATAGCCGATCTCCCATCACCGGGGGTCCCCCACAAGGAAATCACACCACCACCTCTTACTCTATCCAGAAGCCAACCAGAAACTCTATCCAGAGGAACCATATGCTGAAATTTGTTGATCCAGTCACTTGCTCTTTTCCTTCTGTTGGGGAAAAGGCAACCCATGCTGGATTCCTCCCTGCCCTCAAATCGGTAGTAGTCGTAATCCTGCAGCCACAAGATATATAAATTTCCCTTAATTAATCCGATCAACTTTTTTGAGCTTAGACTAGTCGGACTAGTAATAGGCTAGGGTTGGCGATTGATAGTAAGATATCTATTGATTTCCACATGAATGTGTGTTTTGTTCTACATGTGCCATATTCAATTCAATACAATTGATTCTACACTATCGAGAAAATTTATATTAAGACGTCCCTGGGCAACTTGTAAGTACAGTGCATGCTATAATACTATATCATTATGCTGAAGAAAACATGCATGCATACCTTCACCGAACGACGAAGTACAGTATCCGCATCCAAATCTTTGGCATTGAATAATCGACATTCCTCATCAACACAATATATGGCCATCGGATGTCCATCTGCAAGGGCTAGGATACAACTTTGAATTGGCTCGGATAAAAATGTTTCTTTTATGCAGTTCCAGGAAGTTCTGTAGTTCAGACCACCAATAACAATGAGGCACTCATTTTCACGTAGAAACCTACGACACCGTTCGATTATTTCCCCGTCTCCCCTTATAAAAACCTCTCTAATTTCCTTGGCCTGAAAATCATCTGAGTGAAAACTTAAAAGTAGGCGTCGACAGAAATCCATAAAATGGAGATTGTTAGGTAAATCCACCCTGACATGTCGTTTAAACCCAACTCCGCATATTTCCTTTGACTTATGTGTAATGCATGTGTACACTTTATCAACAAGAGAATTATCGTTCCAGACTGAGACCACACCAGGACGTCTTAATTGCAAAATAAGTTCACTCATATCACTGCGACGTCCGCTGACCTGCAAGGTTGAAACGGAATGAGTAAACCAGGAGGCGAGTACTACATCAAATTCCAACAATCCTAGTGAGTAGTACGTTCTCTTTACTAAAATATACTGTACTGCATCAAAGTCGAAATTTACAAAGTTTGACCAAATGTAGAAGATTTTTTTATGAAATATACTACATGATTGTTTCAATAATATTGATTTGTATTGTAGATATTTATATTTTTTTATTTATGCTTAGTCAAGCGTTACAAAGATTAATTTAGACCAAAAACTATATGCAGCATATATACTTTTGAAAGGAGGAAGTGCTATTGAGTATAAAATAAACCATGCACTTGACGAAGTAAAAAAACCTCTTACCTTGTTGAAGAAGGCACAAAGAGATTGACCATCGGAGAGTTGTCTGAGGATTGATACTTGGTAAGGGTCGCCCGTGCAGGAGAGTGCAAGTCCCAACTCTTGTGTCGCCACGACAATCCGGCTGCCATTTTTACTATTGGGCAGGTACATTCTGATGGCATCCCACTCTGACACGGTGGATAGTTCTTCCACAATAACAAGATACCTTTGTTTGCACATTTGCTGCATGAGCTCGTCTTCTATGGCCACTGCTGCTTTCATCTTTCTCCGGAAGTCCACAACACCTATATTTGATTGGTGGTGAGAGCTTGCAAAGACCTGACTGAGCAAGGTCTTGAGGAACTCGTCAGGGTTAAAAGGATGCAACAGCTTTATCCAGGCCATGCTTTTGAAATTCCTGTTAATTTCTGGGTGATTGTACGCCTGCCTGATGACGTGAGTCACCCCAAGATGACCAGCTCCTGGACTTTGCCATAGAGAGATCACCTCAAGGTCATCCCCTTCGTTGTTGATCAGCTTATGGAGGTCGCCTGAGCCACGTAGCTTCCCTGTGGACTCCCACACCTTGCACAGGTTGTCGAATGCATCTGATGTTGCGTGAACTTCGGTGGAGGTCGGCATAAGCTCTGGCACCAGAGAGGAGACACTGACCGGATGCTTGGAGCCGGACCCGGTGTCGCTGATGAGGTTGTACCGCGTGTTCCTCTGACTTACATCCTCCACCCTGGCCTTGAGCTGCTTTAACTCCGTGACCGCCTCGTCCAGGGGCAGCGATGGTGCGATGCAGGATGGCAGAACGCGCCAGAACCAGTTGGTCCATGGCGACCCCTTGTCGAGGTGGACGACGAACTCCACGCAGTCCTCCACATCGAAGGCAAGGTCTCGCACCTGCTTCACCCATGTCTGCACCACATCGTTCCTCGTCCGCTCGGCATTGGCAGCGTTGAGGAACGATTGCATCATCTGGAACTCGCCGGTGATGAACATCAGATCATTCTGCACCCGGATCTTGAGCTTGGCATTCTCCTCGATGGCCAACTTCACCCTGCTCAGCGTCCCCTCCACCGCCGTCTTGGTCAACCCAAGCGCGAACTCCGCCATTGCCTTCTCTGGTTAGTTGGTGGATACACGCTTGGCAGCAACTGTTGTGTGTGCGCAGATTGATCGGCGAAGATGGTGTTATGAAGCAGTTAGTTTGATAGCTAGATACAGACAGCCAACCATTTTAATATTTCAATAGGCAAACAAGACAGCTGGGAGTTGGTTGGCGAATCAAGTGCTTGGATATTAGTTATTTATTTACAAATTAAATATCTGCCATGAAAAACTTGTAGTTGTTGACCTCATCATCTTCCTCCATCTATCTATACTCTAAACTAAATCAAATCAAATTAATGACGCATCACATGGCCGCTAGAATGGGTCTGCACAGGCCATAATATACTGATAGAATACGGTCAAGGGCACGGTGCAAGCTAAGCTACTCGTAGCCTTGGTAATTTTCGGTGAACGACTCGATTAGGATGTGAAGCTCTACCGTTGTTGAAAGGGAGACCCCAATTTCACTGCTAAGTGTACAGGTTCAAAAGCTTGCTACAATGACAGTAATCTATCAAATTTTCATAAAAAGAAAACATAGCAAAACAAGTATAGCTCGGTACGACCTGGTTGTGTTGAAGAGGTATTGGGCCTGGCTGTGTGACTTACCTACTTGGCCCATGTGGCCCATGTTAGAGAGTGTTCTGAAGATGCTTTATAAGGGACTCGTTCCCTTCTTCCTGACCTAGCCGCCACAGCTCTTAGAGCATTCAGGTTAGAAACTATCTCTTTGTACATCATGGTATCAGAGCAAGGGGCGATGGAGGTGGCGATGGTGACTGCAGCAGTGGCCTAAGGTGGAGCTGGGAGGACTGCGCAGGTGGTGGTGGTGTGCTGAGAGGAAGTGGGAGGAGTGTCTGCTGGTGCTGTGCAAGATGGGGGACGAGCTCACAACAGCTCTTGAGAAGCTGGCCCAGCTTCTCGTGGCCAAGAATGCTGAGAGCACTTCTGCTGAAGGGGGTGTTGCTCGTGTTTCACAAGCAGAGATGGTGCAGAAGGTGGAGCTCATGCCAAATGAGGTAAAGTTAGAAGGGATGAGCAACTACCTGAGTTGGTCAAGGAGAGCATTGCTCATTCTGAGGACAAAAGGCCTGGATGGGCATGTTCAAGGAAGTGCTGCTGAACCGGAGATAAGGGGAGTGCAGACTGGAAGAAATGGAGTGCGACAGACTCCTTGATTTTTGCTTGGCTGCTGAACTCTTTGACCCCCTCTATTGCTGCTTCAGCTGAGGGGCTTCCAAATGCTGCGGAGGTTTGGAGTACTTTGTCGAAATTGTACTCGGGAAAGGGAAATCTGATGCTGATGGCGCAGATTGAGGATGCTGTGCACGATTTGCGTCAAGGTGAGAAGGACCTGATGGTGTATGTGGCTGAGTTGCAGCGTCTCTGGTCTGATTTGGATCACTGTGATCCCCTAGAGCTTCCTCATTCAGAGTGTGTGGTGACTGTTAAACAATATGTGGAACGCCGCCGTGTGATGAAGTTTCTGAAGGGGCTGAACTCCTGTTTTGAGAGCAGACGTGCTACCTTACTGCACCAGCCCAAGCTTCCTTCCCTTGATGAAGCTATCTCAGCCATGTCACAAGAGGAGGTCCGTCTAAAATCTGCTGGACGCAGCGAACAGTCTCTGCAATCTGCCTTTGCAATGACAACAAGGAATGAAACAAGAGACTGTTTTACCTGTGGAGAATCAGGGCACTTGAGCAGATTTTGTACTTCATCAATAAGGGGAAGAGGAAGAGGATACAACTACAGAGGTGGTGGTTACAACCACAGAGGTGGCTACAACCACAGAGGTGGTCGTGGTTGGGTTGGCAACAACAACAGAGGTGGCCGTGGCTGGGTTGCTGGTCCTTGGCATGGAGAAGGGGCTCATAGGGCAAATATGGCTGCATCAAGTGAAGGCAAACAACCTGTAACCATAGAGCCTAGAGAGGGATCAGAAGCTACTACTTCAAGCTTTGGCAACTTCGCCAACTTTGTCGACACCAATAAAGGTAATACTGAAAATGCATCAGTAGCAGCACATTCAATTAATAGAGGCTGGGTATTAGACTCAGGGGCATCCAAACATGTTACTGGAAATCTGAAGGAATTTGAGTCCTATATTCAATATTCTCCTACACATCAGGAAACTATACATACAGCAGATGGCACAGCACAACCTATTAGAGGAGTTGGGACAGTTAAATGTAATCCTATTATTGAACTATCATCAGTGTTATATGTGCCTGCCTTTCCTGTGAACTTAGTGTCTCTCAGTGCACTGGTTGATCAGATTGACTGTCAAGTGACCATTAACAGATATATGTGCTCGATACAGGAGAGGGTGACGAGCAGGAAGCTTGGGACTGGGACCAGGCATAGCGGACTGTGGTACATGGACCGCAGCGTGCCAAGCGAGGATGGGAATCAAGGACTGGTGGCTGTCACTGAAGACAAGGAGACTAGAGCTCTAATCCATCACTGTCGAATGGGACATGTCTCTTTTGACAAAATGTATCAAATATTTCCTGATATAATGAGGGGTGTTGACAGAAGCAAGCTCAAGTGTGATGCTTGTGAGTATGCCAAACATACTAGAACCTCTTATGTGAGTAAGGGGATCAGAAGTATCTCTCCGTTTGTGTTGGTTCATTCTGATGTATGGACATGTCCAGTGGTATCTATAAGTGGCGCAAAGTATTTTGTAACCTTTATTGACTGTTACTCACGGATGACTTGGATCTACCTCATGAGACACAAGGATGAAGTGTTCCCGTGTTTCAAAAAATTCTATGCTCTTGTGCAGAATCAGTTCAATGTACAAATACAAGCTATTCGCACTGACAATGGTACGGAATATGTTAACAAAATATTTGGTGCTTTCATGTCTGAGCAGGGAATCTTGCATCAAACATCATGTCCAAATACGCCTCAACAGAATGGTGTGGCTGAAAGGAAAAATCGTCACATACTGGAGGTTGCTCGGGCCTTAATGTTCACCATGAACGTGCCTAAATTTCTCTGGAGTGAAGCTGTCCTGACTGCAACTTATTTGATCAACCGTACGCCATTGAGGGTGACAGGTATGAAATCACCATGTGAATTAATTCTGAAGGATAATACATTTGTTGTTCCTCCAAAACTATTTGGATGCACATGCTTTGTTAGAGATCACAGGCCCTCAGTGAGCAAACTGGATCCTCGAGCTCTGAAATGTATTTTTCTCGGGTATTCTTCTGGACAAAGAGGTTACAAGTGTTGGAGCCCTTCAGAACGAAGAACATTTGTGAGCATGGATGTCACTTTTCGGGAATCTGAACCATTTTATGGAGAGAAGACTGATCTGAGCATATTATTCGAAGATCTTGACCATTTTCCAGCTCACGGGACTGGTCAAGAGGGGGAGAGTGAACTGATGCAGGGGGAGACAATCTCAGAACCACAACCTCAACCAATAGTGGGTCTCATTCCAGGAAGACAGGATGGAGGTGGAGAAGGCCAGAATTTACCGCAGAGATGGAGAAGGCTGAATGAGGAACAAAATCTTCAAGTTTATAGTAGAAGACAGGTGGGTGCGCAACATGTTCAGGGGGAGCAACAAGAGTTACAAGTTGAACATCAGGATAACTCTGAGATCGTTTCATCGAGTGAAAGTCAAGTTGACCGGGACTCGACAACGATGGGAGAAGGACAAATGGATCTACCAATTGCTTTAAGGAAAGGAACTCGGGCTTGTGTTGGGAGACTACATAAAAAGTATGATGAATGCGACATAGGCAACTTTGTGTCATATGAAGCCCTGTCTCCTTCCTACAAAGCATTTGTTGCTTCCCTACAGTCAGTATCTATTCCAACTGACTGGAAGGTAGCAAAGGAGGACAAAAAATGGCGTGCTGCCATGTTGGAAGAACTACAGGCATTGAGAAAGAACAAAACTTGGGAGTTAGTAACTCTTCCAACAGGAAAAAGGGCTGTAAGTTGTAAATGGGTTTACACTGTGAAACAAAATGCACAAGGAAAGATTGAAAAATACAAGGCAAGACTTGTGGCAAGAGGGTACACCCAGACCTATGGCATCGATTATGATGAAACCTTTGCACCAGTGGCGAAGATGAACACAGTGAGGATTTTGATATCATGTGCAACAAATTTTGGGTGGCCGTTACACCAACTTGATGTTAAGAATGCTTTTCTACATGGAGATCTGCATGAAGAAGTTTACATGGAAATTCCACCTGGCTTCTCTTCAGCTGAAACCACAGGCAAGGTATGTAGACTGAAAAAATCTCTTTATGGACTGAAACAGTCCCCGAGAGCTTGGTTTGACAAATTCAGGCGTGCAGTTTGTGACATGGGATACAAACAATGCAATGGGGACCATACAGTGTTTTATAGACATTTTAAGGGAAAGATTACTATTCTTGCGGTGTATGTGGATGATATCATTATTACTGGGGATGACGAAGGAGAGATAGCAAGGCTAAAGAAGTGTTTGAGTAAGGCCTTTGAAGTAAAGGATCTTGGCCGACTAAAGTACTTTCTTGGTATAGAAGTGGCCAGGTCAGCAAAAGGAATAGCTCTGTCTCAAAGAAAGTATACTTTGGATCTTCTCAGTGATGTTGGTATGCTGGGCTGTCGTGCAGCTTCAACCCCAATCGATCAAAATCATAAAGTGACAACACAATCAGGGGATCATGTGGATAAAGGGAGATATCAAAGACTAGTTGGGAGGCTGTTGTATCTATGTCATACACGACCAGACATTGCCTTTGCAGTGAGTGTAGTGAGCAGATATATGCATGAGCCTAGAAGTGAACATCTTGAAGCAGTCTACAGAATCTTGCGATACTTGAAAGGAACTCCAGGAAAGGGCTTGTGGTTCAAGAGCAACGGACATCTTGATGTCGATGGATACTGTGATGCTGATTGGGCAAGTTGCCTAGATGACAGAAGATCAACTTCAGGGTATTGTGTTTTCCTTGGAGGAAACTTGGTGTCATGGAGGAGCAAGAAACAACAAGTGGTTTCCAAATCAACAGCTGAAGCAGAATATAGGGCCATGTCTCAAGGGCTGAGTGAAATGTTGTGGGTAAGGAATCTGTTAAGTGAACTAAAGGTGTTGAAGAATAGCTGCATAAATGTATGGTGTGACAATGTGTCTGCTATTAACCTAGCACATAACCCAGTGCAGCATGATAGAACAAAGCATATTGAGATAGACAGATTCTTCATCAAAGAAAAACTCGATGATGGGATCATCAAGATAGAGCATGTCAGATCAGCGCAACAAATTGCAGATTGCTTAACCAAAGGTTTGGGAACCAGAGAATGCAACTTGGCATGTGACAAGATGGGAATGATAGATATCTATCACCCATCTTGAGGGGGAGTGTTGAAGAGGTATTGGGCCTGGCTGTGTGACTTACCTACTTGGCCCATGTGGCCCATGTTAGAGAGTGTTCTGAAGATGCTTTATAAGGGACTCGTTCCCTTCTTCCTGACCTAGCCGCCACAGCTCTTAGAGCATTCAGGTTAGAAACTATCTCTTTGTACATCAGGTTGTGTCGGTGCTCCAGCAACTCTATAGCTCTACATATCAAGCTCCACACCAGCACAAGTGTAGTGGCAGTTTGGCCTTATGTTTGTGCCAGCCTATTTAATTATCCTTCTCAGTGGATGTGGGCTGATTTAAGTGTGTTTGGTCTGAACTTTGTTTGATCGGGTGTGTTGTCGAACCTTGTATATGTTGAATAATTAGACACAATTTTCATAATTAATTCCAGTATATTAAGAAAGGAAAGTCTTGCTAGGATTCGGGTCGGGCTCCCTAGTGAGCTGCCACCAGCTATCCACTTTTAGTTATAGATAGTTCACTCCCTAGTGAGCTATCACCAACTTGGACTCAAACTTACATGGGCTGCCACAATGTGGGCTTTGAGATTTATAGGAAAATCTCAGATCTAAAGTGGGCCACTATATTTCAACAGTATGAATCAGCTGCTTTATTACTTTAATTAAAATTGGACATAATGCTTTTATCTATTAAAAAATGACATTAGGATATAAACTTTCAGCTATCATCAACATCGCCAATTATCTTCGCAGTGGGATCTCGAATGAAGAGATCATGTGCCACCTCAGCCATTATACTGGCTCCGTGCTACATATTTTTTCGCCGTTTCCTGAAGTTTCGTCCAGGTTTGCGTCAAAGTTGACAACAGCTCGTGCTAACTATTAATTAGTCGATTATTAATCCGTCATGCAGTAGGTAGTTGCCAACATGTTCACCTTTCTCTATCTAGACTTCTAGAGACCCGACCTAAGCTAAATGGAATCAAATAGGGCTAGAACACCAGGCATTTATTTATATATACAAATAATAGGGAGATAGTGGAGGTCATGCTGCGTGCTCCGATCAAGGCCCTCGGTCTCATTCCTCTAGCATTTTTCTTTTCTTGAGAGAGTGTGCCAAATGGGGTACCATATTAACGCAGAAGGTAGAGCAAGTTGAGAAGAAGCTAAAACCAGCTGTTAGCAAACACATACACCCCTAAAGAAAATCAATATACATGAATATACATATGTCATTTATGTTTATGAGTGAGACATGCACGATGAGACTAAAAAAATAGCGGGCCATTACAACACAGTGGACTGTCCAAGCTGTACATCACGCCCTCCTATGAGTCCCAGAGGCCAATTTGAATTTATTGAATTGTTGGCTTAAGTTGCCAAGATGATCATCCAGTCCCCATCCTGCCCAAGGTGCCCAAACACGTCAGAAGATCGTCACCACCTGTTCTTCGCTTGCCCCGCTGCCTCAGCTAGATCACCTCCTCGTCCAATACACCGACACCTGGTGCCTGCCGGCTGCAACAACGATGCCTCACTCAGTGTGGCCATCAATATTGCTCACCATGCTCTGGACCATCTGGGATGCCAGGAATGCGCTAATCTTCAGAGATGTAATTGTAACACCCTCCTCCTCTACTCGTGTAACTACAGACCTCTCTCTGGCTGCATCGGTTTAAAAACACCGTGCACAAAGAGCACGCATGATCTGGCGGATCACTTCTCAGCTTGTAACTCTGAGCCCTAAACATGCCTTCATAAATGAAATTCAGTTAGGTGGGGACTCTCTCCCCCCGTTGAAAATTTCAAAAAAAAAAGAATCCAAACGCTTTTTATTCTTACTCTGGAATCAAGCTCTCTCATTGATCCACCAACTCTTGAGATGATCAGTCGGTCCTGGTAAGGTAACATGCATATACCCTTTGAACTGACGCATTTGTACCACACTTGTCTCGCGTGCACACATTGGATTAAAATGTGATATGTGGCTTCTTCCTCCTGCAGGCAAAGATGGCAAGGATCTGGGTGGTATTGCAAACCATGGCGCGCCCTTTCCATCTGAAGCCCACATCCTGCAGAGCACGTGATCGATCTTTACTGTGTGTGCACATGTGTTGTCCAGCTAGCATCGTTGATTTTCAGTCGGCAACCAGATCTGGACGCAAAGCTAGCTCGGTCGCTGTCTACTGATGATTAGAGTTTGAGGTCCACCCTTGGGATTCTCTAACTGTCCATTCTGTAACCTTCTTGACTCCCGGTGAATTTAAGCTAGCTAGATAGTCAGTCGCTCGATAACAGCTGGACCCGCACATATTTACAAAATATTTAACCACGAACTATTTTGTGAGTAGTAACATTTTTTAATTAGAAACACATTTCAAAGAAGTTTATGTTAGGTTTTAATCTTGATTTATGTCTGCGTTTTCTATTTCATATGCATGTAGTTTAGGCCATGGAGTAGCTTGCTGTGCAGTTGTATGTGAGATGCATACACACATGTTTAAGCGGAGGGTGTGCAGGGCGAGATGCCGTCATAGTCGTGCGGTGCGACTTAGATGGTGAGATGCCAACCGTGCGAGACGGTGCTGCATACAAGTGCTCCTGTGTGCATATGGTAGGCCTCAAGCGTGTGGTTCCTGGACTGGTCCTAGGAGAACGAAAAGGTCATAGTTTGTTAGTGAGTTAGCTGCATGCATGGATTGATTAGTGTTAGCCAGGCCGAGTCGTGTGCATGCAGGAGTGAATCCAGGAAGTGGAGGACGTGTGTTTAGTGGTGGCAGTAGTGGCTGCGTGCCTGGACCTTGTACTTGTATATATATAGTTTGCTTTCAGTTAATGAAAAGTCTGAGAGAGAGCAAAAACAATGTAGCCACGGTGGTGTTACCAAGGAAGTGTGTATTGCAAAGCCTTCTTCTTCCTTGGCTAGTGTGAGTGCGTGTGTGTTCATGTAAAGAGAAACCAAGAGAGATTGTGAGAGTGAGAGGAAGAAGAAGAAGATAGGGGCTGAGAGATTCAGCCCCAACAGTTTACAATAGTTTATTCTCTTGGCAGAGTAACTCATATCTTCCAGGCCTGACAGGCAATGTTAAACATCACACTGTAACTAATTAGATAGACTACAGTGCTTTAGAGCGTTGCCCTCTTCCCCTCTCTCTTCTATAGAGGCGACTTTTTGAGAGTTGCACGTCGTCTCAGCCTCGCCGCCGTTGAGGCGTGGGTTCCTCCCTCTCCGCCGACGAAGCGGAGAGTGGGGGAAGCCCGTCACTCGGTGTGTATATAGGTTAGGTGTCGGTGGGTCTCCGGCCGGCGGCAGCTAGGAGGTGGAGGTGTTGCGGGTGTGGGTTTTGTGGTCGGCGTGGTTCCCCTTCGGCGGCGGTGCTCCTCGGACGTCGGCCATCACGCGCGCGACTTCCCGCAGCTCGGATATCGGCGGATCTCCTCGTCTCCTTTCACCACGACCAGATCCGGGAGCGGCGGATCTGGGTAGGCTCATCCTGGGGGTGGTGGCTTCAGATCTTTGCGGCAGCGAGGGCGGCGGCGACAGTAGTCTCTTCGGAGGCGGTGTTGGAGTCTTCTCGTCTGCCTCGTGGTGGGCTCCGGCGATCCAGAGTTTGTCAACGGCAGCTTCGTCTTCGACCTCGAAGCTAGGATCCAGTGGTCTTCGTTGGTTTTTGCTTTGTTTCTGGATCTTTCTGTACGTTTGTCGATCTGATGTAATCTCCTCCTTCCACAACAAAAATATAAATACTCCCTCCATCCACAAATAAGTGTACATTTGGGTTTTTGGATAAGTCAAACCTTAATAATTTTGACCTTTTTTTACCAAAAAGTAGCAACATGTGTGACATCAAATTACTATATTATGAGACTGTATTTTGAGATGAATCTAGTGATGGTAGTTTAGTGTCATAAATGTTGTTACTTTTCCCTAAAAAGTTGGTCAAAGTTAACAAAGTTTGATATCTAAAAACCTAAATGTACACTTATTTGTGGACGGAGGGAGTAGACTATAAGCAAGACCTTGGTGTGCGTGAGAATACTTTGGGGATGTGGATGGAGCCACCCGGACGTTTGGGTCACGCCGTCACGGTGCCAATCAAGGACCAAATCAAGCCACTGATGTACTTGTTGGTTTCCATAGTCAAACTTCATTAAGGGCATCTCCAGCGGCGCGACACATTTTAGTGTCCGCGCGCGTCCGTTTGCGTCGCGTAGCGGACGCTGAAATGACCGTTTTCGTCCGCGTATCCGTTTGCGTCTGGGGTTGGCTCCAGCGGCCCGACGCATTTTTTTTTCTTTTTCATTTCAACATACTTCCAAATATTACAAATTGAAAGATTATTTTACACAAACTAATACATAGTTTGGAACATGATTTACACAAACTAATACATAGTTTGTACCATGGTGGACACAAATATAAATATTTAAAAAATAGAAACCAGTTGTGTTGATTTCCGTATGTTCGCTGCCAAGAAAGAATATTCGAGGGCACACCCAGTCACCCAAACTGGAAAATCCAGCGGGAGGATTGACGGTGCCCTTGTTGGTTCTACCGATGAGGCGAACAGACAGAAACCTTCCACTGGCTTGTCTGCCGTAGCGATTCGCCGCAAAGAAAGAACACTCCACGTTCTAACTATCGGAGTCCGACGCGGATTCGCCGGTGTGGTAGTGCTGCGGCAGGCGTGTCGTCGAAGACCTTGACGACCATCTCACCGTCTCCCTCGTAGAGGAAGGTGAGCTGGCAGCCGGCTCGAGCGCCAGGTCACGGCGAACTTGCCCCACCCGGTGTGCAAGTACATCTTGCCCGCCGTCGAACAGACCTCCACGGTCCAGCGCGAAGTTGCAGGCCTCCCGTAGCTGCAAATGCGCCGGCTCGACGCCGTCGACAAACTCGGCGAAATTGTCCGGAGACGCTTGATGCCGAGCGGGTCGTCGTCGATGCGGAGGAGGAACTCGGCAGCGTCCCTCCACGTCGGAGGAAGACGAAGAGGGCGCAGCGACGGCGAGCGTGGCCGTAGCTGCTCCACCACGGCGGCCCTGCCCCGTCCCCGGCCGTCCAGGGCCGCGGCCTCGACCGCCTCGCCGGCCACCGGGACCCGCCATGGTCTTCCTCGAGGGCCTGGCTGCGTCGCAGGAACACCTAGACGGCGGAACGCCGGAGCTTTGTGGCGGCTAGGGTTTCTATGGAGGAGTGGATGAGGAAGAAGAAGGCGCGGCCCCTTTATATAGGCCGGAGGCATGCCGCGGGACGCGTGGCGACGCCATTAACGTGGTTGGCGGAGGTGGGCCGCTCGGCAGCCGAGGCATCGCCATTAACGTGGCAGATCGCCGGGCGATAGCGGCGCCGGCGGCGTTGAGAAGACGATCGACGCAGGGTCGCGCTGTGCGGCTCGACGAAACGTCCGTGGACAGAGCGGACACTTTCGGCGTCGGTCCCGAGACGCATCCGAGGCGCATATTTGGGCCAGCGCCTCCGCGACGCCCGATCACTTTGTGTCGCCCCGCTGGAGAGGGTGGCAGACGTATTTCCGGTCACGGCGGACGAAAACGACCATTTGCGTCGCGCCGCTGGAGATGCCCTAAACATAACAACCAAAGCTCTATACTATCTCATGCTCTCTAGACCCGAAAGACCCGAAGAAGTCCTATTCTTTAACGTATTGGCAAATTATTGTATAGAAAAATTTATACACGAATACTTTGTTAGAAAAGTTTACATATGACAGCCAATCGAGACTAACTGAGAAAAGGTTACACATGAATATTTTGTTAGAAAAGCCGGTCTACTTAATTGTCTACAGTTTGCACGATCAATGGCGTTCTCACATCTGTTTAATCGGTTGATTAGGCCAAGATGCAACACCAGCACGCTCCATTTCATACGGCAAGATGACTTGTATTTGCTACTGATACGCGTATTAGGTGCACGTTGTGGATTTATTTATTACTGTATAGAACATCGGATTTGATATGTCTCGGTTGATTGGGATTTTCTTGGGTCTTAGTCACCCACGAGAAAGTGTTTCAGTTGCACTTTTCTAGCACGTGTAATCGAAGCGGGTTGCACTTTTCTCTAAATTGCAGTTGTATTTTTCTGAGGCGATTGAGACTTAAGAAAATCTCAGTAGAGCTGACTTAGGAAAACCCATAGAACATTGTGCAATTATTGCTAATAACTTAACATGGTGTGCATTCACACTGAAATAAATATTACGAGTTGGGGAACAAGCTAGCACGATGAGCATGCACACAGTAAATTTATGATATTATTTCTGTTTGTGCTTTTGACGTTTTTTTTTTATTTTCAGTAGGAGAATTGGATATACGGAAGCTTGTACGTCACGTGCTTGTTCTTTATATGTTGCTGCGGCAGCTACCTACATGTGGTGGTTGAAACAATCCTTACGACTTGAAGATCAAGCAGCAAAAGGTGCAAAGCATGAGTTCGACACTTTCCGTAAACCAAGAGTTTGCAATGGATTTGCAAATGGAAAAATGGAGTTGCAATCCCAGGTCAGGCAACAAAACATTGTATGGATAATGGATTAGGTTGAGGGAGAAGATCACTCCCTGGCCGCCGTTCATTAGGTGTTGACAGATAACACGGAACGAAGATGGATGGAGAAGCTTGGTTGTCGAGAACGAGTATGTAGTACGCACTGGCTCCAGAACATTTGTACGCAGCAGGAACATAACTTTAGATAGTTCTCTGTTAGAAAAAAAAACATATACAGGTATATTTGCACTTCAATTCATTAAGCATATTGACCAAGATACCAACTCTTCAGAAGATGTATGCTAATAACAATTCCACAGCAAAACACGTTCGTTCACTGGCAAGAGCAGTCTGCGTCTGCATCTCTACGTTAGCGCGTCACAGCGGACAGAACACTGCTACAACGTGTACACAATATTGTACCGATGGAACAGGCTCTCGCCGTGCTCTCTGTAATCCTCCAAGGTAAACGTCTGCCTCGCGAACTCGCGTGAGGCCGCAAAGGCGGCGGCACCACGCCACGCGTCCAGGATGGGGTCGGAGGCCCTGACAAGCTTCAGCGGGGTGAGGTAGGGCCGGAACTGCCGGATCCCAGCCTCGAGCCGGGGTATCATGCCAGGGAACAGGGAGCTGCCGCCCGTGACAAGGATGGACTGGCAGAGGCGCTCCTTCACGGACTCGTCCTCCACCAGCCTCCTCAGGGAGATGCTGACCATCTCATCGATGCCCGCCTGGTCGACCCCAATCATGCCCGGCTGGAACAGCACCTCGGGGCAGCGGAACCGCTCGGTACCAATGGCGATCTTGAAGTCTTCCGCCGTGAGGGGCCGAACTTTGTGAGGGTCTGCAGCAGGTTCGGCTGCTTCATGCTGGTTCACGAATGTAGGATCCACCTCCTGCATGGGGAAGCGTCATGTGATTATTTACGACATAACTAGCTTTACTTCACACTTAATTCGACAAAATGGACAGCATCATGAATAGGAAAGCTCAAGAGTGGGGCCTTACCTGGATCTTCGATGCGATTCGAGCGAGTTCTGATTCGTCGTCGTCCCCATCATTGTCTTCCTCATTCTCTTTGCTCATCTTATTGTAGACCAACCAATCTTCATCTCTCATTCCAAAAGTGTCCTCGCCTTTCCCTCGGTCAAATGCAGCAGTGGTGAGCAGCCGCATTCTTTCTTTCTGGGCTGCATTTAGACGCTCGCCACGGCCTACAGCACCAGATGAATTGTTGTTGCCGTTAACCTTCTGCCGCTTCCTCTGGTCAACTTTCTCGGAAAGTTCCAAGTATCGGGCACGGAGCTCGTCAAAGTATAACTCTGGGTTCTCCCTGTATAGTTAAGAGTGGAAACATATCACAAAAGCAGCATACAAGACCGCCCCATGCTATAGAAGATACAGAGTACCATATCCATAGTATTAACCAGATTGTACAAGTAGAACCTAACAGCCCGTAAACTGATCTTCTGTAACAGACAGGTTGCAGAAAAGCCATACCAATTTGGAGGAAGAGCATATTGTAGCCAGAGGTTTTCTTACCCCTTAGTCTCATCTTTTATATGTGGTTACAAGTTCTATTATGGTAAACACTATTATTCCCTTCAAAATGGTACAACTAGTTTGTATTACAAAATGCAGAATATACTTTTCTCCTAGAATTTATACTGTCGTGAACAAGACTTAAGTATGAGAAGCATATGTGCTGAAAATTTCCACATTGAGAATGTCACAACTTACGTTCGCCTCTCTTCTTCTTGCTTCTCCCTCAATGCTGCCTCCTCAGCACGCCTCTGCTTGGCACGTATCCGGCCCTCTGTTGTGGTTTTAAGCAGTATCTGTTTCTTCTTTTCCTTTAACTGGTAAAATATACAAAAGTTGAACACGGGAATGGTTAGTGGTTGAAAGTTTCCAACATTAGGAGATTAGGTTTATCCTAACAAAACGAAGGTGAAAGATGATCCCAAAGGCACATTAAACGGAAACCCATAGTTGACCACATAATAGACACAGATGACAGCTTATCAAAAATACGCACCTGCTCTGGTGTCAGCATCTCATCAGGGACAGATACAAGTGGGTACTTATCAGCTCCTGAAGCATCTGCGTTCTCCTCGTTGCCATTGGACTCCCCCTTCGCTTTTCTTAGGGACTGTGTTACTTTCAGAATATCAGACTTGACTTCCTGCTGGGAAAGATACCCAGTTCTAGACAGAATAGCCGTTTCTTCTATTTCATCAGAATCATCAAGTTGTTCCATTATATCCTCCAGTTCAGAAAGTTTTTTTTCCAGACCCTCTATCTTCTGAGACCTCTTTGCAGCAGCCATGTCTCGCAAACGTTGACCAGACTTTTCCTTAATAGCTGCTTTCCTTGCAAGTTCTTCCTCAGATGGTGGTTCATCTTTGGGTGGGGGCACCCATGGTAGCTGCCAATACCTAGTCTTCTCTTCAGCTTCTTCCTTGTTGTTCTGCAAACTTAAGTGATCAGTTATGGTGTTGCAACAATGTTCACATAACTGCTATAAATATACTTTTAGAAACAAAGATTATCAACTGAGATAAATGCATTGTCCATTCTATGAAACACAATGGAAACTGAAATCTGATAATTTTGAAAACTGATAAGAAAACAAATAAATGATACAGTATTTTTACTTTGAATATCTGCAACTCTGACATATAATCATGAGCTACATAACAATGTTCCTTCTTCAGCTCTTCAGCCTTATCCCATGAAACGCTAGCCCTGCAAAGGTAAAATCGGTACTGTTAGAGATGTACATAGTAGGGAAAACAAACAATACAAAGTGCTTCAGAAAAATGTGCTCATACGTACGCATGATAGGGATATTTAAGAGAGAGAAGCTGCCTCAGGAAATCAGTAATGTGAGATCCACCAACATTTGTTCGGCAGCATGCCCCCAACACAGGCTGACCTTTTAAGAACTGAAAACAGATCAACAAATAAGATGTGGGGATGGAGTAGAAAAGGGGATAGCGAGATCAACAAATAATCTATAGATGGTATCTCTTTCTTTTTAGCAAGGTTACTGTTATCCAATTAGAAATTCAGTATTTAAACAGTCAATGGTGTTTCCTCCTAAACAGATGCAACTGTACTCACTTGGTGGTATCCAACAAAATGAGCGAAATAGAATGTCAAAAGAATTTGTATAAGAAGAGTTGAACAAAAGCATGTCTTGAGGACACAAACTTACTGGAACAACATGGCATGTTCCAAATTCACACGAAATAGCCAACCCATCTTCTCCACAGTTTCCAAGCTTCTGATTGTACTTGTAACTAAAAGCATCATCGATACCAAAAGCTGAAACAGAGATAGTAAAAGAAAGCATTAGCATTACATTTTTACATCAAGATTGTTAGTAATAATATACTAACAGATGCAGTTCACAACAATGACATATAAAGGTCATCGAACACATTACCAACAGATGGAACACCATATGTCTCGAAAAGAAGTTCTGACATCCGTGCTCGAGAAAAGGATGGATTGCACTCACACTCTGTCATAAGAATAGGATGGTCCACCTGAAGAGCACCACTGTTAGATTTCAACAGTATTTAAATAAATAATAGTCTATATGAAAAGGCACGAAGTTGTGAAGTTCAAAGATACATGCAAATATATGTTACACATGTTTCAAGCCAAGAAATGTCAGATTTGAAACTACAAGGCTAACTGAAGTAGTGAACCAATGTATAGGAATTCACTTTATAATTTCATTAGTTAAGAAAATAGTCCATACTGGGAGTCTACCAAAAATGGAGTTGCTTCAATTCCACTAGGTAATACCCTCTTCCTGTTCACCTCGCATATGCTCAGTGAGTACTTTCTTGAAGCACTTAAGACGCTGTTTGCCTTACGCTCTCTAGAAAAATACACTGTTTGATTTGAAAATATCGAGACTAAACTAGTATTCTTAAAGCGCTTCATGTGAGTACGAAATCAACCAACAATATAAGAATCTCCTATGCTAAAATATATTTCTGGTGAGAATTTCCTAGTCCCTAATCCCCATCGTTAGTTCACTTCACACACTCCACTGGTAACAAGAACTGGGAGACTACTATGATTGGAAAATTATAGAGGCAGGTGTCGTCACAAACGTATTTACCTCAGAAGTGGCACCTAATCGATCAAAACCATAATCGAGAATCTGCAACATTGAAACAATACCAGATCAAAAGAGGTTAACAAGGTACAAAGACTGGTTTGTTACAGAAGTTGCGCCCGCACCCCATTACTGGATATAACACTTCTAAGTTTTAAAAAAAATCCGAAAAAAAATTAGGGATAAATATTATGTTGTGTATTATGCATTTGTAAAGTTTCATTCAAAAATTTGAATTTTTTTGGCCTGCACAAAAAAAAATGATATGTGCATAGTTATGGGATACTATTCACTTTAGTCTTTTCTTTTTTCTACAGGTTACATATGATCATATTTTGAAACGAAAGTTTACATGTGCACACAATACAACATAACACATGTCCATGATTTTATTTCACTTTAAAAAAAAAACTCGAAAGTGCGACATCTGATAATGGGGTGCGGGCGCAACTAGTTGCGGAATATTGGCACTCAAACAATAATAGTGTATTCTGGAGAAAGGATGCCACACTAGACTGACCATCCAATTTATCTAGTATTTGAAGCTTAAAAATGCATAATGAAACATTTGCAGATCTTGCAGACAATTAAAATTAAGGAAGATTAAATCACAGGAGTGAGACATACATATTCCATGTACTCGAACTGAAAGACAACATCATCATCAAATGGCGAGCGAATCGATGTCCGTGTGCAATCAAAATACTTCATTAGAGCTGGATCAGCATCTCCAATCACTGTCACAGTTTCACCTGCTGCATCAAAAACAAACTGCAGTCAGTTTGACTTACGAGAATTTTCTCTGGTCCTCTAAACAAGTCGATCAACTCATACGACCACAAGGGATTCAAATATACCGATGCCCCTTTTTATATTCATATAACAATGAACGCTGCAGCACACTCCTACAATCACAAAGATAATTCTATAGGCATCTGACTAGGAAACATTTTTCAGAATCCCCCAGTCAAAGTAAAGCGAAGTACAATCAAAATCATCGTAAGAAACACCAACTGTCTATAGCACCGAAGAATTTAACTGATGTGCCTCATTTTAGTTGCAATGAGTTTAAATATGAGAATTCTCTCCAATCCTCTTGCAAGTCCATCAAATGAAACAAGCCAAAGGGATCGGATCCAAATAAGCAAACCCCTGCCCCCTTTTGTTTGTATATTCAGACAACCCTGAATAATGCAGTACAGTCGCACGATTACAGATATGTTTCTACAGACATGTGACTTCAAAACGTTTTCAGAATCACCCGGTCAAGTAAAACCGAAGCATCACCATTATCATCCTACCGAGAACTAAGAGTCTACTGCGCCAGGGAATTCAGATGATGTGCCTAATTTTAGCTGCGTTGTCACAAACGGAGTCTCCTGGACAGCAACCAATTGCCAACGGGGCGCCACTACGAACTACTGAACTGAAACCGCACAGCAAGCAGAGCCATTACACCAGTGAAGCACAGCGACGCGAAATCCAAACACATTCACATGGCGCAACCACCAGACCAGACCCACACGGGGACACAACTTGAGATTCGTAAGCGTCACGTACCGGAGCTGCGGTGGCGGGGCCTCTGCACGATGTTCCGGAACGCGAGGCGCGGCTCCGCCTCGCCGGCCCACCTGCACGCGACCAAGCCGCCGAGTTAGGGTTAGGGTTTGGGGGGAGTTCCGGGCGGCGGGGGGAGGGGGGAGAGCCTACCCGATGCGGAAGGTGGAGGCGCCGTTGTCGATGACGATGGGGGTGGAGGCCGGGAAGCGGGCGAAGTCGGTCTCCCGCGGCGGGCGGTAGACCGGCGTCATCTCGCCGGGCGGCGGCGGCGGCGAGAGGGGTCGCGTCGCCGCAGAGGGTTGGGGAGGGTTTGGGTGTGTGCTTCGTCGTCCTCTTCGCGAGCGAGCTCTGTTTTTGTGTTTGTGCCTGCGAAGCAATGAAGGGAAGGATTATTGACAGAAAACCCCTTGTGTTCCCACGTTATTTTAAGGGAGAGGACTGTATTTCCCTCACCTCCTTGAGTTTAGAATTTTGATATTAGCTAGTATATATGTTGTTGAAATTGTATTGTGCAAATTGTGATGCTATGCTGAATGGGGGAATATATGATCCTGAATTTGTGGCATTTCCATTCTATAATTATATCTTATTGTTGGTACTGAAATGTTTTCATCTATCTATGTGAACCTAACTTTCATGTTTTATTTCATACACAAGACTTTCTATTTCAGAAACTGGCACACACACACATATGCTCTAGATGATAACAACACATTAATTGCAGGTGAGCATATATCTGTAACATGTAATATGATTTTATTGTTGTAAACAAAATTATTTCAATACTACCAAGTTCAGAAAATGCACGCATTGCGAACTTATTATTGGGGCCTTTAAATTTTAAGACACATTGTATAAGAAACTAAAAAATAAACCATGCCAACATTTCAATGTATACACTAGAAGTTTCCGTAAATATGGTTAACCTAGGCATATAATAGAAACCATTAGAGACTATAGATATATCTATTAGGTTGTATGCTCCAGCGATATTTACCATAAATAAGTGTACCATGTATATTTTATGAAATAGTTCAAACATAATTCAAGAAATATCTTTTTCCTATTAACAAATATTGAAATATATATCATGGAAACATTTATTATAATATGTAAATTATGATTTACAATGAAGAATACTACAACTAACATTTAGCAAATTTTCAATGTATATGAATATGTTTAGGAAATAATAGAAAAAATGCACTCAAATATTGTAGCATGCAAAAAAATAATTCTAAAAAATATAAAAGTTCAGTATAAATTGTAAGTACTTTAGTTCGTTTTTGGTTCATTATTTGCTTGGACAGGCATAGCATTGTTCAATGCGTAGAAGAGAGTTGGTGGAGAAATGGCGGCGGAACTAACTAAGTTGTAGGATTCAGAAAATTATGAATGGGTATGTTTTTATAATATGCATCGAATTTTAATTGGACAAGTCAAGTCGAAAAGGAGCGGAGTTAGGTTTACATCGACGAGTAATAAGACTATAAAATTGTTGCTATGCCTTACAGGTTAGGTGGTTATTAAAAGTATTCACTTTCGCAACTTACTTGTTATGAAATAACTATTGTTTTCATCCGCCAAGCCGCTAAGGTTTGATGAACAAGTTGTTGTACTAAGGTGGACTAAAATATTAATTAACTCAATATATGAAATCCATATTACATGGTTGGAAAATCCGCTAAAACCGTCTCGATCTTTTCTCTATGTAGCTTAAATGAACATAATTCATTTTTATTTTTATTTTTATTTTTCCAGAATGCAATATTTTGCTACCATTGACAACACATGTTGTTTTGGTTTCTGTTTTCTCTTGGGTTTCATATCTAGCCTACCCAACTTGCTTGGAAAAAAAATTGATGTTGTTTGTTGTTGTTGTGACAACACATCTCTTGATTTGTTATTTTTAAGATTTATTGGCGAGTTCTTCTTTCTAACTCACATGTTTCTCTCATGTGATCTCTCATCTCCATCACTTTATCATACTCGTGTTTTCCCGGTGGTTCTAAAAGGTTTTGTTCAACATGCTCCAAAGTCCCTACATTCCTAGGCCCCGCCAAGGTGGACTTGTCGTCCGAGGCGATGCGATCTGTGCTCAAATGCTAACGGGAGAGTCATTACCGATTTGAGTTTTTTGGATGGTCAGCAGTTGTTTCATAATGATAAGTTGCCATTTTATACACGTGGGTTGTCCCTTTGTTGCCAAGGAGTGCCTCGTTTTAGTCATGTATGCACATGATAACCGGTTTTCCCAGGTGTAGCAACAAATCCAAGTGCAGGTATAACCATTGATTTCGGGTGGGTAATGAGGAGATTGTGCTACAAAAGCTTATATATCTACTTAGGCATGAAAAAACATAGAGAATTTTGTTGACGCGAGTGGTATGAACATTGGCATAAACCCATTACGGCATTACCCGTAGGACAAATTTCCACCGATCGTGAAAAAAATTCTTTTTCGATAATTACAGCTCCAGACAGTTTCGGTCGCCAACTATATCAGGTCAATGCTTTAGTCTTCCAAAGAGTAGTTCTGCCCGCGTAACGAGCGCCCGCGTAACGAGCGTACCGTATGGTGCGTGTTAGTAACCCTAAACCAACGTTTAGATCCCTTTGAGTTTGCGAGGTTGATCACGGGGGACGTGTAACAACGATGGCTGTTTTCCCGGCGCTTTGGCCTTCATAACAAAATCGCCGATGCCTTGCGCTGGAGCCCCTCCTGAAAATTTGTTGGGATTGACGGTGGGTTTCGGCCCTATTTATCCGCTCCCAACAAATAGTACCCCTCTTTTTTACTTTTTTTTTTTGTCTAACAAGGGATAAGTACTCCTGCAGGTAGCAACACAATGTACGGTGTTATATGGTGCCTTAATTTGTTGTAGAATGGGAAGAAACCCTGAAGATATTGTTCCTTTGCATTCCATTCTCACAGTTCTCTCAAGATTCTGTCAAGAATTTTGGCATAAGTTGATTACAATATACAATGAAAAAGATGAGAAAAATGGCCAACACATAACTTCCACAGGTAAGCCGTGTTAGCCAGCAGTAGGCAACTAACAAAGTTAATACTGTAACAGGCACAACACTGCTGGAATAACCTGACCACTTGCTATTACATGAATAATACAGAGAACAGAGCACAGAGAGCTGTTCAGATACAGGACACATGCTTCATCTCTGGCTAACGCCATTTAACCTCATTTCGGTTTCGACTCTGCGAACACAACCCACCATCAACAAGTGGTTCTTCAGCAGTTTTCGAGACAGTGGTGTTTCCGTTACCACAGAGATGCTTTAAGATTCAGTCGAAAAATCA
This sequence comes from Lolium multiflorum, assembly GCA_030979885.1. Classification (NCBI taxonomy): domain Eukaryota; kingdom Viridiplantae; phylum Streptophyta; class Magnoliopsida; order Poales; family Poaceae; genus Lolium; species Lolium multiflorum. Next base: position 6,868,155 of record CM061749.1, read on the forward strand.
GACAAAAGAAAATTGCACCACCAATAATGCACGGCATATCAAAACATATTACCAAACATGTAATGCTCACGGCTGTTGCAGAATCTTACAACTTCCACCAAAGTAATAACAATGTAGTAAACACACAACCAGAAAGAAGAGAAAAGTGCAAACAAACATAACCTCCCCGAGTAAGATATGAAACGCAGAGTTAAATAACAGATATAGCACTGCAGGTTCAACCTGGCTACATCCTACTACAAAAATAATCTAGGGAACAGCGAACAGATCTGATCAGGTACATAATACATAGAGTACATGAGCTAGGTCTAGCTTACGCTAACTTGCAGCTCATTTCGATTTCCCTTGTCTGAGGAGGTTATAGTCGAGCTTCCCCCGCTTGTTCGACTTGCGGTTCCCAAAAACTGAGGTCTTCCGCGGCTTTTGAGATGGTGGTGTTTCCATCTCAAGCTCAGGCTCTTTTCTCTTTAGTTCGCTCAGGGATATGCTTTCTGAACTGTCGATATTAAAGTCTCTGAATCTTGATGCCGCTGATACGTCATCAGTTCTGCAGTTTCGATACGAATTGGAGTCATATGGAAATTCATTTCACACTTTTAAGTCATTGAGAAACATCAAAATTACATGTCAAAGAAAGGTTGATGCATACAGCCATGTGTAAATGCAAGTGCTTTGGTGAATATGCTGTCCATGGCACACTGCCAGGATTTAAGAGATCAAGCTAAATCTAATTCTTATCAGTAGTTTGAACAGAAAGATTAGACCTGAGGTCATAACTAAATGCAAACTTTTCCCAATATGTATGAAACTCTTTTACAGTATTTTAATTCCATGAACCCATAACTTCTTGAAACAAAAAAAGTAAAATGTAATCATCCTTCATTACACCATGTTATACACTTCTATACAGTTCCCTTGAAAACATAACTGATTTTTGAGCACTTCAAAAGACATGCCCAGCTCAACAAAAGAAGTTAGAGCCTACATGTTTCCTCAACATGTCGATTAACCATAGTGGCCCATATTCACCGATGATAAATAAATAAATAATAACTACTTAATATTTGTGAGGTATCAATGCTGAACAATAGCTAAAATGGTATCTTGTGACATATATTGCACTGCAAGTGTAGCTCAATAGATAAAAGGAGTTAAGCCAATTGACTCAATTGCTAACCTGCTGGTATTTGCAATGTCTTCATGAGAATTACTAGGTGAAGCTGATTGTGTTGGGCGACCACTTGCCTCGTCATTTAGTTTCTACAGGTCTAGGCTTGTGTAAGGAAAACAGCGATCTAAAGGAAACAACTGGCACAAAGACATGCAACAGAACCAACAGAACTTACATCAATGGATGGATTGAAGTTTTGGAATGACATTCGGCCCTTTACAGCTCCTGGATGTGGATTACCCTCCATGACCACTACGCTGAAAGAGAGAAACTAGTTCATCAATTCTGCAGTAACCGATTAATCAAAGCTAGTACTTCAATAATATATTTCAGAGTAAACTGGAAGAAAAATCCCTCTGGCAGAACAACTAATGCACCATAAGATGGATCTAGATGAAAAGATAAGACAGACAAGGCAGGCAACACTTAACAAACATGTGGGGCTGGTAAGCATCTTTCACCCTACTACATTAGCTAAGCATCTTTTTGATCAGACTTATAACCATGGTTTTCAGTAGCAAGCTATAGCATTTTGAGCACGTTGCCACTAAATGAAATCTATGAAGAATTGTCAGTTACAGCCCATTTTAACCTTGCTATAGCCGTTTTCGAGGGTTGCCACTATTTGCCATAGCCCACTATTTAAAAGATTGCCACTATTAGAATTGTCAGAAACTATGCCATAGCACAGCATATAAGAAAAACATGCGAAAATTGCATTGCTGTCATAGAGTCAACCTATGTTCTCTACACCAATTCACTAATTTCTGTTCAGTTATGCAGGGGCCAGAAACTATGGTACGGCAAGGATTGGTAAGACTGGATTTCCTAGCATAAAGAAGTACACGAGAACACAGAGAGAACAGGTGCAACCGAGAGGAACCAAGTAACTCAACCCCCATACCACTTCCTGGCGACCTGGACCGACGACCCAGCCCCACCGCCGTTGGCCGCGGGCGGTAGCACCACCTCCGCCTCCATCTCCACCACCGCATCCGCCTTCTCCTCGAGCTTCTGCGCGACCGCCGCCCGCTGCATAAACTGCACACACATGTAGAAGAAACACGCCGTCAGTCAGAGGCCGAGAGGAAGCAGCGGGGGCGGAGGGATCAGTTCCTCACCTTGAGGTTCCGCAGCGTGCTCGAGAGCCCCTTCTTCTCCGACATCTCGCCGCCGCCGGTCGCCGCTTTCTCCTAATCTAGGGTTAGGGTTTAGAGGAGGCGGCGGCGGGGACACCGGACGGAACAGAGGAGCTCGCGGAGAGGAGTAAAGTGGAGTCCGGTTTCGACCCTGACGAAGCGGGCCCGCACGTCATAGAGCGACTCTCGGGTTTCCCTCGTGTCGGCTCACCGCCAGGCGGGCCCGGCTAGTCCGAATCTGTGTGGTAGTCGGCGCAGTGCACGGTTCGTTGCCGACTCGTACGGAGCCGACCGTGGCAACCACGGAACGTCCCGAATAAAAACAGAGCTCCTCTGATTAAATCTCTTCTTCTTCTATCAGATCGATCGATTCTCCATCATCAACCAATTAGAAGAAGAAGGAACGATTGGCCGATTGATCTTCGAGCAAGCGAAACCATCGTCGACGATCGGCAATGGTACGTAAGGTTTCTTTTGCTTCTCACGATTCCATGGCGTGCGTGTTCTTGGTTCAGATCGGCGAGGGCTAACGTGCTTCGTTTAACTCGCGTTTGCAGGGTGAACCAGCGGCAGCAGCTGATTCATCGTCGGACCTGAAGAACAATGAGGCGGAGCAGGACAATTTCATGGACTGGGAGGCGTACCTCCAGTCGCAGCGGTCGCGCAACGTCTACGCGCAGTACCTCCGGTGCCGGCCCATGGCGCTGCTCGGCTGGGGCAGCGCGGCGGACTACGACGACGGCAACCGGGTCGTCATGCCGCAGTCGGCGCTCGACCGCCTCGGCTCCGTGGAGGTGGAGTACCCGCTGGTCTTCAAGATCCACAACGCCGCCACCCCACATCTAGCCTCCCACGTCGGCGTGCAGGAGTTCGTCGCCGACGAGGGCTTCGTGCACGTGCCCACCCACACCATGGCGCGCCTCGGCCTCCACCACGACGCCGACCAGCTCGTGCTGCTCACCTGCACGTCGCTCCCCAAGGCGACCCACCTCAAGCTGCGGCCCCACACCTCCGGCTTCCTCAAGGTCAAGCACCCCAAGGAGCTCCTCGAGTACAACTTCGCCAGGTACAGCTGCGTGACCGTCGGCGACACCGTCACCGTCGCCGAGGGCGACGCGCGGTACCTGCTCGACGTCGTTGAGGCCAGGCCCGCGCACGCCGTGTCCACCCTCGAGACCGACTGCGAGGTCGACTTCCTCCCGCCGCTCGACTACGTGGAGCCGCCGCGTGCTCCGGCGCGCGCGCGCGGGTCGGCGGCGTGGAAGTCGACCAAGGAGTTCACCGTCGGACCAGGGGAGGTCGCCACCGTCGACTTCGAGCCCCCCGCGGACATGGTCGGCGGCCGGCGGTTCTCCGGCGCCGCGGTGCGGATGGACGGCAAGCCCGTGGAGCCGGCTGCTCCGGTCGTGCCTGCGGCGGCCAAGGGGAAAGGCATTAAGAATGGGCTTCGGTTCGGCGCCGGCGCTTCGGTGCCAGCCGCCGGCATGGTGGGGAAGAAGGCCGACGACGGCGAGAAGGGCAAGGAGGACGGACGGTTCACCGGGCGAAAGTACTCTCTGCGAGACTGAAGCTATGGAAGAGTTGCCCTAGCTGACTTTGAAATTTTGGAGGAGCTAGTTTTGTCTTAATTTTTGACTAATTCTTTAAGAACCTTCTGAGAATGAATGAATGCAGAGTAACAAGATCTTCAGCCCCCCCCCAACATACCTATATGTTTTATTTACGATGACTCAACCTGAATTATATATGATTTTTGGTGAAATTTTGGAACAGATAAGCTACTCCGTACTACATTGCGCAAGGGTTGAGAAACTATTCAGTTTCATTTGCTGAATGTGAACCAATATGATAATCAATATTTAGGAAATCTGTATTTTCCACTTGGTTGAGATTACCGTGTCTGAAATGCTGAAAATCAAAAATCAAATATGAGATATTTAATTATTTATTCAAATGAAGTGTATAAAATTGTATATTTTCGTGTTATTGTAAAGGAGGATTGTATTTTACTTATTTTTAGTTTCAAGTAAGTTATGGATAATGGATACATGCCAGAGAAAACCTCAGGACTGCTTCAAATTTGCCGAGTTGATGTCACAGTTACCATCCAAACTCCAAAGCTTAGAAAGACACTAACATGTATGGAAGATAAATGATGACGAACATTATGGGTACACAAATGCAGCTACCCAATGAGAAACTACAGAAAATTAAACTCAAATTATATATCCTTGTAGTTTCATCCTCATGGTGTACATATATTACACAGTTTGGACAAGAGATATCCTGGCAGGCCGAAGAAGCTGCTCCTTTGTTCGTGCTACGCTAAACAAGCAACAGTGTACTTCACACACACAAACAAGCATCTGTATGGTAGATCTCAAAAAAAAAAAAAAAGCATCTGTATGGTTGGCTGGGTTGGCTCTAGTCGTGGGTTGTGCCGCTGCTGGGCAAGTTCGGCTTTGGCTTGCCTAGCTTGGTAAGTCTTTTTATTTCTTTTTCTTTCTTGTTTTCTTCTCCTTTTTTCTGTTTTAAATTCCTGGTTTGAATTCAAATCTAGTTTGAGTGATTTTAAATATGTGAATTCTTCTGGAATCTATCCAAGTTATTTCTTGAACTATTATTAGGTATTAAGAAAGTTCATAGGTGTATTGGCACATTTGTATATTTACTATTATTCGAATTTGAATTAGGCATCTTAATAGGTATGATTTCAAATATCAACCTTGGAGAGTACACATATTTTTCTAAGATTTCTAAGAAACTTGCGTCCATGCATGACATGAGAGACGTGGCAGTTTCGGCACGGCAGTCTCCTGTTTTCAACGGGTAGTTGATTAGCCACATTTACTTGTTGGGTGCATGTAATTTGAGGGTTAATTTGGCGAGTGATGAATGGATGCAATGTTGGGCCGTGTTTCTCAACAACAGGTGAAGAAGAAGAAATATAATGACGAGACATTGCGATGAGATTCGTTTGCGTAACGGTTGCTCGGAGCAAGAAGAAACACACTGGCTAGACAAAAGCAGCTGCATATATGCTGCCGCTTCATTTATTCATCTTTCAGTACACAAACCGACGCATCGCTGGATCTGGAAGAAAATAAAACGATACAACGAGAAACAAAAACAGGTAAGTGCTGGAAATAAAATGTGATACTCGACCATATGGTATCGTGCTACTGGCTGAAAGAAGAAAAACATATAGATAGGAGTACTGCTCCATCTACTGGCCACACTTGTTGACTTCGAAGAGCTTGTCACTCTCAAGGAACCAATAGACCCGGAAAGTGGTGTCGTAAATTGGAGGTGTGGGCACACCAGCACCAGAGTATTGCGAGTAGTCGAAGGTTTGGATGCTGACATTGAAAAGTAGCAATGTGCTCCCAAACTTCGCAGTTTTGAGGGTGAGGCGGCAAGGGTCTGCTAGGCACGGCTCTCTGGCGACGACGAATGGGAGATAATCGCCCGCTGCCTCGGCAGGGGTCAGAGTCACCGTTCGTGTCCAACCGCCGCCGGACTTGTCGTACACGCCGAATATAACATCCTTACCTACTGTTGGATATCTTCCATTGATCTTGAACTTGTAGTCGCACTCGCCGTTGGCGGCGCCTGCTATCATTATGGTGCCCTCTTCCTCCTGCTGGCTGATGGCGGTGCCGATGCCGGCGACAGCGGCGACGACTAGGATGAGGAAGCCGAGCTTGACATGCATGGTGGCCATATGCTTGATCGCCGCTAGCAGATATGGTGGATCTACTTGCTTTGCCTCTCCTTCCCTCCATGTCGAACTTATATAGCTAGCCTAGACTAGAGATGGCCCGGGATCACGTGCGCACCCAGATCGTCCGGGATCTTGTATTAATTGCTAAATACGTTGTCTGCTCCACTCCATGAGATTAGCCAGGATATGACACCTTGCTATACACGCGGACGCCAACCTTTACTTCTCCGGTAATGTACATACTCTGCAAAGACCGTACGCACTCACATGTGAGCTTCTTAAAATGGACCATTTGCATGCACGAAACAAGTAAATTAATGTCCATTTCGACTCAAATTGGCATTGAAGCGCGCATCTTGTTCTGGTTATAGTGTTTGCTGCTCAAACCTTAACCTAAGAGCAAGTACAATAAGGTACAGTCAGCTGGCTATAAGAGATAAAATATTATAAATTTGCTTAGTAGAGAGCCAACTCTAGCACGTGCTCTTAGGCACTATGTGAGATTAAAAGGTGGGTCATGTATTGTAAAAGTACTACACTTGTATAGCTTACTATTATACATGCTAACTATAAGTTGACTATAGATGATGTGGCAAATTATTATAGCCAGTTGCAAGCTACACTATTGTTCTTCCTCTGATGAGCTGTAGGTTTCGTGATATCTAGACTAATGTGTATTGTTGAATGTTGAACACAACTACCTCTCAAGCACGCATCCACCACGATCCCACGTGCTATTTTTTTAGGGTGGCTATGGCTAGCTTTATTAAATCAAGTAGTAATAGTTACATTGGTTAGAGAGTTTCCAAAATAAAGCGGGGGGCTCATCGATCTAGTTACAAAAATTCCGAGGATTAAAGCAACCTCTAACAAAAATCCCGAGTAGTTTTTCACAAACTATACTATTAGTTTACTAGCAGCATGCCCGCACGTTGCGAAATAATAACATATTAAATATGCTCATATGTTTCTACATTTCACATAGCACCACCCGGCTGTGTGCCGCATTCCTGCACTTTACCGTTCACCAATGCACTGTAGCGTTTCCGTTTTTGCTCGTCTGCGCTGCCATACTCTCACCTTTTTTTTTCCAGGGGCCACTTCTCCCTCACCTTTCTTAATCCCTTCGTGCACTACCTAGCTCGCGGACCGACAGTCTACAACGCATTTCACCCTGCTTCGTGGAATTGTTGGCCTTCACCCGTGTTACCGCCCCACTCGTTTCGTACAGAAGCATTTTCATGTGCGTAGTCCTCACCCCTCACATCTCAAGGTCACCAGCTAGCAGAATTTGGATCATGTGCTACCCAACCATGTAGCGAGGAAGTTACCAGGTAGGGATCTCATATTAATTTTCTGCGGATTCCACGCTCTGGTGCTTCATTCATCCTTCTGACTAACAACCACTACTTCCCATGACTAGAAGATCATATCATACTATGTAACTATTTTATAAAAGGAAACCAAATTCGGCAACGATCTCGCACGCACTCACATGTGAGCTTCTTCAACTGGACCATCTGCATGAAAAAACAAGTAAGTTAATGTCCTTTCTACTAAAATGGGAAATTGAATCGTCTTGTTCGGGTGACACGGTTGGCTGCACAGGCCTGAAGCTTTTTTTTTTTACGTATGCTCAGGCCTGAAGCTGATTAGCTGCATGTTTCGTGATATCTAGACTTAGGTGGAATTTTAATGATAACGACCTCCCAAGGCTGACCACAATAGGCAGTATCATCTACTAGTATATTGTATATGATACATCATTTAAAAAAATGATACTCGTGTATATGCTATTTTTTGGGGGAGGACATGACTAGCTTCATAAAGATTAAATAATAGTTCCTTCGTTTAGGAGAGTTTGCAAAATAATGCCAGGGGCTCGACATAGTTACAAAAATCACGAGAACTAGAGTAATACATGGCTATTTCATGAGCACCTGTATTAGTTTCTCTCCCACAATGATCTTTTAGAACTCATACTAATTGCCTACGACTCCACCGACGCCCCCAGCACATCCACTACTGCCCATGATTAAATGGAAACCTGATATCATACTACATATTTTATAAATGGAAACCTGATGCTGCAAAGATCGCATGCACTCACATGCGAGCTTCTTCAAATGGGCCATTTGCATGCACAACCAAGTAAATTAATGTCCTTTTTACTCAAAATAGCATTCACTAGCACGAAACCATAGTTTTTTGATGGAGCGTAAAAAATTCATCTTCGGTGACTTTTTTGCACGTCCTGAGGTTAGCCCGGAGTGCGTAGCTTCAAAGTCTACAATGTAAAATCTACAGTACTATATTGTCATCATAAACTATATATTCATATTACATGCCTTTTGTGTTAGGGTTGTTGAATTTATTTTCTATACTTTAATCAAACTACACAAAGTTTATGACGACAATATAGTACTGTAGATAATTATGGCGGGGGTGGTGGAGATAATTAGCGCCGCCGCCTCCCGCAAGGGATAGGAGATTGAGTGTGAGTGCGTGACCTAGTGTAGATTTCCAGGAATTCACAACAAAGGAAGGGCCTTCGTCTAAAATTTACCTGTGTGTGTACCTGCCGATCTGAAAGCCGTATATTTTCCATCTGACGGTCCAAGTTGTTTAGTCCATTAGTACACCAGTGGTGCCTAGTTCACAGCATATGCTCCCCCGTTAGTTAAATGCCCTTAAGAAGCAAGTGGGCTAATGATTCATTAATTAGAGACGCCAATAAAATAAGGGTATCAGTTTGGTACTATTTCAGGAATGCTTACTCACGAGACATCCCACTCTCTATATATCTCAAAACTCTGCAAGCGAGCTTTTTGGTAACAATAAATCTATTAAGTGCGGGGCTCCATGTTATCTTACACAGTGCCCACATGTGTACACCGTCCGATCTGATCTGATTAGACTAGTCAAACACATCCTTCCACCGGCAACCACTCGTTTCTTATCCTCCACCTCCTCTCGTTCTCATCAACACTCCTCTCGGCCACCTCTGATCCCCTTGCTGTCGGCAGGACGCCGACCTCCACGGCGCGCTGCAGGCCCTCGTCTTCATGGGGCGACGTCAGGAGGACGCCCACCTCCACCACACGTTGCAGGCCCCTGTCCATGGCGCGCCGTCGGGAAGGGCATCGCCTCCGCCGCGCGCCACTGGGCCCCCGTCCCTGGCGCGCCGCCGGGAATAGCCTCGCCTCCGCCGCGCACCACTGGGCCCCCGTCCCTGGCGCGCCGCCGGGAACGGCCTTGCCCCCACCGCGCTACCGGTCAAGCGCGCCGCTAGTCCCTGCCACCACTCCTCTTCCTGTCAACTCCCGCACCTCCCTTCCCTGGTTCCCCTAGTTCTACATCCTGAAGTATCCTAGGATGTAACAAAAGTAGGTTTTTCCATGGGCTGGTTGTAATTTTTTGGAGTTGGATGTATTTTTGGATTTCTTTTTTACATCCACAATCTTGAAATAGCAGTTTCCCTAAGATCTGGATAATAGGTTTTCCCAGATTTTTTTGGATGTAATTTCTTTCTTTTTTCTACATCTGCTGTTTTTTTTATACATCCTCGATTGAAATCACAAACACTATATTTTCTAGCATGTAACTTTCTGTAGTTAAAATCCAACTTTTTACATGCTAATACTTGTTCTGGAGATAGAAAAGAATGAGATGGGAGACGCATTTTTTGGTGTGAATTTGCGGCCGCGTGGTGTTTATTTTACACTGCCACGGCCATCTCAGGCGTAGGATTACAACTTCCTATTTTTAGAATGTGAGGATGTCGGACTAGTTTATTTCTATTTTTGGGTGGGGCACTCCCTAAGACTAACCGGTACTAGGGCACTCTGTAGCAACTCCCTTTTGGTAAACTTTGTCTTTGGAATTTTTTTGTACTACATCCTCTGGCTCCAAATAGTTATCGCAGGCTTGGTGCCGATGGCACACATGTACATGGGTTGCGACAAGTAATTTTGGCCAGAGGCAGTAGTAAATTTTATGAGTTTTGAACTGGAAGTGTAAGCTTTGGTTACTCTGGTGGAGTATCTTCAATTGGTGTAGAGCCTGTATGGAAGTAATGAAGCCTCATTTAACATAAATGTTTGTTAGAGTTAACGCGAAATACATATTTTCTAACTGAGTAAATTCCACTTTTTACCCTGTGGTTATGCAATTATGACACATATTACTTCATTTAGTGGAGCTTCTACCAAAATATCCCATTGAGAAGACTTTAAACATGGTTTCACCCTAATTTAACACTTTGCTTGTAATTGTTCGATAGGATAGGCATGATACGTTGATGTGTGCAGCGACAAAATATGTACATATCGGAGTGCATCATGAACGATTATGTCCAAACTTCTTTAATCCATATGTTTTATTCATCACTATCGTCTTAATACTTTTGGACCATAATCATCACCTAACACCTTGCCTGGTGGACACACATCTGAAACCAAGGGTTCAAAGCTTTTAAAATGGGCAATTTGCATGAATTTTCATTCAATGGAGTAATTAGTGTCACAGATGCATAACTAGAGGGTAAAAAGTGGAATTCACTCTTTCTAACTATATTAACGTGCCATACACGGTTAACATGGTCATACATCGTGTATAAATCGCATCATCCCTACATATATGTTTGCCACTATGACAGCTTTGTTTAGGCGTGGATCGATGTAACGGCCCCCGGGTAGCACCACTATTAGATTTATATGTTCTTTTCTTTTTGTGCATCATCATGCCATATGCATCATATCATCCACAAGATTTTATGAAATAAAAGTTATTTTTAAATAAAAAACTATTTTGGTTTCCCTCTCTTATGGTTTTAATATTACACCATCCCTTTATCTTTTCGTTTCCACAAAAACCCTAACATTCAAAACTATAAAATAAATAAACTATTTCAAATGTTTCAAGTTCTAAAATATATCTCTCCTTTGTTTTAACAAGGATTTATAAAACTAGTTTTGAAACTAAATAGAAAAGAAAAGGAGAAAAAGTTTTAAAAAGGAGAAACCCTAACCTACCTAACTAGCAGCCCAACCCTGGCCTCTCTCTCTTCTCCATCCCGGCGGCCCACCTACTCTTTTCTCTCGGGCCATCTCCCTTCCTCCTCTTTTCGGCCTGGCCCGGCCCGAAGCGAAGTGGTACGCTCCTCCTGTTGTCGTCTTCTTCCCTCACGAGGAGAAAGTGAACCCCCCTCCCGTCGTTGTCCTCCACCACCGAGCCCTCCCTTTTCAACCACCACCTCGCCTCCTTTCCCCTCCACTAAATCCCTCTCATGCCCTCCTACAAACCCTAGCCTCCCCTCTTCTCCCCTCACGCCGCCGCCATATTCCCCTTTTCTGTTTCCTCTAAACCACCGAGCCAACCACCTCACAGCACGTACCACCGCCGTCTCCCCGTCGCTACAGCCCACCCCTTGCCAAACCGAGGGAACCAGAAGACGTGCCACCCCGTCGCTACACCACGCTGGCACCGATGTGGCCATCGGGCCCACTCGTCATCGTTTGTGGCTAGCGTTCCCCCGGTGAGAAACATCCTTCCCAGATCTGGATTTGAAATTCTTGCAGAAAAACCCCTACGGATTTTACCAACTAACCCGCAACCCCTAACCTTGATGTTTTCAAAGATAACCCCTGGATCTATTTCAAAGTAACCCGGGGTCCTTCCCCCTTTTCGGAAATTAAATCTGCACCCTTTCTAATTAAAATAAAACATGTTTTATAATTTATTTAATAACAAAACCTAATATGTTAATAACTTTTGTATGGTAACTCCAAATAAAAAGTGTTGTATATGAAAGTTGATCAGAAAAATGTGTTGAAAATGAATATGCCATCCATATCTCTGTATGCATCTTGCATCATGTCGTTCATTGATGATCGTGTATGTTTCACCCTAATGACAAGCCGGAGTATTTCAGACACCGACTAGGGTTTCCCTGCTCCGCTTAAATCTGAAGTAGATCTACTGCCATGTTAAGCAACCTTTAACTTTGTCGGTAGAAAATGCAACTCCAACCTAATTTGTTTGTCCGGGTTCCGATCCCGCTTAATTTGGATAAGTTGCACCGCATCATCGTTGACATGTCATGCATATCATGTTGATCATGCTAGATCTTCTTTATCCGTAGTAGTAAGACTTGCATACGTTGTGTGTTCCAGCATTTTCTTCTTCCCGGATAGGATCGTGAAGTGGTGTTGTGAGATACGACGAGTTCTTTGGCTTGTTCTTCGACAACCTTTAACAGGCAAGCATTTCCTAAACTCCTGTCTCTATAGGAGTCGCTCGCCTATTTTATTTTGCCTTCTCTCTTATGCTAGCCTTGAGTTGCGATCTTCTCACGTGTTCTATCCACCTGTCACCTCGAGCATCCCATATTGCCTCCACCACCTTCCTACAGCTGTTGTTTGGTTTATCGGGTCTGCCTTACGAGTCATAATGCATGCTAGTGCCATTTATATCTCGTTACCGCTATTGTTATCTTATCGAGTTATCTATTGGGATGTTATCACATGCTACATCAGTTGTTGGAGATAATCATGCCCTACTTTATTGTTAACAACTAAAATTGTAAGCAGTGGCATCTGTGAGCCCATTTGCGAAAGCATCGGATATTTGTCTCGCTAATATCCCCTAGGACCCGAGATCTTGTTATCTGTTCCGAGATAGAGCGCTTTACCCATGCGTGGGGACGATTAACGGAACCCCCATCGCCCATTACCTTTTCTCAAGTCTGTTGAAAAGGGGGGCCACAACCATGGTTTTATTTGGCACATGCGTGTTTATATATGGTTGCCTTCAGGTGTTTACTTCCTGTTGCCTTCGGGTGGTTTATATTCTGTACTGTACTGCATAACTGCTAGACGACTTATCTAGTGCATGGCCGTTAGTGCCCGCCTGGACGCCTACGCAACCCTGAGTCCGCTTCGGAGTGCGGCCGAATTTCGTTACGGGTAGCTTAGTGGGGTGTCCCCCCCCTAGATTTTCTTGTTGATCTAGGAACGGTCTTGTTGTGAGACATCGCCTGTCATAAGCGTGTCGAGCATGCGTATGGTTACATTTGGGCAACCCCTGTAGGGTATACATCTTATCGATAAGCCGTGTCCGCGGTTATGGACGACTTGGAGCTGTATAGCTTGATCATAGAATAACTTACACCTTTATGTTGCTGCTAATAATTTATTAATAACTTGCATAGTAATTTAGCATCACTACAACTGTTACCTAATAAAACTTATCAACCGTGTGAGTGCCCTTGTTACTACTTCTTCCTTGCGAATGGGGAACACATCGGCTGGGTTATGTTTGCATAGTATAGAACTGTTAGTTTATGCGCTCTCTCCCCTTCTCTGATAGACGAATGTTGTAGAGTGTCTCTATATGTTTTTAGCGCTTGCGCGCTGCCGCTTAACCCCCTCATATTGCCTATGACGTTTCTCTTGCGTCCTCTAACTCCCATGCGTGCCTCAAGTATAAAGGATAACTGGTTGACGAATGCTATACGTCTTGAAGTCTTCTTAAGTATGAACCCGTACTTATTGCTGCGTTGGGACATAACCGGGCAGGTATGAAGATCGGTGCGATGAAGAACGACGTTAGCAAGGTTACCCTTCCGGCTTGGCCTGGGCAGGGTTATGGACGCCATCGTTTATCTTCAGGACTCTTAGTCCAGTTTGTATCTTGTCCGTACTCTGACGTATTTGATCTTCTATATGATTCGTCTTGTATATTTGTATCTTGACTCGTTGGAGTAATTGTTGTAATACATCTGTTTCTTGTGGGCTCTATTGTAATACCGCGCGCTCGTGTTAATTACCCTGGCATCACGTGTGTGATTCATCGCGCACGTCCTGTCGGAGGGCGTCTCAGAATCGATACCGTGCGGATTTCGGCGGGTTCTCTGAGATCCTCAGGGTACCGATTCCGGGGGGTCACAATCGATCATATATACTGTACTATAATGCGTAGAATCGTCTCTCCCTTTTTTACCATCAATCAGTGTACCTACGTATGCACATGAGCGCACATAAAAGTTGTACACACACTTGACCTGATCAGGAACGCATACCCGCGTGTGGGTGCTGTCTCTTTTGTTGTTGGTCTGATTGTTTCCATTCTGTTTCTGCATGCGCACAAAGTTATGTCTATCCATCCCACCAGTTAGTTGCACCCATGCTGGACTCCATGACGTGGACGGGCACTGGGCAGATTCAAAAGGCATGGCCTCCCTTAGCTCGTCCTCTCCTCTGTCCATCATCCTCACCATGGCGGCCATCACCAAGAAGAATCGTGTTTTCCTCCTCCTCTTCCTCCTTCTCGCCGTTCTCGTGGTGGACGCGCAGCTGCCTCCAGGTGATGACGATGCTAAGCAGGTAAACAAAATTTCATGGCCTCCGCGGAATTAAGCTAGCTATTGTTCGATCAGTCCGAGAGACGACTTTCCATTTTTCGTTCCTCTTTTGCCTTTGGGATGAATCAATCGGCTGATCCAGTTACAATCTTTAATTTGCATGGAGATGATGTACTATGTTGCATCTTGTAGCTTCCAACAGAGATAATTAGCTAGACAAATAAGCCTGACACTCCCACATGCGTGCATGGTTAATCCCAGTGCAGGTTTCAGACTTTGGCTATACTACCTACGTCTACGATGGTTAATACAAGCTCTGAATTTTTTGAGATTTAAAGGTAAAGTTTCAAAACCTTCTATGGGTACTAACGCAACTACTCCATATTTCTCTCTTTCTTTACAGGAACCCATGCAGATGGAACATGATACTGATGCTTTTCCCGTACCGGCGTCGTGCTACTCGAACTATTTCCCACACTGCACCAAAGGACGGTGCAAGCAGTTCTGCGCTGGCCATGGCAAGCCGCCAGTCCCTAGAGCCTTCTGCAACGACAATTCCAACTGTTGTTGTCCCGTTAGTTGAACTAGCAAGGACTGGAGCAGCGGCATGCCACCCCCTTATGTTACCATGCGCTGAAGAACAAAAAAATATGTTTATTTGCAAGCTAATATGGGAGGTGTGCTCTCTTCTTTTTATTACAAGAGATTTCTTATGCTTTGCACACCTTACATCATGAATGGAGATCTGCGAGATAAGCAAAAAAAGGTTCAAAACATTGAGTGAAAATACATTCTACCCAACCTATGAGCAGATGTGTAAGCCATAATATTTGGATACAACCAGAAGGAGCCACATATCAAGCTCTCATTCCCCCCCCTCCTCTCCTCTCACCTAGCTACAGTTCTTGTTCTTCTCCTCGCTCTCACCGGGCCGCTCCTCCTCCCTCTCCGCCGGGCTAGCCGGCCGGAGTTTTGGAGAGGAGATGGCGCCGGAGTAGATAGTAGTAGTAGTAGGAGTAGTAGTTTATGGTCCCTAGTGGCGTCTGGCGAGTATGCCGGGAGAGAGGTGACGGATCCCATCGGCTGGATCTGGCGCCGCGTCGTCTTCTTCCTCGACCTCATGGAGCTTCAGCGGTCGGAGCCAGATGTGTGGCGGCGGAGGGAGATGAGGATCTCCGTAAATAAAGGCGTCTCCCGCAGATCTGGTCTCTGCCGATGCAGCGGTGGCCTCCTCCTCTCTGCTCATCATGGTGATGAGAGAGAAGAGGGTTGCTCACCTGCGCGTCGTCGGCTACCTCGTCTGCAGCAGGGAAGCTTGTTGGCTTCTTCTTGGAGGTTGTTCTCGGCGCCACTGTCGCCGAATCTTATGGCTGGAAGGCAGCCCCTCCACGGGAGGACTACCACGGCGCTTCTGCCGCCGTACTTTACGGCCGAAGGGCAGCCCCTCCACCCTTGGAGGTTCACCACGGCGCCATTGTCGCCGTTCTTGTTGGCCGTAGGGCGGCCCCTCCATCCTGAGGCATTGACGCTCGTTCTTCGTCCTCGGGCTTATCTCAACCTCCAATCATCTAGAAGGAGGCTCAAAAGCATCGTCGGAGTTTGCTCCCGCCTCCATGCCCCAAGTGGTTCTGTTCCCGGTGGCATGGAGGTTGACTCCGGCGACCTCGACGGCGGTGGATCTGGAACTGGCCTGGATCGCGTTTCCCTTTTACTTTTTAAGGTCCTTAGTGCAAAGTGCTTGGGTCGTTTTGTAATTTTCCTTTTTCTCATGACCCTTTTTGTAATTTGTACTGCCACAAATGTCAACAAAGCTCTAGGTCCTTCGGGGCCTTTCCTGTTCAAAAAAAAAAAAGATACAACCACGATTGAAGGCAAAGAGAAATAAACAAGAATGGGCAGATTGCATTTTGATAAACAAGAATGGGCAGATTGCATATAACTTGTCATTCCTCAGTTTGATTTTTTTTTTGTGCTGAGTTCCTCGGTGTGAATTTGATCATGCATGCACCAGGTAACACATCTCTCGATCCAATTCAACCTCGGTTGGAAGCTGAAACATAGAGGCAAATGTAGTAGTAAAGTAGTATGTGTTATGTTTTGAAATACACCATAACCTAACTACACAAACTAACCAACGGGGCTACAGTTGGCTCATTTTGATACCAATATATTACCATATTGGGCCTAACGGCATGTCCTCTCAATATTGCTTCATTTCTGTAACTGATAAAAGATAGCTAGTGTACGGCAACAACTATGGAAGACAATAAGAAAGTTAGATATCCCAACTTTCTATACCTAAAGCTTATATTTGTCACATCTTAGGAGCACACAAATTGCCTTTCGTAAGCACATAATCAAGTAACCAATAATTGCAAGAATGTACAGAGTAGAGCAGAGCGGAGAGCCGCTGCATTGGAGGTATACCGGCCAGTCCTAAAAACAATTGTTCTTCAACGGTCTTATCACCACTTGTGTCAGGACCTCCATCCCGATCATCCTTATGGTGTACATTACACAGTTTGGACAGCGGCCAAACAAGCACTGCTCCGTGGAATTTAGATTGATCGATTTGACTGGTACTCGACCCTCCGTGCAAGCCTGTTTTTGTAAGATCGATCGGCTTGCACTTCGGCCAAGTAGCTCGAGCCAAACGTACGTATTCATGTTCAAACAAGCACGGACTCCTGCATCTATTTGACTAGTGCTCGATTTGACTGCTTGTGTGCGCTGGACTCGCGGCATCTCCAACGGGGTGACGCAAATGGATGATGAGCGACCACTGCGCGGTCGTGGAAAGTGTCCGCGTTCGGTGCATCCGGGTCCGGTCGGTAGTAACTAGGTAAGTAAAATATTTTTTCATTACTATTGATTGGCTAAAAGGATCATCTTTACAGAGATGGTTAGTCGAGTTAACCTAAAACTACAACGGTCATACCTACTCGCCGTCGTGCGGCCTACCATGGCCTCGGTTACCCGCAGTCGGGCAGCCTACCACTGGCCGCCGGAGGGGTGGGCGCCGTCGTCGAAGCGGGAGCGCTTCACGCACTCTGCGCGCCGCGCACGGCGGCGATCGGACATCTCGAGGGCCTCGGCCAGAGAGAGGAGTCCCACATGATTCTCCTGGCCATAGAGCTGGCCTCCGCTCCGCAGCCGCCTGCAACCCTGTCAGCTAGGCGTGGAAGCGGGCCCTGTCCCTAGCCGCCGCCACCGCCTTCGTCCTCGGCAGCGATGGCGCCCGCCGCCTTCCGCCCGCCGACCCGCGGGAGAAGGGCCCTCCGCCGAGCGAGTCCAGGTCGAAGCACATGTACCCCCGAGCCATGGCGACCGCATAGCTGTGGGCTTCTTCCTCCGCCAACCTAGCCTGATGGCGCAGGGCGTCCCCAACCAGGGTCTCGAAGGAGGTGGCCCGAACGAACTGGTTGCCGGCGCACTCGAAGCGGCCGGGTACGGGGCCGTCGTCGGCGGCGATGTCGTGGACAACGGCGTCCGCTGGTGGGGCCGCCGGAGGGGCCGCCATCGCCGCCCGCACCTCCGCGAGCGCCGCCATGGCGTCGGCGAGCTCGGCTCTGACGTCGGTGATTTCCGCCATGGTCACCGCGAGCCGCCCTTCCGCGCGCTCTGCCGCCTCCGCCTCCGCAACCTCTGTCTCCGCCGCCGCCTGCTCCAGGTCCAACTGCTCGGCCTCCACGCCGGCGGCGACTAGCTCCTCGTCCTCCTCCGGGTGGACGTGGCGGCACATCTGAACTACGTGTTCCCAACTAACATTGTGTTCGGCCATGGATGGAGGCTAGGGTTTAGCTTGAGGTGTGCCTGTCACCCCCGCCGGTGTCCAGCATATATAGCCACGGTGGGGCGGGAAACGCCGTTGCCGCGCAGGGCGCTTCCCCGCGCGCGAAACGCCGGCGAAACGGCAGTCCTCGACGGGACGTAAAACATCATTAATGACCTTGACGCTCTCTCCGCTAAAAAAATGCGTTCGCACTGTTGGAGGTACCCGACGCAAACGGTCGCTCTGGACCGCATGGCGTCTGCTGGCAGACGCAAACGGACACAATCGGACATTTCGAACATCCAAAATGCGAGATCGGTCCGTTGGAGATGCCCTCATGTCTGTTTCCATTCTGTTCCTGCATGCGTACACGGTATTGTAACCTGCCTGCCACCCACGGGAACAGTATGCTAGCTGGAGGTTTAAAAGGCATGACCTCCCTTGGCTGAATCCAACACTCGTGCTGCCTTTCCTAGGTGCTATATATAGATGCTCCTCTCCTCCGTCCATCATCATCATCTCCATGCCGACATCCACCAAGAAGACTCTTGTCTTCCTCCTCCTCCTTCTCGCCGCCATGGTGGTGGATGCGCAGCTGGCTCCGGGTGATGGCGATGCTAAGAAGGTAAACAAAGTACCCCAGCCTCGGCGGGATTAAGCGTGATCAGCCCGAGAGCCAAATCCTCATTATTTCGTTACTCTTCTCCCTGTCCATCGATCAGCCTTTGGGATTAATCGGCTGAAAATTAAATCTATACCTATATACCTAATAATAAAGGAGCTAGCGTTTCCGTGGTTTCGTCCGTCCCGATGGTTTCGTCCGTCGTCGTTCGTCTTTGTCCGTCAATTTTGTACGTGAGCCGACGTATCATGCTTGGTAACCGGGCTTCGCTTCGAAAAAGAGTCCAGGTCGACGTATCCTGTCTGGTCTCCACGCTTCTCGCTCCAGTCAATCGACAACCAACTCGATCAGCACAATTACCGGGTCACGAATCGATCTATCTCCGTCGAGGATCCGATCATGGACGAATTCCATCGAGGATCCGATCGAGGACGATTTCCGTCGAGGCGAGGTGGAGGCTTACCGGCCAACGTTCTATCTCTCTCTATCGTTGGGACCTGCCTGGATGCTTCTGCCGGACGCCACCGTCTCGCAGCCAGGAAAACGGAGAGGTGTACTGGCGCGTCATGCAGCGTGCCGATGCTGTTGTTTCATTGGGAGAAGGAGAACATGCCTACCCAGGCCGCTGGTGCAGGCCAGGTTCAGTACGTTCTTCTCAATTCATAGAATAGGTTCACCCAACTCATTGCTAGGCTGCTAGCTAGCTGATGTTTTTGGCTGAGGTGAATATATGGCGTTTGATAACTTCAGGCAGTAGCCCTTCTCTTCCATAGACCACTCTGGCCATTCCTCTAACCAGGTTTAGACTGTTCCTCTTGAAAACAAGCAGTGGATAAAAACAAAGCAACTTTAATTGCTCTTTTAGATTGGCTGATGTTGTATGCTCTTGGGTGGTCTCTGTAAAGCGGAGATTGTCCACATCATTTTGCCGATGCGGGCGGATCTTAGTCTTTGTCTTGGCGCCCTTACCGCATGCTGGTTCGAGCATGCGTGTTGGTGATGAAACCTTCTTTGAATTTTGATGCCTAATGATTTTGCTCTGGTATTGAGAAAGAAACTATACGGCCGAGGTGAGACAGTGCCGCGTGAACGAGCATGCGGAGCGGACATAGGTACAGCCAAGCCGTTCTTCTCCTCCCACATTACAGGGTACAAGCTACGTTGGTGGTCGGAAGCGATGACCAACGTTGGTCGGTTCCGCTGTATTTGGTTTTGCTGCTCTAGCCTCTTGAACCAATCATCTTCAAATTGTTGTTTTTGCTTGTGCCGCACTGCCGATGTCCATGGAGCTTCAGGACCCTGCTGCTGTTGATGCCGGAAGCGCCCGCGAACCCGCTCTCTCATTCTGGATGAGCCTGATGGCTCGACAACTCACATGCATAAGCATCAACGGAAATAAAGGATTCGTGTAGCATATGTGTTTGGTGAGTGGATCAGAAAAAACACATGGAAGCTAGGCTAATAGCCAAAATTCAGTTTAAGTGGAAATTTCATGGAGATTTAATAATATAGTACTGAATACTAATATTTCGTCAGTTTTTTTTACCGATATGCTTGTCCCCATTCGCTTGCTGTCGACAAAGAGAATAGTGGATGTGGTGCGGTGAGCAAGACACGCCAGGGTGGCGGATGTGTTGATGTTGCTCGTCATATTTGGTTGAACAAAACTGTTGCAGTCCCTGATCCAGACACCACTTCGAGGGACGGATGTGGGGATCTACAACATAGGAACGGAGCGACTGATTATGGCTCATTACAGATCAGTAACATGAGAAATATGATGGTGATGAATTGGACTGATCCAAAGAAGAAGGGAGATTTTGCTTGGGGCCGGACTTCAGATAATATAGGTACTTTGTATTTGCGTTTTATTTTCATGTGGTCTGAAAGAAGGGAAAAAAATTATAGGGCCCAACTATCAATCTTGAATTTATCTTTTCGTGGGAGTTCAATCCCTCTCACTGCAATCTTCGGTGACCTTAAACCAATTTATGTTCATCTTGAATATAAAACATGACAACGATCGACAATGGCGACAAAAAGGAGAAGTTTCAATATGGATGGTTTGTCGGAGTTGCTTGCATATTTATTTTTCCCGGTGCAACGCACGGGCCCTTTTGCTAGTACAACTTAACTTGCGTGGGAACAATGTATGTTGTAGAGATTACTAAAGTTCTTGCATTTGGTACTAACTACTAACACGACTACTCCATATTTCTATCTTTTTTATGGGTGTCCATGCAGATGGATCGTGAGCCTGGTGCTCTTCCGGTGCCCGCGCCGTGCTACTCCAGATATTTCCCAGGCTGCACCGACAGCAAGTGCAAGCAGTTCTGCGCCGGCGCCGGCAAGCCGCCGGTCCCCGGAGCCATGTGCAACGACAAGTCCAACTGCTGTTGTCCCGTTGGTTAAATAATGCTCGTAGCTGAAGCAGCAACGAGGATCGATTATATATGGGTGTGCCTATTTCTTAATTGATTGGGAACTAATTTCGTTCTCAGTCAGATTATTGATAGAATTTGCCCAAGGATCAACACACACATTGGAGAAGAACACACAGAGACTTTTTCTGGCACCGCACCTTCGTGCATCTTTTCTCTTGTTCTAAACTCAGCAAACTGTAGATGATTACAAGTCTTTAAATATAGGAGACAACACACACGCGCTACTGGCCTGATCCGCTAATTGCTCTCCACTAGCCGGTAGCAAGGCCACGAATAACCACGTTGGGCACGGCCACACGATTCAGCCGGCGCCCCACTTCTCTGCTGGTTACTCGGTCCACATTTAAAGCCCCTAACAGCTATATGCAACTCGGTCAGAAACAGCTCACGTACCTGCCTGCTCCTTATCGAGCTATATACATTGTAAGTCCCACAACTTGTCATTAACGTGCAAATTAGTCCCACAACTTGAAAAATGTAAATCAGTAGTACCACAACTTGTATTGAAGGAGCAAATAGGTCCCAAATCAATCGAAAGCTGACATGTGGCATTGTATCTTTTGCAAAATAACCCCTCCATAATTTTCTCTTGCTCAAGCTGCCTCAACATGCAGGTCCCACATGTCAGTTAAAGGAAGAAACTATTATTAAAAATGAATTGTGCAGGCTGGGATTCGAACCCTCCAGAGATGACTATGATTCTGCCCAAAACTCCCCAGCCATTAGAGCCAACAATGTTTTGTGACAAGTATGAGGTCATAATATATTACAAACAGAGGACAGTTGGTTCTGAACTCGCCGGCCTCTTTTTTCAAGGAACGTGGCTGGCATCTTCATGCAGATGTGTGCCCTAGCTCCATCACTCCCTGCGCGAGGTGGCCGAAGAATGGGCACCCGGTGGCGTTGGGTCGCTTCGCTTTCGAGCGGATGATGTTTGTGTGTATGCGCGCCAGTACCCTATCGCTGAGCTGCTCTTCATGTCGTGGTATGCTGTCGCACATAACATGTGCCCAAGCCGTGGTTTGTTGTCGAGGCAATAACCCTGACCTCTACTACGGTGTGTGTTTTTCTCGAGAGAGAGCAAGGATAGAGGGAAAGTATGCACAACACAGTGTGCGAGGACTAGCATCCATGGCGTACCGTACCCAGCCTATGACGCAACAGAGGAGCCACCGCAAGGGCGGCGCTAGCCGCCGCCATCTCCGCCCGCTCCTTCGCCAGCTCCTCCCTAGCCTCGGCGAACTCGGCCCGGAGTTCCGCCTTGGCGTCGGCGATTTCCGTCTTGCCCGCCAATAGGCGTTGACGCTCTAGCGTGCGCCCTGCCGCCTCCGCCACCTCCCGGTCCAGCTGCTCGGCTCGAAATGCGTCAGCGGCTAGCTGCTCCTCCTCCGGGTGGACTTGGCAGCAAATATGTACAACTTGATCACACCTAAGGTTATGCTCGGCCATTGATGGATGCTAAGGTTTAGGTTGAGGTGTGCCCGTCACCCCCACCGGTGTCCACCATATATAGCCACGGCGGGGCGGGAAACGACGTTGGTGCACAGGTCGTTTCCCGCGCGCGCGAAACGCCGGCGAAATGCGCCAATCTGTTGGGCACGCGTGGGAACGACTGTCGTCGCGCGGGAACCGGTAATCGCCGGCGGCAGGCCTCGACGGGACGTTAAACCGCCGTTAACAACCTTGACGGTTTTTATGCTAAAAAAATGCGTCCGCACCGTTGGGATACCCCCGACGGAAACGGTCGTCCCGGCCCGTATGACGACCGCGAGCCGACGGAAATGAACGCGTGCGGATAATTTGGGTGCTCCAAATACATCGACCTGTTAGAGAAGCCCTTAGTCATCAAAGGCGAGACAGCTCATGGCAGAGTCCAGAGCATGCCATCGTCCGTGATGGTCTTGTGTTGGTCACGTTTAAAGTTTAACTGTATATTAAAATGTATTCTACTTCGAATTTCAACAAAGAAATCTGTATTGCAGTGGTATAGTGGTGCGTGTTGTAGCAGGTGGTACAAGTTCGAATCCCGCCTTTGGTTTTTGTTTCAATTGTTTCTTATTGCACCGACAGGTGGGACTCCCATGGTCAGGCAGCACCAATGTCAATTGCGCCATAGAAAAAGGTGTGAAGGGTCTTTGTGCAAAAGTTACAACACCATGTGCCAGCTTCCGATTGGTTTGGGACCTGTTTGCTCCTTCAATACAAGTTGTGGTACTACGGATTCACATTTTTCAAGTTGTGGGACTAATTTGCACGTTTAGGACAAGTTGTGGGACTTCTAGTGTATATAGCTCCTCCTTATCCTATCAGCTAGCATCTACATAGACTTATTCTTACTTACACAAGACCATTAGCTTGTCTACACGCATGATCACAGCTTTGTGTGTGCAAACTAACGCAGCTTTCGACCTTGACTCGATTACACAAAATAAACATGATCAAACTCTAAACTTAGTACTAATAACAAGATTTGTTCCAACAATTATCTTATCAAATCTCAGTTGCAAATTATGTTGTAATTTATGACTAATTCGAATCACAATGTAAATCAAATGGCGTAAGAGTTGACTGAGCACGAAGCTAGTTCTCAACTAGCTGAAAACTAGCAAATCTCATTATATATAGACGACAATAAAAGAAGCGTCTCCCCCGTTTGGTGGTACTATTTCGGGAAAATGCTTACTCACGAGACATCCCGCTATATATATGTTTGAAAGCTCTGTAAGGAATCTATATGTTTCAAAACTCTGTAAAAGATCCTATAATTTATAGGAGTAATTAAAGACTCCTCTAAACTTTAGTCGGTTCTAGCTAATCTTCTATATTTACCTCGTGAAATTCCAATTCATCAAATTTGACCCAAAATTATTGTTATTACTTTCAAATTGAACTAGATAAACTACTCAGATAGATTTACCTAAATCTAATCTAAGGTTCTTCATCGATGCTACTGAAGATCTCATATTCTCATCGATCGCTTTCTTCCCCAGTTGTCATTGTTGTAGCAGAGTTCGATGACCTGCACACCGAATAACGTCGGTGTGGTCGATGGTCCGAATCTAGTTGTCGTGGCTGCCTGGTACTACTCGAAGGTGGTCCGCTCCTCCTTAGACTGCTCATAGTGGGAGTAACATAGCTAGTAACATCACACATCTCAAGGCATTTTGGTGACATGGCATGCGAATAAATGAAGAAAGAGAGTGAGGTGCTAACTAGCTATGTTACAATAAGGTTGGTCATAGTGGGGAGTAACTTAGACTAGTAACATATGCCATGTTACTAGTCTAGGTTTGTAAGGGTACATTGCCCCTATGTGTGGTTTTGGTAATTAATGATAACCCCTATGGACTAATGTTTTCATTGAGTTTATATGAAGGAATATTCCAAAGGTACTACTTGTATTCCATGTGTTGGATTCAAGTATGGATGCCATGAAGATAAAGGTATACCTTGTGTATTGGCATCAAGATCATCGGTTTGAAGATACATATGTGATATGATCAAGAAGAAGAAATGAAGATGGAGTTCTTATGTGGAACTCAATATTTGCCATGCTCTATCTTATGAGAGTATGAGAAGGTACAAGGTTAAGTCGGGCAAGTTCAAGATGAGCATCTCAAGTGGATCACATGCTTGAAGCTTGCCGTCCATTTGGTGATAATGGACTTTTGAAGATGTGCATCAATGGAGCTTTCCCATCATAGTGTATGGGGGAGCATTTGTGAGTCTTCACGAAGCAACATTGGTCAAGTGAGGCATTCCGGCTTGTGTAGAGCTTGAAGAGTTATCATCAAGATCAAGCGGGATGCGCAAGGCAAAGGTATGACCTTGATAGGTTTTTCTTTTACCGGTCTCAAGGTGGTTGAAGGGAGACCGGATAATAGGATAGATAGCCGCACTATTAAGAGGGGCTTTCGGTTGAGTAACTTGATCACATCGTCTCAGGAAGCTCAATCCTTTGCATACGTTGCATATCCTTATTGCTTCTTGGTGTTTCTCTATGTGAGTTTCTTGAGCTTGTTGCTAGCTTTACAACAAGCCCAAGTTCATCGAAAACGGAGTTCGCATGCATCTTCTATGGCGTTATCGAGGTTGGGTAATTTTACCGGTTATTCATGATATAAGGTTCTACCTTTTATATTCATGATAAAATTCCCTTCTACAGATTCTTGAGTTTGCACTTTCTATTTGATAGCATTTGTTGTTATCTTCCAAACAAAATTGGTTTCATGTCAATCGGAGTTCGGGAGCAATAGTTATTAAAGAAAAGGAAAAGAGAAAATATAAAAGGAAAAAGAAAAAGAGGAGGAGGGGCAGCCGGCTGGGCGACCGGTCAGCCGGGCCGCTCGCCGGCCCACCCGGTCCGCACCGGTCGCCAACCGGACCGGGCGCCAACCGGCCCAGGCGCCGGACTTGCCCAGCTCCCTTCCCGGCCTGGCCGGGGGTTCCACCGGGCCGCCTCTTCGACGAAGGCCCACGCGGCCAGCTCGCCCCGCGCGGCCTGCCCTCCGCGCTGCCCGCGCGCTATTGGGCCGCCTCCCCCGCGCGGCCTGCCCTCGCCG
The DNA here is from genome assembly GCA_030979885.1 of Lolium multiflorum. Classification (NCBI taxonomy): domain Eukaryota; kingdom Viridiplantae; phylum Streptophyta; class Magnoliopsida; order Poales; family Poaceae; genus Lolium; species Lolium multiflorum. The sequence goes on from CM061749.1 coordinate 6,893,951, forward strand.
CCCGCGCACTGCTGGGCTGCCAGCTCGCCCCGCGCGCGCCTATCCGCCGCTCGTGGGCGCTTTCAGCCCGGTTGCTGGGCCGGTCAGACCGGGCTGCTCGCTGGCCTGTCCGGCTGCTGCTCCGGTCGGCCGGCCAGACTGGCCGGCCGTGTTTTCTGCCCGTTTTTCTGTCTTTTTCCCCCAACAGTTTTATTTGCTCCCATGCTATAATAGCTCTTCTTCCACCTTGAGCACTTCACTTCTTCCCCTTTCTCTCACCTCCATTGTTGCATTTGAAGAAGTTGCTCTCTCTCTTGTTCCCCCCATGATTCTTGCTCATATTTGAGGATTTGAGAGAAGAGATCTAGATCTACACTTCCACCAAACCATTTCTTCTCTAAGTGAGAGAATCTCTTGGGATCTAGATCTTGGAGTCTTTAGTTGACTTTCCCCTTGTTCTTCCTCTCCAATCTCATCCTAGCATTCGTTGCTTTGGTGGGATTTGAGTGTGAAGGACTTGAACACCTCCGGTGTTCTTGCTTTGCATCATTGCATAGTGTTGAGGTCTCCACCACGATTTGTTCGAGTGAGAGACCGTGAGCTTGTTACTCTTGGAGGGTGACCTCCTAGTTGGCTTGGTTGGTGTCCTGGTGATCTCTTCGTGGAAGATTGTGAAGGGGCCCGGCTTCTCCTTCGTGGAGCTTGTGAAGTGGTTGTGGAGCTTGCCATCTCCGGAGCGGAGGAAAAGCTAACCATAAGGAAAGGGCCATTATCCTTCGTGGGTGTGGTTCGGAGAATAGGGTGAGCCTTCGTGGCGGGGAATCCTTCGTGGGACCTCCACTCCTCCAAACGTGACGTACCTTGTTGCAAAGCAAGGGAACACGGGAATACATCCTCGTCTCCGCGTGCCTCGGTTATTTCTATACCCGAGCTCTCTTTCCTTGTGATAGCCATCGTGCTTGAAGTACATATATCTTGCTATTACTTGTGCTACATATATCTTGTGCCTATCTTGCTTAGCTCTAGTTGCTATTGTTACACTTAGTTGAGCTTAGCATATTTAGGGTTTGTGCTTGTAAACTAAACGATAGTTTAATTCCGCATTCTTACAAGACAAATCCGCAAGAGTTTGTAATTGCCTATTCACCCCCCCCTCTAGGCGACATCTCGATCTTTCAAGGTTACTACCTTCATAGTGAGTAGTAACTTATATGTGATGTCATGCATTGTATCATTTATTATGTTGTAGACTCATTTTGCCTTGGGGTGTGTGATGTTATGGTAACATAGCTAGTTACCACCTCACTCTCTTTCTTCATTTATTGTCGTGCCATGTCACCAAAATGACTTGAGATGTGTGATGTTACTAGCTATGTTACTCCCACTATGAGCAGTCTAACATCACACACCCCAAGGCAAAATGAGTCTACAACATAATAAATGACACAATGCATGACACCGCATATAAGTTACTACCCACTATGAAGGTAGTAACCTAGACTAGTAACATGGCATATGTTACTAGTCTAAGTTACTTCCCACTATGAGCAGCCTTAACAAGCTCCGGTGCTCCGTCCGGAGATTGGCGTGCTCCGCCTCGAGCGGCTCGTGGGCCTCCCAGTCCATCCATGCCTCGCGCGCTGACGCTGATGACGCGGGGGACGGCAACATTGTTGTGCAGCCAATCGGATTGAGCTAATGCTATCCGCCACAATTATTTTGGGCCATAGGAAGTAATTAATAGTCGATTGAGATAATGGCCAACACATTCTTTTCCTTAATATACTTTAATATGATTATATTGTTGCAGGATACTGACACAATGCGTCAAATTCTAAATATTTCATTGGAGCTTGTATTTTCTGAGAGCTTGCAAGTCATGAGGCGCCAGTGATTGATGATTTCAGTGTACTAGTAATATTGCACGTGTAATGCATGTATCGATGAGCACGTACACACTGAAAGTACTCTGATAAAATAATACATCAGCCAAATATTCATTTATTTGGATGGTATATCGGGGGTTATCCTCACTAAGGATAATCTTGTTAAGCGAAACTGGCATGGAAGTACTCGGTGTGTTTTCTGTCAACATTACGAAACTATTAAACACCTTTTTCTTCCAGTGCCGATTTGCAAAATCTATATGGTCAATCATCCAAGTAGCGTCTAGCCTGTATCCTCCGACTAGTGTGGTCAATGTTTTTGGCAATTGGCTTCATGGTATCGATTCAAGGTTCAACTTGCTTCTTAGGGTGGGGGCGCTTGCAGTTATCTGGTCACTTTGGCTAAGTAGAAAGGACAAGATTTTTAACGATAAAAATTGCTCTACTTTGCAGGTTGTTTACAGATGTACAAGTATTCTCCGTTTGTGGCTACCTGTTCAGTGAGTGAAGAACCGAGACCTGTTTATGGAGATTTGTACACGGTTGGAGGCTGCGGCGATGGATACTTTTTCCCTATATGGGTAGCAACATAGTCTACGGATTGAAGCTCCACCCACACCTTAGGCATCTTATGATTCATCACCTTGATATGTAATTCGCCTAGTTTTATTTTCCAACTTTTGACTCGACACATATAAACGGATGTGTGCATCCTGGTTATGCAGAGGCTAAGTGTAATTGCTTCTAAGAGTAATAAACCATCCATTATCGAAAAAATGTATATCGATTAATTTCATAGCAACCAAAAAAAAAAATCTCGTAGGTCAAATAAATTCAAATTTCAAGCTAATACAATGTGTACAAACATTTTCAAGTATGTTATCGGTTAGCAAGCATCTATTTTCCTAATTTAATTCGTCATAGCTGGAATTCCAAAGGAAAGAAAATATAATCATTAATCTTGCATAGCCAACTCGATTTGCGACACACGAACATTTGAAAAGAAAAAATCAGTAAGAGAAACATTATAAATCAAGTATACAATTTTATTCAAACTTGGATTATTAAGAAGGAATCAACGTCCCCAACCGATAGTAGCAAATATTTGTAATACCTTAGGAAAGGAAGTCACGAAACAAATCTAATAGTACCTCTAAAGCAAGCACATACCAACAATTTAGAGTGAACGAATTTGAGTAAGTGATCCAACTTTAGAAGAATTATATTCTATAAACGAATTGCGTCAACATTAAGTTAAAATTTAAATACATTGTTGTGTGTGGATTTTCTTGTTTCAATGTGTTCTCATTATTTTCTCTTTATTTGTAAATACACATAAAAAACATTTATTATCCATTTCGCAACACCCTGACCCCTTCTTCCCTAAAGCCCTTGCATGGTGTGATTATGGAAAAAAATAGCGCGTTATTCCAACGCTAATAGCACGCTATAGCATATCTGGAGAGCCGACGCTACGCTATTTCAGCGCTATAGCGTGCTATTCGCGTTAATAGCACGCTATAGCATGCTAATAGCGTTGATATTGCTTCTACCGGTGGCGACGGCGAATGTTGAAAGAGTATTTTCTGCAATGACTCTGTGAAAAATAAGTTGAGAAATAGTATGGGTGATGACCTCTTAAACCATTGCTTAGTGACATTTATCGAGCGATGGGTGTTCATTCATGTAAGTGATTATACCATTGTTGAAACTTTCATGGCAATGCGAAACCGTAGATTGAGGAAATGATATAAGTTTCTAGTTATGCTATATTCTATCATGTAAGACTCTTGTAATGTTTTGAACTATTTGTATTGTAATCGTGCACAATTGATATATGTATTGAACTCCAATGCAATGAATTTGTCTTGTATATTGTTCATTACTTCATTATGCAAAGGTATTTCACATTTTTGGGGGTACGCAAACAAAAATTGAGGTGTGCCTCCCCTCTAATTCTTTCTTGCGTCCGCCACTGACTGTATTACATGTAAAAAATCCCTTTTAAGCAAGGGCCACCATTTCTTCTAATACTCAGCATTCATACTATCTGGCCTAGGCAATTTATTGGATGGAGTGTATACAAGTGTATATTGTCATGTTGTATTCAAACTATCCTCACGGCAGAACGCCATAACCGGCTAGTCTGATGAGAAGGGCTCGAGATTGGCCCAGTCGCTCACAGGAGACTCTCAAATTTACTGTTCACACAAGACAGAGGGGAAAGGGGGGAGAACTGGCATACGATAGGTGAATTCATGGTCGAGCATATACTCTTTCATGGATTTGAATCGTCTCTGTTGTTGTTGGCTTGTTGCTGTTTCAATTCTGTTCCTGCATGCGTACACGATATCGTAACCTGCCTGCCACCCACGGGAACGGAGTGCTAGCTGCAGGTTCAAAAGGCATGACCTCCCTTGGCTGAATCCAACACTCATGCTGCCATTCCTAGGTGCTATATATAGCTGCTCCTCTCCTCCGTCCATCATCATCATCTCCATGGCGACATCCACCAAGAAGACTCTTGTCTTCCTCCTTCTCCTCCTTCTCGCCGCCATGGTGGTGGATGCGCAGCTGGCTCCGGGTGATGGCGATGCTAAGCAGGTAAAAAAAGTATCCCGGCCTCCGTGGGATCAAGCTAGTGATCTGTCCGTCAGACAAATCTGCACTGTTTTCTTTTCTCTTCTCCTTGTCCATCGATCTGCCTTTTGGATTCATTAATCGGATGATGCAATTAAATAAGTAAAATCTTTAACTCCGCGTGGAAATTAACGATGCATGTTGCAGTTTGTGGCTTCCAGCAGAGAATAAAGTTACTGCATTTGATGCTAACACGAATACTCCATATTTCTATCTCTTTTATGGGTACCCCCATGCAGATGGATCGTGAGCCTGGTGCTCTTCCCGTGCCGGCGCCGTGCTACTCGTCATCTTTGCCAGGCTGCACCGACAGCAAGTGCAAGCAGTTCTGTGCCGGCGCCGGCAAGCCGCCGGTCCCCGGAGCCGTCTGCAAGGACAAGTCCAACTGCTGTTGTCCCGTTGGTTAAAGCTGCGCGCCCCTGAAGAAGCATGCATGGAGAAGCAACTACAGACGCCTATGCAAGAACCGCTCACGAGACAATACTCCACGCTCTATATATGTTTCAAAACTCTGTAATAAGGGATCCTGTAATTTAGAGGAGTAAACCGCTCCTCTATACTTTATTCGTTTCTAGCCGATCCCCTATATGTAACCCGTTAAAATCAAATTCATCAAAATTATCCCAAATCGATACATATTACATTTAGATTGCACTGCTATCGCTTGTTATGCTTTGTTGCATCCGTCTCTGAAGTAACGAGTAGTATGACTGAAAATTCAAGTGCTCGCATCTGTGCACATATCTATAATATCTAAATAGGAGCAACCCACTAAGTTGAATTCTCTTAACATGCAAGCTATCCACCTAGGCAGTTTGCCACATCAGCAAATAGTTATTGTTTACATTTTTTTCATGATGATGCATCACCATTTTTTTAAGGCATGCGCCCTATCATCTTCTTCCTATCACTCTTCTCATCAACTTCTATTAATTCCCTCTAGGAGAAACTAAATCGTCCCGAGCGTGTAGATGAGGCAGAGACAACATGCAGCCTCCTCTTTATTATCCTCCGGGCTCTTGCCGCTTACGTACATTAGTTTCATGCATGAATGATTCAATTTCTATAGTCCAACAGTCACATACTACCCGACGTCTTCTCCACTCCCCTCCTAGATCTTCCTATAAATCCACCATGCTGAAGTTCATGTAGAAAGTCTAGATAGGGATGCTCAGGTCAGACGATCTCCTCCTGCTCTTCCCAAAAGTTCCGCAAGATCAGCGTAGTTCTTGGCACACCGATTTTCTTAATCCATCGTGCCCTTCCTGGGCACCTGTCCCGGAAGCCGCACAAGTTCCATGTTGGACCGCTGATTATGACGTCCGAGTCCAATGCCACAACTGTTGCTTGAATGGCGGTTGACTGGGTGAGTACCATCTGATTCTCTTTTTCTTCCAGTATCACACAGGATCTAAGAAGGTGAACATGCATGACAACCACCAAGTGCGTCAATATGATCTTCAGTTCCACATGTTGCCAATCAGATCTCCCTCTTTCCTAATTTTCTTCTCTCTTTGTACAACTTCCGTGGACACCTCCCTGGCATGCCGATGGACGCATCCGTTCCGAGCGAGTGAGACCTCTCCCTGACCTCAGCGCTTGCACGCGCCATCACCAGGTCACCAGCTACCTCCTGGACACCTCCATTTCCCCGCGCAAGCCCTGTAGACTACGAGCTCATCGACGACGTCCACCACCGTACCCTCAGTACCCCAACGTCACCGCACGCCACCATCCCTCTCCTGCCGCGCCAGGACGCGCGCTAGGACCGCCTCGACGTCGCCAACAGTATGCAACCACCCCGCTGACCTCTAGCTCCCTCTAGCACCGTCGTCACCGCTCATCTGCCCCGCGCGCCTCGGCCTCCTCGGCCAGCTATAAAACGGAGCCCTCCTCTCACTCTCTGAGCATAGCACTCCCTTCCCCTCTTCTCCCTTGCTCTCCTCGAACCTCTCCCCCTTCCCATTAGCCACCACGCCGCCCCAATTTCACCACCGGAGGCCACCGGAGACGCTGAAGACCGAGCCGTCGAATTCGTCCACCTCAGGAGCTGCCGCGACCCTCCCTCGACTCGCCGCCGTCGCCTCAGTCGTTCGCCCGCCTCGCTGACCCCGCTGGACCACGGTAAGACCCCTCCCTGGCCCCCATGGCCGCCAGTAGGGTTCGGACCTTGTCGGAGCTCGTCGCCGACGAGGACGAACCACAGCCGTCCAATCCCCTTTTAATCCAACGGCAGCCGTTGCGTACCCCTTCGGTTATGTTAAATTGAGGCTGACGAGTGGACCCCGCCGTCAGGCCATTCGCGTCCCGCGTGGCAGCTTAGCTGGGCTGGCCCGTTTAACCCCTCTCTGGCCCATTCCCTTTTCCCGCCTAGGCCCACTCATTTGAATTCGATTTATTTCTTTTCAACTCCATTCTTTACTGGTGTCAAATTCAAATTTAAATAACTTCAAATCTACTAAGCCATTTTGGGTGAACTTTATATGGTTGGAAAGCCTATAAAATTCTCCATCAAACCCCACTGGTCTCAAACCCTAATTCTTCATAGATCATCTGCAACAAAAATGACAAGGCAAGGACTTTTCAGATTTCAAACAATTATTAAAAATCAACCGTAAGTGATTTTGAGTTGATTCCAACTCTCATAAATCACATTTCATATGGTCTTTTTGATTATGTAAAAATATGACATGGTTGCTTTATATGATCATGAGCTAGATTCAAATAATGGCTATGTAGTCATTTCTAGCTCATTTAAATCATTTCAAATTTGGAATTTCAAATCTATGAGATGTAGCATCTCATTTAAATCATCTTCCCAAGTAATGTGAAGTAAAGTGATGACCTTAGTTGCTTGGTCTCATCATTGCTTACTTGAGGATATTAAATCAAAGTAGGATTTAAATTGCATGAGGTATAGTACCTCATTTAAATCATGTTTCTCAAATGATAAGTGTGAAGTGTTGACCTTGGTCAACATGTGTTCATGACTTGTTATTTGAGGAGATTAAATCTTAACAATTTTCAATGAGAGGATTCTTATTTTACAAACAGTAAAGAAGAAACCCCAGTATGATGTTGAGTGGTGATTGGGATGATGCTAGATCATCTTGTGTGAGCCAATAAGGCTAATTAGTCTACTTAAGTATTATTTGGTGATTGTATTATCGTATTCGTTTATAGACGCTAGTACCGGAAACTATCAGGAGGATGAGGTCTTCTACGAGGAAGAAGAAGAACACTTTGATCACTACACCAACCAAGGCAAGCTATACTCTTGCAAGTTATCCTAGTGCAAGCTCCACTTGAGCAAGGCACTCATACCATACTACCTTGTGTTTTACTTTACAAGTCCCAGTTTTTATCTCTCAAAGCTTTTACTTTCCAAGTCTTACTTTTGTAGTTAACTTGAGTCTAGATAAGGAGTAGTGCAAGAACATCAAAGTTAGCCTAGAAAGCTACAAGCTAGTTAGCACCCCTCATGACTAGTTGCTAGTGCTAAAATTAAAGTTGACTACTCTAGCTGGGAACATGTGAATCGTTGATTTTGAAAACCTTGGAATGATGAGTCATTCTATGGAAAGATTTTTGAAGGTGAAGGTGACTTGAATGAAATGGTGAACTTTACAAAAACTGATGGTTGGGTTCGGATGCGATACTATTCCAATTTCAAGTACCCCCACAATACCTGAATCTGGGTAAGGCTTAGCTGGAAATTTATGTGTCTTAGTATGGGTTCCTCCAACAAGCGTCATAGGGGTTATGCCGAGGCTGCCTCCGTTGAAAGTGAAATGACGTGAAGTGAGGTGAATGTCCTACCCAAGCCCTGCAGTTCCTTGGCGGTGCTCTCACCGGGAGGCCAAGCTCATGGGGAGAGGTGCCTATACTAGGGTATGTAAATGAAAGGTTATGATGGTAGTCCGCACAGAGTGCGATAAATCAGGGCCACCCCCGACGGATTATTGCAATTATTGTGACACAAGTGTACGACCTCTGCAGAGTGTAAACCTATTCGAATAGCCGCGTCCGCGGTCATGGACAGTTGGAAAGGCCATACTGTTCCGTCATCAGAACTTTTCCAAAATATGAATGGTGAATTGTGACTTGAGTTTGAAAGGTGACTTTGACTTTGAATCACAACAGAGTTGTGAGAATGACACTAATGTTCCCACTTGAGTTAAGTTAGGCAAAGGAGGAGTCTTTGTTTATTAAATGTTTATGAAATAAAACTGGCTTTATGCAAATGAACCTAGAGCTTAGAATTCCATTGATATAGTTGATAGTGCTTACACTAGTTTTAGTTTGCGAGTACTTTAAAGTACTCATGGCTGTGTCCCTGGCTATTCAAATGACCAGACTATAAAGATGAGCCCTAGTACCAGGATGATGGACAACAGGACGTCTACGATAACTAGGACTACTCCTTACGTCAACAGTTGCCTGTGGAGCAGATGGACCTCTACTACGTATTACCGCTATTGTGTTATGTAATTGATCAGTAGATCAAGTGTTGTAATGAGACTGGATCATGTGATCCTTTTGTTATAAGACTATTATGATGTTGTAATGAATAATGCATTGTGATATGAACTTATTATGTCTCGCAAAAACAATCTTCCTGGGATTGCGATGTATGGCATAATAGCATCTGGACTTAAAATTCCGGGTGTTGACAGTAGAGCACTGGAGTAGAAATGTGGCCACCATTTGTCTTTTTTACACAAGCCACAAGATAAGTTGAATTTTCATGAAACAACTTTATGGTCGTGTAGCACGTGAAGATATACATGCAAATTTTATATTTCAAATTCTTTAATGTTTCAAAATGTACTTAAAATGCATTTTAAAATAAAGGGATCATATGATCCAAGGAGCCAAAACACCACTCCCAACAATGAAATTCATATATGTTGGTTTACCCAATGAATATCTAAGATTATACTCTCTTATTTTCAACATATAATGCTTAGTAAATTCGGTCACAAGTCAACCTTTTGAAGTTTTACCAAGTTGATCAAAACATATCAAATAGTAAAATACCATACAAATATAACATGGAAAAATATTGAAATATTTACTCATTTTACATGGTATTGTAATGACTTTTTTTCTAACATTGGTCAATGGCACGATGCCATGCGGAACCGATATGTTGTATGCAGTTGAGTTTGTTTTTCTTAAGACTCATTTGCCTCCTCATAAATCCCATACATTTTAAAATTCTCCTAGGAAATTCTCTTCCATAGATAGATCAATACATCCATATTCTGATATTTTTTCATGGGGATATTTGTTCATCATGTCTGTCACCAGGGAAGAGGGTCCATAATCAAGTACAAAGATACCAAAGGTTTGGCCTTATTATTTTTCACAAAGTTTTTATACTATCAGAATCGGGTTATCACCTCTATTAAACCGCGGGGATCCATGTAATAGAAAAAAACATGTTTTGTCCACACGATATCGTGTGTGATGATGCATCAAGAATGGTACTCTCTCATGGTTTTGTGCAAATGATGGTTGATGAAGGGTTAATATCGTCAATGCCTATGATGATGGACTTGGGTTTCTAGGAAGGAGGACACTGGCGAGTAAACAAATCGGTTAGCTAAACTTAGGCAGCCGACGTATCTTATTATCAAGGGTGAATCGCCGAAATCGTATGATGTAGAACTAGGTTTACAGGGTGTCTCTCTGGTGCCATCTCTCTCCTCTCGGTGGCTACTCCCAGCCCTTATATAGCAGGCAGTGTCTCAGAGTCCATCTCGAGGTCGAGTTACAGTATAAGTCGGTTTACCCGATATGGGCTTTGCTTTGATAACGTGATGTTTTCAGATCCTTCTGGATTTCTTCGTGGACTTTCCTCTATTCGCTCATGTGATTTATACCATGGATAGCATTATTTAGGACCCAATATGGCATATCCATGTCACTAGCCCCCGAGACTCTACTCGAGTCGCAGACTCGGGTCGAGTCTCAAAACCATCGACTACTTCCTTCTTCGACTTCTTGCTTCTTTGAATTCTTATTCCTTTGACTTATTGCTTCTTCGACTTCTTATTTCTTTGATTATAAAGAAATATCTAATTACTTTCTACATAAATAAATATTTTAATCGTAGGGATATTGGTAAACCAGTGATGGCGTGTATTTCACACGTTCGTTGGGCAACCCCAAGAGGAAGGTATGATGCGCACAGCAGCAAGTTTTCCCTCAGAAAGAAACCAAGGTTTATCGAACCAGGAGGAGCCAAGAAGCACGTTGAAGGTTGATGGCGGCGGGATGTAGTGCGGCGCAACAACAGAGATTCCGGCCAACGTGAACCTGCACAACACAACCAAACTACTTTGCCCCAACGAAACAGTGAGGTTGTCAATCTCACCGGCTTGCTGTAACAAAGGATTAACCGTATTGTGTGGAAGATGATTGTTTGCGAGAAAACAGAAAACAAGTATTGCAGATGATTGTATTTCAGTAAGAGAATTGGACCGGGTCCACAGTTCACTAGAGGTGTCTCTCCCATAAGACGAACGCATGTTGGGTGAACAAATTATTGGGCAATTGACAAATAAAGAGAGCATGACAATGCACATACATATCATGATGAGTATAGTGAGATTTAATTGGGCATTACGACAAAGTACATAGACCGCCATCCAACTGCATCTATGCCTAAAAGTCCACCTTCGTTATCATCCGAACCCTCCAGTATTAAGTTGCAAAACAACAGACAATTGCATTAAGTATGGTGCGTAATCAACAACTACATCCTTAGACATAGCATCAATGTTTTATCCCTAGTGGCAACAGACAACACAACCTTAGAACTTTCTCACACTGTCCCCAATGCATGAACCCACTATCGAGCATAAGTACTCCCTCTTGGAGTTAAAAGCATCTACTTGGCCGAGCATCTACTAATAACGGAGAGCATGCAAGATCATAAACAACACATAAGCATAACTTTGATAATCAACATAACAAGTATTCTCTATTCATCGGATCCCAACAAACGCAACATATAGAATTACATATAGATGATCTTGATCATGATAGGCAGCTCACAAGATCCGACAATGATAGCACAATGGGGAGAAGACAACCATCTAGCTACGCTATGGACCCATAGTCCAGGGGTAGACTACTCACTCATCACTCCGGAGGCGACCATGGCGGTGTAGAGTCCTCCGGAGATGAATCCCCTCTCCGCAGGGTGCCGGAGGCGATCTCCAGGATCCCCGAGATGGGATCGGCGGCGACGGCGTCTCGGTAATGTTTTCCGTATCGTGGCTCTCGACCGGGGTTTCGTCACGGAGGCTATTTGTAGGCGGAAGGGCAAGTCAAGAGGCGGACCCAAACCACAGGCCGGCGCGGCCGGGGCCGCGCCGCCTAGGGTGGCCACCCCGTGGCCCTCTTCGTCTCTCCTTCGGACTTCGGAAGCTTCGTGAGAAAATAGGCCTCTGGGCTTTTATTTCGTCCAATTCGAGAATATTTCTTTACTAGGATTTCTGAAACCAAAAACAGAGAAAACAAGAACGGCACTTCGGCATCTTGTTAATAGGTTAGTTCCAGAAAATGCACGAATATGACATAAAGTGTGCATAAAACATGTAGATAACATCAATAATGTGGCATGGAATACAAGAAATTATCGATACGTTGGAGACGTATCAGCATCCCCAAGCTTAGTTCTGCTCGTCCCGAGCAGGTAAAACGATAACAAAGATAATTTCTGGAGTGACATGCCATCATAAACTTGATCATACTATTTGTAAAGCATATGTAGAGAATGCAGCGATCAAAACAATGTGTATGACATGAGTAAACAAGTGAATCATAAAGCAAAGACTTTTCATGAATAGCATTTCAAGACAAGCATCAATAAGTCTTGCATAAGAGTTAACTCATAAAGCAATAATTCAAAGTAAAGGTATTGAAGCAACACAAAAGAAGATTAAGTTTCAGGGTTGCTTTCAACTTGTAACATGTATATCTCATGGATATTGTCAACATAGAGTAATATAATAAGTGCAATAAGCAAGTATGTAAGAATCAATGCACAGTTCACACAAGTGTTTGCTTCTTGAGGTGGAGAGAAATAGGTGAACTGACTCAACATAAAAGTAAAGAATGGTCCTCATAGAGGAAAAGCATCGATTGCTATATTTGTGCTAGAGCTTTGATTTTGAAAACATGAAACAATTTTGTCAACGGTAGTAATAAAGCATATGCATCATGTAAATTATATCTTATAAGTTGCAAGCCTCATGCATAGTGTACTAATAGTGCTCGCACCTTGTCCTAATTAGCTTGGACTACCTGGATTATCACCGCAATACATATGCTTTAACCAAGTATCACAAAGGGGTACCTCTATGCCGCTGTACAAAGTCTAAGGAGAAAGCTCGCATTTGGATTTCTCGCTTTTGATTATTCTCAACTTAGACATCCATACCGGGACAACATAGACAACAGATAATGGACTCCTCTTTTAATGCTTTAAGCATTCAACAACAATTAATTCTTTTCCCATTAGAGATTTGAGGATGTTTGTCCAAAACTGAAACTTCCACCATGGAACATGGCTTTAGTTAGCGGCCCAATGTTCTTCTCTCACAATATGCATGCTCAAACCATTCAACTCAGTGTAGATCGCCCTTACTTCAGACAAGACGAACATGCATAGCAACTCACATGAAATTCAACAATGAGTTGATGGCGTTCCCCAGAAACATGGTTATCGCACAACAAGCAACTTAATAAGAGATAAAGTGCATAATTACATATTCAATACCACAATAGTTTTTAAGCTATTTGTCCCATGAGCTATATATTGCAAAGGTGAATGATGGAATTTTAAAGGTAGCACTCAAGCAATTTACTTTGGAATGGCGGGAAAATACCATGTAGTAGGTAGGTATGGTGGACACAAATGGCATAGTGGTTGGCTCAAGTATTTTGGATGCATGAGAAGTATTCCCTCTCGATACAAGGTTTAGGCTAGCAAGGTTATTTGAGGCAAACACAAGGATGAACTAGTACAGCAAAACTCACATAAAAGACATATTGAAAGCATTATAATACTCTATACCGTCTTCCTTGTTGTTCAAACTCAAAACTAGAAATTATCTAGACCTTAGAGAAACCAAATATGCAAACCAAATTTTAGCATGCTCTATATATTTCTTCATTAATGGGTGCAAAGCATATGATGCAAGAGCTTAAACATGAGCACAACAATTGCCAAGTATCACATTACCCAAAACATTTATAGCAATTACTACATGTATCATTTTCCAATTCCAACCATATAACAATTTAACGAAGGAGAAACTTCGCCATGAATACTATGAGTAGAAACCAAGGACATATTTGTCCATAAGCTACAGCGGAGTGTGTATCTCTCCCATAAAGTGAATGCTAGGATCCATTTTATTCAAACAAAACAAAAACAAAAACAAAACGACGCTCAAGAAAAAGCACATAAGATGTGGCCGAATAAAAATGTAGTTTCAGAGGAACCTGATAATTTGTTGATGAAGAAGGGGATGCCTTGGGCATCCCCAAGCTTAGACGCTTGAGTCTTCTTGATATATGCAGGGGTGAACCACCGGGTGCATCCCCAAGCTTAGAGCTTTCACTCTCCTTGATCATGTTGCATCATACTCCTCTCTTGATCCTTGAAAACTTCCTCCACACCAAACTCGAAACAACTCATTAGAGGGTTAGTGCACAATATAAATTGACATATTCAGAGGTGACACACTCATTCTTAACACTTCTGGACATTGCATAATGCTACTGGACATTAGTGGATCAAAGAAATTCATCCAACATAGCGAAAGAGGCAATGCGAAATAAAGGCAGAATCTGTCAAAACAGAACAGTTCGTATTGACGAATTTTAAAATGGCACCAGACTTGCTCAAATGAAAATGCTCAAATTGAATGAAAGTTGCGTACATATCTGAGGATCATGCACGTAAATTGGCATAATTTTCTGAGCTTCCTGCAGGGCAGTGGGCTCAGATTCGTGACAGCAAAGAAATCTGGAACTGCGCAGTAATCCAAATCTAGTACTTACTTTTCTATCAACGGCTTAACTTGGCACAACAAAACTCAAAACTAAGATAAGGAGAGGTTGCTACAGTAGTAAACAACTTCCAAGACACAAAATAAAAACAAAGTACTGTAGGTAAAAACATGGGTTGTCTCCCATAAGCGCTTTTAACGCCTTTCAGCTAGGCGCAGAAAGTGTGTATCAAGTAACATCGAGAGATGAAGCATCAACATCATAATTTGTTCTAATGATAGAATCATAAGGTACCTTCATTCTCTTTCTAGGGAAGTGTTCCATACCTTTCTTGAGAGGAAATTGATATTTTATATTTCCTTCCCTCATATCAATAATAGCACCAACAGTTAAGAAAAGGTCTTCCCAATATAATTGGACAAGATGCATTGCATTCAATATCCAAGACAACAAAATCAACGGGAACAAGATTATTGTTAACGGTAATGCGAACATTATCAACTTTACCCAAAGGTTTCTTTGTAGAATGATCAGCAAGATTAACATCCAAATAACAATTTTTCAGCGGTGGCAAGTCAAGCATATTATAAATTTTCTTAACAGAAATACTTGCACCAAGATCACATAAAGCATTACAATCAAAATCTTTAACCTTCATCTTAATGATGGGCTCCCAACCATCTTCTAGCTTTTTAGGAATAGAGGCTTCGCGCTCTAGTTTCTCTTCTCTAGCTTTTATGAGAGCATTTGTAATATGATGCGTGAAAGCCAAATTTATAGCACTAGCATTAGGACTTTTAGCAAGTTTTTGCAAGAACTTTATAACTTCAGAGATGTGGCAATCATCAAAATTCAAACCATTATAATCTAAAGCAATGGGATCATCATCCCCAATGTTGGAAAAAATTTCAGCAGCTTTATCACAGGCAGTTTCAGCAGTTTTAGCAGTTTCAGGCAGTTTTCGCGCTTTGCATTAGAAGTGGAAACATTGCTAACACCAATTCTTTTATTAGTATGAGTAGGAGGTGCAGCAACATGTGTAGCATTATCATTACTAATGGTGGTAATAGTCCAAACTTTAGCTATATTTTTCTCTTTAGCTAGTTTTTCATTTTCTTCTCTATCCCACCTAGCACGCAGTTCAGCCATTAATCTTATATTCTCATTAATTCTAACTTGGATGGCATTTGCTGTAGTAACAATTTTATTTTCAATGTCCCTATTGGGCATAACCTTTCGATTTCAAAAGATCAACATCGAGGCAAGACTATCAACTCTAGAAACAAGAATATCAATTTTATTGAGCTTTTCCTCAACAGATTTGTTAAAGGCAGTTTGTGTACTAATAAATTCTTTAAGCATGGCTTCAAGTCCAGGGGTGAATTCCTATTATTGTTGTAAGAATTTCCATAAGAATTACCATAGCCGTTGCCATTATTATAAGGATATGGCCTATAGTTATTACTAGAATTGTTCCGATAAGCATTGTTGTTAAAATTATTATTTTTAATGAAGTTTACATCAACATGTTCTTCTTGTGCAACCAATGAAGCTAACGGAACATTATTAGGATCAACATTAGATCTACCATTCACAAGCATAGACATAATAGCATCAACCTTATCATTCAAGGAAGAGGATTCTTCAACAGAATTTACCTTCTTACCTTGTGGGGCTCTTTCCGTGTGCCATTGAGTAATTTATCATCATATCATCAAGAAGTTTTGTAGCCGCCCCAATGTGATGGACATAAAGGTACCTCCAGCAGCTGAATCCAATAAATTCGCGAAGAAAAATTTAGTCCTGCATAGAAGGTTTGGATGATCATCCAAGTAGTCAGTCCATGGGTTGGGCAATTTTTAACCAGAGATTTCATTCTTTCCCAAGCTTGAGCAACATGTTCAGTATCTAATTGTTTAAAATTCATTATGCTACTCCTCAAAGATATAATTTTAGCAGGGGGATAATATCTACCAATAAAAGCATCCTTGCATTTAGTCCATGAATCAATACTATTCTTAGGCAGAGATAGCAACCAATCTTTAGCTCTTCCTCTTAATGAGAAAGGGAACAATTTTAGTTTAATAATATCACCATCTACATCTTTATATTTTTGCATTTCACATAGTTCAACAAAATTATTGAGATGGGCAGCAGCATCATCAGAACTAATTCCAGAAAATTGATTGTTCATGACAAGATTCAGTAAAGCAGGTTTAATTTCAAAGAATTCTGCTGTAGTAGCAGGTGGAGCAATAGGTGTGCATAAGAAATCATTATTATTTGTGGTTGTGAAATCACACAACTTAGTATTTTCAGCGTTGGCCATTTTAGCAATAGTAAATAAAGCAAACTAGATAAAGTAAACGCAAGTAAACTAATTTTTTGTGTTTTTGATATAGCAAACAAGATAGCAAATAAAGTAAAACTAGCAACTAATTTTTTTGTATTTTGATTTAGTGCAGCAAACAAAGTAGTAAATAAAATAAAGCAAGACAAAAACAAAGTAAAGAGATTGAGAAGTGGAGACTCCCCTTGCAGCGTGTCTTGATCTCCCGCAACGCGCAAAAAGAGCTTGATGGCGTGTATTTCACACGTTCGCAACCCCAAGAGGAAGGTATGATGCGCACAGCGCAAGTTTTCCCTCAGAAAGAAACCAAGGTTTATCAACCAGGAGGAGCCAGAAGCACGTTGAAGGTTGATGGCGGCGGGATGTAGTGCGGCGCAACACCAGATTCCGGCGCCAACGTGGAACCTGCACAACACAACCAAACTACTTTGCCCCAACGAAACAGTGAGGTTGTCAATCTCTCACCGCTTGCTGTAACAAAGGATTAACCGTATTGTGTGGAAGATGATTGTTTGCAGAAAAAGTAAAACAAGTATTGCAGATGATTGTATTTCAGAAAGAGAATTGGACCGGGGTCCACAGTTCACTAGAGGTGTCTCTCCCATAAAAATGTTGGGTGAACAAATTACGTTGGGCAATTGACAAATAAAGAGAGCATGACAATGCACATACATATCATGATGAGTATAGTGAGATTTAATTGGGCATTACGACAAAGTACATAGACCGCCATCCAACTGCATCTATGCCTAAAAAGTCCACCTTCAGGTTATCATCCGAACCCCTCCAGTATTAAGTTGCAAAACAACAGGACAATTGCATTAAGTATGGTGCGTAATGTAATCAACAACTACATCCTTAGACATAGCATCAATGTTTTATCCCTAGTGGCAACAAGACAACACAACCTTAGAACTTTCTGTCTGTGTGTCAATGCAGGCATGAACCCACTATCGAGCATAAGTACTCCCTCTTGGAGTTAAAAGCATCTACTTGGCCAGCATCTACAATACTAAGAGCATGCAAGATCATAAACAACACATAAGCATAACTTTGATAATCAACATAACAAGTATTCTCTATTCATCGGATCCCAACAAACGCAACATATAGAATTACATATAGATGATCTTGATCATGATAGGCAGCTCACAAGATCCGACAATGATAGCACAATGGGGAGAAGACAACCATCTAGCTACTGCTATGGACCCATAGTCCAGGGGTAGACTACTCACTCATCACTCCGGAGGCGACCATGGCGGTGTAGAGTCCTCCGGAGATGAATCCCCTCTCCGGCAGGTGCCGGAGGCGATCTCCGGATCCCCCGAGATGGGATCGGCGGCGACGTCTCGAATGTTTTCCGTATCGTGGCTCTCGGTGCTGGGGGTTTCGTCACGGAGGCTATTTGTAGGCGGAAGGGCAAGTCAAGAGGCGGCACGGGGGCCCAAACCACGGCCGGCGCGGCCAGGGTGGGCCGCGCCGCCCTAGGGTTTGGCCACCCTGTGCCCTCTTCGTCTCTCCTTCGGACTTCCGGAAGCTTCGTGAGAAAATAGGCCTGGGGCTTTATTTCGTCCAATTCCGAGAATATTTCTTTACTAGGATTTCTGAAACCAAAAACAGCAGAAAACAGCAACGGCACTTCGGCATCTTGTTAATAGGTTAGTTCCAGAAAATGCACGAATATGACATAAAGTGTGCATAAAACATGTAGATAACATCAATAATGTGGCATGGAATACAAGAAATTATCGATACGTTGGAGACGTATCAACCAGCCACGTCCCCGGACACGAATTCGGAAACCTGGCTTAACTCAGCTCGGGCCACGGAGTACTTATCTATTGCTGAGTTCCAACATAAGAGTTTTAACTAACGCGTCCGTCGGGATTTTTCATCACATCAACGATTGATGTGGATATTTCTAGAAGAGCGTAGTGACGGTGCTAAGGCTCACATGACATGATCCCAATGGTCTTACCTTCATGCTCTAGCATGGCATCTGGAGGCGCACGACGACACGGCCCAGCTTTTGTATTTATTTATCGGATGCCAAGTTTGGCTGTTAGATTACCCAAATTTATCGGGTTCATCTTCTTTTAAGCACACTTGAACATGTATTCGAATCACTTCTAAGCCCAGGAGCTAGGAGGAAGATGCCAGAGAGGCCAACAAGGTCTTCTGGCAGGACTACGATGGAGAGGGTCGGGAGGCCACCGCCGAGTCCGGCGATGAGGATGAGGGCCTGGACGCTGCCGCCGAGACCGGCGATGAGGGAGAGGGGAGGCGGGCCGCCGCCGAGACCGGCAATGAGGAAGAGTCCTAGGACAACTCCGTCGAGACCGATGAAGAGACCACCGACCGCACGGAAGGTGATAGCAGCGGTAACCCTGAGGAGGCTAAGAAGAAGAGGAAGGCGAGGATGCCAAGGAGTGATCGGAAGCCGCAAGCGCTCGCCAACATCACCGATGCTTTCATGGTAGTCTCCAAGAGTGGCCTACCATTGGAGCCTCCGGAGGTTGCCAAAGGGTACAACATGCAACTAGGGTGCATCAATTGTGAAACCGTGTCGATGAACACTCATGTCATCAGAAGCGAGGCCAACGCGGCTTTGGCCGATACCCTCATCCAGAAGCTTCACCAACGATACACGTTCCCGGATCCGTTAAATAAAAAGGTGGACTCTTTAGCTCTCCCGAAGATGAGCACCGCCTTGAGTAGCTGGAGATTCCGGCTGAAGAAAAAGATCGAGGCTGGTGAAAGCTGGGAGAAGATAAGTAGCAAAGAGTCGTCGCTCTCCAAAGAAGACTTTGATGCATTCAAGTTGTCCTTAGACACTGATAATGCTAAAAAATGGACAAACTGGGGGGAGGAAGATGCGGGAATTGAACATAGGGGTCCACCATTGCGGAAGCGGTGGTTACCGAAGAAAACAACCCATTTGGGACAAGGAGGACCAAGAGATTGCACGTCTGGGGAAAGAAAACCCCTGGTTAAGAATCGCGGATTTACAGACTAGGAAATTTGTCTGGTCCCCTTACTACTTAGACAGGAAGATGGGGAAATTTATTACGGATAACCCCGCCGTGAAGGACTTCGAGAAATACCTTACAAGGATAGTCTATATTATTGTGTTCATCTTATTAGGCAATGAAGCCAAATGGGCTAACCTTAAGTTCCTTTGTCTGAAGGATGATGAGTTGAAGGCTGCCCCGTCGTCCCAGGGGTCGACGGAACAAATACAAGAATAGGGACCTAGAGATGTCGCCGACGTCAGCTGGCCATGTGTCAGGATTTGGCACAAGTATGAAGGTATCCGAGTACTATGGATCGGATGCCAAGACGAGAAAGGAGAGGAGGACGTCGGCTAAGGATAAAGCCGAGGTTCAGGAGCTGAAGAAGAAGGTGGGGTCACTAGAGAAGATGGTGGCCGAAAAGCTAGTGGATAACACTGAGTTGATGAGTAAGTTAGTGGAAGAGAGGCTCCGGTAGATCATCCCCCCTGGGTTGATGGAGGGGTTAGCTGCTTCGAATGCGGCAGGTCAAAAGGGGCCAATACATGTGCCCAGCGTCAGCGGCAACAACTCAAGCTTCCAGGTGTCGCCGGAACTAGTGACCCCGCCGCTCCAGCTGGTCGCATCGACGCCCCCAACCGCGGAAGCTGATAGGGTGGCGGTGCTTGATAATGCACCGGAGAATGATCAGCAGCCCGACACCGGCACCGACTCCCTTGTATTGACATTAGCCGAGATCGACGCCATCAAGAAGGTAACTCATTATTTAGTCCTCCGCGTCATCTTCTTTAACTATATATGCCTTTCGTGAATGCCATCTCATGATGCCCAACGTGCCCCTGACTCAGGACGAACCTTGCATACTCCTGCATACAGTAGAGCCCGGCGGCCAGTTGATGGAAGTTGCTAGCGGCACTGTCATGGTCAGCCGCGATATGCACCACGCTAAAATTGCGGAAGACCGGATGAAGGTCAAGTTGGCTATGGTAGTGCCGGAGTACCGCGACATCAAACCCTCCCCCCCCATCAACCTCTGGGCGCAAACGAGGACGAAATTATGATCCTTGGGGATTGCACCTCATGGATTATGACATGGCCGAAGAACCAGATGACGGCATTAAGGAGGTCTTCTATGTCCTCCATCACCTTAAAGGTTTTGTCGCGGATGCAGAGATGATGAGTCTGCCACCTAGTATGTGAGACCCCATTAAAATGGCGGGGGAGATCAACGATGCTGATCTTACAGAAGACTTCCATCGCATCCAAGTAAAGCTATCTGAAATTATCAAAGAAGATGTATGCAACAGAGGGGGGCTCTTACACCAACTTAGAGGGTTATGCAAGAGGGATATCGAAGGACGCCTACATAGGCAGGGTGATCGGAGGAAGTGGACGAACAAGGACATGTACAAGCCGTTCTCGGAGCCGCTGAAGAAGACGTCTCATTGATCGAGGCCGGTGTGCCTACCATTACTTTGAATCGATGGACCATGTGTAGTGTGTTGTAAACTAAACTTGCTTACTTTGCTCGAAACGGTCGTTGTTGCTGGACTTCAATTACTATTGTAGTTGTGTTGTCGTTGAACTTGATACTTATGTGATACTGATGTTATATATCTTTTAGGTTTATTATTATTTCCTTGCTTTAATTCTTGTGAATATGTATGTATGTGAACCCTATAATTCTTTCCATTGAATTATATACTAATATGTCTTGTGTCCATAGAGATGACGTACTATGTCGTGTTTGAGGGTCGGGTTCCAGGAGTCTACGAATAGTGGGAGGACTGCAAGAAACAGGGGCACAAGTTCAGCAGCAACTGCTAGAAAGGATACGCGACTAGACACGAGGCGGTTGCCAAGTGGAGGAAGCACCAGTCGAACAAGAGCAAGATGAAGACCTTCGTAATGCTCTCGCTCTTGCTCACCATCGTCGCGGCGGTACTCTATTTCATCCTATTGTAGGTGGCGGCCGGTGTCACTTCATTTGTATCTCGGGATGATTAACTTAATTTGTATGGATTATGAGTTGTATGGAGCTATATGTATAACTCGATCGGGCTGTAAGTAATATGATGATAATGTATAATATTGTTATATTATATCTATCTATACTACATATGTCTATATCATATCTGCATATAACCTGTATACTGTATATAAAACCTATATAAAATCTATATGTCTACACCAAGCAATACAAAATCAAGTATACCTGTACATTATTCTGTGGCGCACCAAAATGAAATTCAGTGGCACACCTATTTCTGTGGCGCACCTCGGCATCATGCGCCGCAGAACCTTTTATTTCTGTGGCGCACCGTCTCGCCACAGAATGTATTAAGGGCATGTTTGGTTCTCAGCCACACTTTACCAAGCCAAAGTTCGGCAATTTGGCATATGTTTGGTTCTTGCCACACTTTAGACCTGCCACACTTCACTATCCATATGGCCCACTTGTCATATAGTGAATTTTTTGCCAACTTTTGCTATACTTTGTGGCTTCCAAAATCCTAGCCACACTTTTGTGGTTGTCACACTTGCCAAAATTAGGCTTGGCAAAGTGTGGCTGGGAACCAAACAGACCCTAATCCTGTAGCGCATGGTGCGCCACAGAATCCTTATTTTGTGGCGAAGATTCTATGGCGCACCGCTCATGCGCCACAGAATATGATTTTTGGTGCGCCACTAATGAGCCTTTTTCTACTAGTGGTTTGGCTGCCAAGTGGAGCCCACGTGTGGTTTCTGACGTGCCGCGAGGGGCCGGCGAAGGGGACAACACGAGATTGCCGGCGTTTTTTGGGGCGCGTTGGTATGAGCCCACCGGCCCCCAAAAAAACTACCAGGGCCGCTATGGGGCGCCCCGGTGGAGATGCTCTAACACCGCTGCAACTGGAGGTGCTGTCAACGGGGCAGGCGACTTCCGCAGCTGAAGTGGCTTCTAGCAGGATGTTTAACCGTTTACTTGTTTGAGCATCCGTAAGTGCGGGTTTTATGTTTTTAATTCGTTGTCCATCGCTTATGTAAGTAAGAGCAAGTTCAATAACATTTTTATAGTCTCTTAAAAAATTGTATATTGAATTGTTAAAAATTAGCTACTCTGTCCGATTCATATTAGTTCACTTAAGTTTCTCTAGATATAGATGTATCTACTCAACAAACACATCTGGCTGTTTGCTCATAGAGCTCTTTTTGCATGATTTGTGTCGGTTGGTTTCCTGCTGGAAGCCACGCCCTGCTATGTAAAACCCCATGTAAACCCCTCGTTACGATTCAATAAAAAATTCACTTCAGGTGGAGGGTTTTCCCTCCAAAGTTGAGCTTTAAAAAAATATTTCTGTTCAAACTATTGGTAAATATTAGTTTCAGTTTAGTACACCATACCACCATAAGGGAACTTGCATATGGCCAGATCCGGGGTGACCTGGCCGTGCATTGCGGCTGCTGGGCTGGTTGTGGCCTCCCTCGCCTCGCACGAGGTGGTAGGCTATGTCCGCCCTTGGCCTCTGCTACCTCCCATTGCCTCCAGGTGTCCCGCTGTCATGCGATATCAGTGAGTTCAACGCGTTTCTGCCATGGTCTTGTTCTATGCCTCGGTGTTTTAGATGAGCCCCGAAATGGAGCACTTAAAGGAGGTGCTAGGTAAAGTTGAAGAAGATCTAGGAGCCCAAGATACCCGGTCTTTGCACGATATGCTTGCACATCACATTCAGGTAGAATTAGAGCAGCCCTTACGCTTGTGAACTATCTGTGTTGTATGGCTGCCATACCTATTTTACTCTTAGGAATGGTAAGAATTGGTGAGCATTTGTTTTTTGTTGTCCTATAGATAATTAGCGAGCCGGGCCTTCTTCAACCGGTGGTGCCGTGGCGATCACGAAGGGCAGAAGTGGATTCGGCCTTTATGCAGCAGCTGCAGCAGGGGAGGGGTCGTGCTGGCCAGGAGGGCGCCATGGCCGTGGAAAAAAAATTATGCTTTTTAAAACCTGAATGGATGTTTCTTCTCTGATCTGATCTAGGTAGACTTCCTGTGTTAAATAGCTACTATATATGTTGGAATAGTCTAACTTGGTTAGTGCTTGGGTCAGTTTGGCTTCGGCGGCTGCTACCGTACCATTGCAATGTAACTTCCGTGGTTTGCCTCTGGTCTGATATGCACTCGTTTTTTCATGTTTTGTCATCAATTGTGTAGCTATCGATTATTATATCTTCACTTTGCGGAACTGTCATTTTGAGGTGTGGCCAATACTTGCTTTTTCTTTGGATGGAACTGGGAGTTTAATGTTTGTTGAACTGAGGGAGGACCGGGAATAACCCCTTTTTCTTTGGATGTAATATTCTTGTCTAGATCGATCTTTCTTCCGTGTTTCCATGGCAGCTAGGATCTGGATGTAAACACAGCCCAGGTTCCATGGGGAAGAAGGGGGAAGGGGGTCAGATCGGTAAAAAAGTGGCTTCTTTTTGCCAGCTACACCCTCCTGATAGAAAACAAGTATTGGTAGTGTATCACGTGTGCCTCTAGGGTCACCGTGGGTATGTATTTATATTAGAGTTACAAGGGTACAAGGGTGAGTCGGTTTGGTTTACAACACAACTACACAAACCGACTCATATACAAGTTGGATATCTATACATACACATATGTTTATCACCCTCCCTCAATCTCAACTTCGGAGAGGTTGAGATTGCGCCTACAAGAGGTAAACTGTGGCAATGGTAATGGCTTGGTGAAGATATCAGCTAGCTGATCCTTGGAGGAGATGAATCTGATCTCAAGTAACTTCCGTGCAACCCGTTCTCGTACAAAGTGAAAATCAATCTCAATATGTTTTGTGCGAGCCTGAAACACAGGGTTGGCAGAAAGATATGTAGCTCCAAGATTATCACACCATAAGACAGGTGGACGTCTTTGAATTACTCCAAGTTCACCAAGGAGGGCTTGTACCCAAATCAACTCAGCAGTAGCATTTGCAAGCGACTTGTATTCTGACTCCGTACTGGAACGAGACACGGTAGCCTGTTTTCTGGCACTCCAAGAAATCAAATTGCCTCCATAGAATATAGCAAATCCCCCCGTTGATCGGCGGTCATCAGGATCACCAGCCCAATCTGCATCAGAAAAGGCAGAGAGGAGCGGCAAGGTAGAGGAGGGACGCAGTAGTAGTCCATGTGACAGAGTACCCTTCACATAGCGAAGAATGCGTTTGACCGCCGACCAATGAGCACATCTAGGAGCATGCAAGTATTGACACACCTTGTTGACAGCAAAGGACAAATCTGGTCGTGTCATTGTAAGATACTGAAGGCCTCCTACAATACTGCGATAACGAGTAGATTCTTCAGCAGAAAGAGGAGTACCATCATTAGCCAAAAGTGTTTCAGAGGCAACCATAGGAGTAGTAACCGGAGCACACTTCTGAAGACCAGCTTTCAGCAACAATTCTGAGGCATATTTGCGTTGACTCATGAGAAGACCGCCTCCTCTTGGCTTATGTACCTCAACGCCAAGAAAATAATGGAGCGGACCAAGATCCTTAAGAGCAAATGTTTTACCAAGCTGATGGACCAGACGATCAGTAGCTGCAGACGAGGAACTCACCACAATGATGTCATCAACATAAACAAGGAGGTATAGTGTGAGTTCAGACCGTCGCAGGATAAAGAGAGATGTGTCGGCTGTGGAAGGTGTAAAACCAAGGGCTGCAAGTACGGAACTGAGTCTGGCATGCCAAGCACGCGGGGCTTGCTTAAGTCCATAAAGAGCCTTGTCAAGCCGGCACAAGAACCCAGGGTAGCTAGGATCCTCAAACCCAGGAGGTTGTCGCATAAACACCTCTTCCTCAAGAATTCCATGAAGAAAAGCATTCTGGATGTCAAGTTGCCGAAGATGCCATCCCTGAGTAAGTGCCATTGATAGTAACACGCGAATAGTAGTGGGTTTGACAACAGGGCTGAAAGTATCCTCATAGTCGAGTCCCTGTCGCTGCTTGAAACCTTTGGCAACTAGGCGAGCTTTGTATCTGTCAATGGACCCGTCAGCTTGCCTTTTGATCTTGAACACCCATTTGCAATCAATGATATTCACTCCAGAACGAGGTGGAACCAATCGCCATGTCTCATTTTTCTGAAGGGCAGTGTACTCGGCCTCCATAGCCATGCGCCAATGTGGGGATGCAAGGGCAGCACGAAAATCATATGGCTCAGTAGTGAGCAGCGTCGGATCAGAAGACTTGGTAGTGCTCCAGGCAACAGTGCCATCAGTGCGAACCTTCTTCTGACGAATACCACGCTGTAGGCGTGTAGTCATGCGGGGTTGATCGACCGGGGAAGGCCCAGCAGTAGCTGTTGGTGAAGGGGCCGAAGTGGTGTGCGACGGAACTGTATCCGCCGCACCGGTCGTAGACGAAGCCGAACTGGGCGAGCTGGGCGACGCCGGCCCAGGTCGCTGAGTGAGGCGAGCAGGGGAGTCCTCGTCTGCATGGGTTGCATGCAGATCGACGTCCGCGTGAGGCGCGCGATCGACGTCCTCCGGTGATGACTGGCGACCAGCAACAGAAGGAGTAGTAGGCTCCTCGTCGAGTAACTCAAGACGTGCTCCGCGCCCCGAACCTGCACCATGGTTAGCCAACAAGCTAGGAGTATATGCAGCATCAACAAATTGGTCAGGAGTGAGAAGTAGATTGTTAGAGGAGGATGGTGTGGTAGGAGACTCAGATATGTGGGAGAAGGGAAACACATTTTCATCGAAAACAACATCCCTGGATATATAGACACGGTTTGTAGGAACATGGAGACACTTGTAACCTTTGTGAAGAGAGCTATATCCCAGAAAAACACATTGTTTAGATCGAAACTGAAGTTTGCGATTATTGTATGGGCGAAGGTGTGGCCAGCAAGCACAGCCAAACACTTTAAAAAATGTGTAGTCTGGTGTTTCACCGAGAAGACGCTCTATAGGTGTTTGCATGTCTATCACACGACTAGGTAACCTATTAATGAGAAAACATGCTGTAGAAAAGGCATCGCTCCAAAACCGAAAAGGGACACTCGCATGAGCTAAAAGAGTGAGACCAGTCTCAACGATATGACGATGTTTATGCTCAGCGGTGCCGTTTTGTTGATGTGTATGAGGACATGAGACACGATGTGAGATGCCAATGTCATCAAAGAATTTGTTTAACTTGAGATACTCACCACCCCAATCACTCTGAACATGTATTATTTTTTTGTTGAGTAATCGTTCAACATGTTGTTGAAACTGAAGGAAAACTGCGAATACATCAGATTTATGTTTTAGGAGATAAAGCCATGTAAAACGACTGTAGGCATCAACAAAACTCACATAAAACTGATGACCACTAACAGAGGTTTGGGCAGGACCCCAAACATCTGAGTAAATAAGTTCAAGAGGTGAAGTGGTAACACGAGTAGACAATGAAAAAGGTAACTGATGACTCTTGCCTTGCTGACAGGCATCACACACTAAGTTTACAGCTTTATTGACCGAAACTAAAGGAAGCTCATGACGACGCAAAATATGTTGAACAATTGGCGAGGCTGGATGTCCTAGGCGTGAGTGCCACTGATCACGTGACACCTTGATACTGCTGAAGGCTTGCTTGACAGTGGATGGAGAGACATTGTAAAGGCCTCGGCGTGTGCCCCCTCTAAGAAGAACCTCCCTGGTTGCCCGGTCCTTAATAAGAAAATACCATGGATGGAATTCAAAGAAAACGTTATTATCAAGTGTAAGACGTTTGACAGAGAGTAGGTTGCGGGTAACTGATGGAACATGATGAATATTTGTAAGGTGTAGAGGTTTGGATAATGTAGGGAGTAAGGATTGACCAATATGTGTAATGCGCATACCTGCACCATTGGCTGTTTGGACGGTGTCCTGGCCTTGATATTTCTCCTTGATGGTTAGTTTGTTGATGTCGTTGGAGAAGTGATCCGTCGCTGCAGTGTCCACATACCAGTAGGGGTCAACTGGATATGAGGAGGTAGAGGCGCCGGCATGAAAGGCGGCGACAGGGGAGTTGTCGTTCCAGGCAGCGAGCTGGCGATCCATGTTTCGACCATCATTGCCGGTACCCAGATAATTTTTCTTGAAGCATTTGAAGCAGCAAGACGCGACATGCCCCTCCTTGGAGCATATTTGGCACACCGGGCGTGAGCCTCTGGCACCACCTGTAGGACGACCGCCCTGTTGTCCCTGTGGACGAGGGGCAGAAGGCGGCGCTGGGGCCTGAGGGCGATCACCAGTAGAATTGCCCTGGCCGAACCACTGCTGGGGTGGAGCTGACGATGATGGCTGGTGGGTAGAGGTGCGTCCAGTAGCGCGCGAGGTGTAGTTGGCGGAGTGAATGTCGACGCCGAGTTCCGCGCGTCTTGCCTCCACGCGCTGCTCTGTATTGAGAAGCTGCGCGTAGACGTCGCGGATGGGTAGAGGGTCGTAGGCAGGACGTGCGGAGATGCGATCCGCGAGTGCGTCATAGTCCCCATCTAAACCTCCGAGCAGAAATTGATTGAACTCTTCCGGCCGGAGCGGCTGTCCGATGGAGCTGAGGACATCTGCTAGGGATTTGACCCTGTTGAAGAAGGCGGTGGCGTTGGGGAAGTCATGCTTCTTGGTCTTGCCAAGCGCAGTGCGTATCTGCATCACCCGTGCCGACGACTGCGACGCGAAGCTGGCTTCCAGAGTTTCCCAAGCCTCCTGCGATGTAGGGATCATCATCACCATGCCTATCACCCCTTCCGAAAGAGAGGAGACGATCGCGGAGAGGATCGATTGATCCTGCTGATGCCAAGCAGAATATTTAGGGTTGGCGATGATGGAGGCAGGGGTATCATCTTTCGCCGGAACTGCAAGCTCCTCGGGCGGACAGGGTAAGGACCCGTCAACGAACCCAAAGAGGAGGTTGCTGCGCAGGATTGGATCAACCTGCGTGCGCCAGTAGAGGTAGTTGTCCGGCGTAAGCCGAATCGTGAACTTGTTGGTGAGGTCGATGGGCACATCCGGGATCCGCGACGTCAACACGACGCGGGCGGCGCTGCCCTTGCTCATGGAGATTCCGGCAGGGGTAGTCTTGCCGGACGAAGCGGTAGAAGCCGGGTTGGAGAGCGCTGAGGAGAGGCCAGAGGTAGTCATGGCGTCGCTGCGAACTCCTGGCGGCGGCGGCGGCAGCCGAGATTGAAAAGCCTAGGCGGCGGCGGCGATGTAGGCGGAAGCGAATTTAGGGTTTAAGCTCTGATACCATGATAGAAAACAAGTATTGGTAGTGTATCACGTGTGCCTCTAGGGTCACCGTGGGTATGTATTTATATTAGAGTTACAAGGGTACAAGGGTGAGTCGGTTTGGTTTACAACACAACTACACAAACCGACTCATATACAAGTTGGATATCTATACATACACATATGTTTATCACCTCCGCCATGGATCGACCTCAGCCTTTAGAGCATCTCCAACAGACGTGTATCTAAAAAAAGCGACTAATTTAGCGCGCGAGAGTCGTAAATTGATGCTCCAAATGATGCTGCAACCGATGCTGTAAAGTAGAGCGCGCTGCAAAAACGCTATCTCGTGCACTATATTTAGCGCACTGTACAAATCGCACGCAGAAACAACTAGTCAGTTTTACAGCTCCAAAATTTAGAGCTTCTGCGCTGGAGGAGAATATGGCCTTACGTGCGAAACACGGATTGAGCGCGCTGCAAAGTGCTTTTCCAGCGCCAAAATTTAGCACGGATGCTGGAGATGCTCTTAATGCCGTGTGCGTTTGGAGCGATTGTGGAGAGACACCAACGAATGGCGCGGGGGAAGTATGAGGAGGCCGCCCGGGTGCGTTGAGAACGCGAGAGAGTTACACTGGGGCAAGAAGGGAAAGAACGTGGTTATTTTTCTCCTAGCAATCGTTACGGAAGGGCTCCTAAAGAATCGTGCTTGAATTTTTACGCCGTATGCATTGAGAGAGAGGGAATACTGAATTAATGGACCAGATTTGGCTAGAATCTGTGAGGGCAACAACAAATGGTACTATGGGAAGCTAATTTGGCAACAAACCAAACAAGTGAGAGGAGATTTGGTACGACCAATAGTTTGGTAATGTGAGTCGGGGCATAAACCAACAGGCCTAAATTTTCATTTTATTTTCAAAGAGGTACAACAACACATGCATGCGACTAAATAATACATATAGGATTGGAGATGCCGCAGGAGGTGATTGTTTGGTAGCCATTAGAGACCTTGTCGGAGCGTTTCAGCCGGTCCAGGTACAGGCATAAGCACTCCTCCTGCTCTTTGAGAATCGAGCAGCACGATGCCGACGGCATGGTCCCATTGTCGATAGCTTTATCACAAGCCGAAGGCATCTTGGAACCACACTCGATCTCTACTGGTACCGCCATTGCGCCCGCCGCTGCCACCATCACTACTAACGCCACACATAATGCAAC
Organism: Lolium multiflorum; assembly: GCA_030979885.1. Taxonomy (NCBI): domain Eukaryota; kingdom Viridiplantae; phylum Streptophyta; class Magnoliopsida; order Poales; family Poaceae; genus Lolium; species Lolium multiflorum. The sequence continues at coordinate 6,924,311 of CM061749.1, forward strand.
CGCTGCCATCCTAGCCATGATCTTGGTTGTATTTTGACTTATCTCTAAGCACAATGTTCTCAACTTGATCTGTCAAGGAAGCAAAGCGCGTCACTTATATTTATAGGCAAGAGGGAGATCTTTGCAATCTGCTATGATCTTAATTTTTTCCTTAATTTTTCGGGTGTAAATGTCACCTCAAGCGTAATTCACGCATGAAATTGTGAAGCGGTTTTTACTACACTACCATTTTAGCCCTAAGATTCTTGTGCAGTAAATCACACTGTATTGATGTCGATAATTATATATGGATGACGAGCTAGTACAATCCATGTTATGTCAATTAGTGGGCTAGATATTATTAAATACAATGACGTGGCTGGATGCAAAGGTCCATTGTGACAGAAATTACTAAGCAAGTATTAATTTTGTACTACCATTTGTACCTCAAGATTGTACTGTGACAAATTAGACTGCATTCACTACGGGAGAGCACAGATGTGCCGACGGCCGCCGAATGTGCCGACGGCCGCCGTATGTGCCGACGGCCAAATATCGGGACCGTCGGCACATGAGCCTCCGGAGAGCGGCGACAAGGATGGTCGTCGGCGTTAAACTGTCCATCGGTACAAGCAGTAGAAATTGAAAAGAGGGTTTAGGGTTTGCGCGTGGGTAATTAGCCCCGCACGGTCTCCACTTTATATAGACTTGATCATACAAATATCGTATACGTGTTACATGACAGGTAATGGTTGGTGTCTAATTACAATTCTAACACTCCCCCTCAATCTAAACCGTGACAAGGTTGAGATTGGACTTAAATCTATCTATCATTTGTCGGGTGGCTGGTTTAGTAAGTACACCAGCCAGTTGATCACGTGTGGAGATGAACCTGACGGGTCCAAGTCACCGGCGGCTACTCGTTCTCGCACAAAATGGAAGTCTATCTCAATGTGCTTTGTTCAAGCATGAAAGACTGGACTCGCCGTCAGGTAAGTCGCCCCAAGATTATCACACCACAATATGGGGGTACGCTGCCGAGTCACGCCAATTTCTTGGAGAAGAGAATCTACCCATATAGCTTCAGCAACGCCATTAGCCAATGCTTTGTATTCTGTCTCTGTACTCGACCTCGAGACTGTTGGTTGCTTCTTAGAACTCCAATAAATAATATTTGCTCCAACAAACACTGCGAACCCGCTGGTGGAACGCCGTTCATCCACACAACCGGCCCAATCGGTGTCAGTAAAGATACTGATGACTGCCGATGATGACTTGTGAATACGGAAACCAGTCGTCAACGTCCCTTTGACATAACGCAAAATACGTTTCACAGACTCCCAATGAACATCAGTCAGCTGTGATAGAAACTGGCAAACCTTGTTCACCGTAAAAGAGATATCTGGCCGAGTGAGTGTTAGATACGGCAATGCTCCGACAACACTGTGGTACCTGTGAGAGTCATCAGAATTCAGCAAAGTACCTGAGTTCCTAGACAAGGTCTCTGACACTTCAAGAGGAGTGGTGGTAGGATTACAATTCTCCATGTTAACTCGGTGCAGAAGGTCAGGAGCATATTTCTTCTGAGTCAAGATCATGCCCTTGAATTGTAAGTGACCCCCAATCCAAGGAAATACTCCATCCAAGGAAATACTCCAACCAGCCCAAGTCCTTAATAGGAAAAGTAGCAGCGAGAGAACGAACCAGAACCTCCACAACATCCGGTGTAGACCCAGCAATGACAATATCATCCACATACACTAACATAAAAATCTGCACACCTTGATGCGAGTAGATGAAGAGCGACGTGTCAGCTTTGGAAGAGACAAACCCAAGTCGATATAAATGCTGACTAGACCTTGCATACCATGCACGTGGAGATTGCTTCAGACCATAGATCGACCGCTAGAGTTCGCAAACATTAGAAGGATACTGAGCGTCCTCAAAACTAGGGGGTTGCTGCATATACACTGTTTCAGCCAAGAATCCATGCAAGAAAGTATTGCTGACATCAATCTGTCGAAGCGTCCACCCGCGAGATACTGCAAGAGGAACGAGACGGACCGTGGCTGGCTTCACAACCGGACTAAACATGTATCCATAATCAATCCCGTGCTGCTCAGTGAAACCACGAGCTACCAACCTCGCCTTATGCTTGTCAATAGTCCCATCTGGATGATGCTTTGTCTTGAAAATCCACTTGCTGCGGACTATATTAACGCCAGGTGGCCGTGGAACCAAGGTCCACATGCCTATTTTCCTCAGCGCAGAGAACTCATCGGCCATAGTTGAATGCCATGCCGGCTCGAGAAGTGACAAGGGATTAACTTGTCAATGCCTACGGATTGTAGACTAGGGTTTTGTTAGATGTAGAGGGCAAGTAGATCTCGAAGGTTTCAGCCGAAAAGTACTCGACGATGTAAAAACTAGGGTTTGAAAGGCAATGATTCGATGATCTCTTTGTCCCTCGACCCCCCCTTATATAGGAGGTGGTGTCGAGGGATTCATATCGTACAAGCAACAGAGTTCGGGTAGGTTTCTAACTCCTCCCGCAAGATTACAAAGATTACTTCCTATTACAACTCTAGCTTTCCTTAACAATATCTTGGGCTTCCGAATCTTCTTATTCTCGAGTAGTGGGCCTTTAAACCCCGTACTATCTTCGGCAGGCCCATTGGGATGCCTATGTCAGTAGCCCCCGAGATTTTGCTTGAATCGTAGAGTCAGGAAAAATCTCCACTGTTTATTTTTACTCGAAAACGTAAACTTTTCTATATTTCTTCATATAAATTTCTATATTGTACAGGGATAATGATAATTGGGGCTAGTTCATCTGACGGATCAGGTACTAGTTAACTGCTCTAGTGGCAATCCGCAAAAACCTACTTCAAAATCACGTCCCTGGACATGATTTCGGGATCTGGTGCAAACTTCGACGGGTGCCGCTTAAGGTCTTACCATTCTGTCGAGTCCCAGTCATATTTATCGGGTACCTAACGCGTCCGTTAGGATTTTTCTTCGTATCTGTGATACGGATAAAAGTAGCAAACCGACGTCGAGACGGCGCCACGCCTCACGAGAATAGGGGGTCTTACCTTCGGGTTTTGCGGCATTCATAAATTGATCGCAACTTCGGGTTCCGAGAATATATTGTCGAGTGCTTATTCGGCTGATGGAATGGCACATTTTATTGAGTCAAAGATGACTTATATTGCTCTCCCGATGGGAGTATATGAGTTATTTATAACTCGAAATATACTCTTTTCTTTTCTATCTTTCTTTTTTTCATTCTGTCTTCCTTTCTTTTTATATTTCATCGGCACGCGAACAGTGTTCCCGATGGGAGTACCCGAGGCTACAGCCAAGGACTTGTGCTTGGTTGTAGGCTCCACACTTTATGCCGCTATATTTTCTTTCTCTCCCGAAGTTTTATAATTTCTCGGGTGCGCGAACAGCGCTCCCGAGTAGTCCCCGAGGCTATGAACAAATATTTGTATTTGATCATAGGCTCACGCCATTTCTATTTTGTCTTTCTTGATCTTTTCATTTTTCCAAAGTAGCCCCCGAGCATTTGACCAAAAACTTGTATTTGATCAAAGGCTCTCCAATATTTTTGCATGTCGCTTTTTGATGCAGCTGTTGAGTCGAATTTTTCTTTCTGCCAAGGTGACGTTATTGCTGACGATAGCCACGATTGTAAGTCCAAAAATCACGAGAAGTTTTTCTCCCGCTGCCTTGTGGGCCCAATTTATCCATTATCTTGACACGTCGTATAGGTGGGGGACACACGTCCTCCGCTTTTCCTGGCGCACGTACCGTAACTTCTTCAGTGTTAAAATACTTTTTACCCTTGTTGCCACGTGGCTATCATCTCACACATTTTCCTTATCCAACGGTTCGTCGTTTCACCGCACCCCTATATAAGATCGTCTTCTTCCTCCTTGAGCACTTCCGCTCGCGCCGTCCTCCTTCTCTCATCTGCAAATTTCCTCCTGCGATCCACAACCTCTTAAGCTCCTCGCCTCCAAACTGCAAACTGCGCCATTGTTGATGCCACCGCGTCGATTGACAAGGCACAGCACGCCGGAATCCTCCATGGCCGCCGTGGATCTTGGAGCGGCGGAGTGGGAAAGATCGAAAATTTCCACTCAAGATATCAACATGCTGAAGAAGCTGGGGATCAGCAAGAAACCCAAGGCATTGTGCTTCCCCAGTGAGGAGAGCTACCCATCCCCTCCAATGGGGTACCGGGTTAGTTTTGTCGATCACCTCATCCGCGGTCTGTCCGCCCCCATTCATCCTTTTCTCCGTGGACTGCTTTTTATCTACGGTCTGCAACTCCACCACCTCACGCCAAACTCCATTCTTCACATCTCCATTTTCATCACTCTTTGCGAGGCCTTCCTTGGCGTCCGGCCTAACTGGGCGCTGGAGCGCATTTTCTTCTGCCGCCGTAATGGCTCGCCCAATGTCGCCTATAATATAGGCGGCGTTGTAATTTTTGTTCGGCCCACTGTTGACTACTTCGACGTCAAGCTTCTGACTCAGTTCAAGGATGGCGCAAGAAGTGGTTGTACATTCAGGAGGAGAACCATGGATGTGCGGAGGACAACATCCCTCCTTTTGATGGTGCCGAGAAAATCTTTCGCCGCCGCTCCTGGGGACGCGGAGGCCACCGAAGAAGAAAGGGCGTCGACAGAAACCTTGATGGCTCGTATCCACGAGTTGCAAAATACTCACGGCAAGAGTTATCGGGTGTCCAAATCACTGCATACTTTCTTAGGACTAGAGTGCAGCCGCTTCAGGCTCGCAAATATCCTCTCTGGAAATATGCCGGCGACAAGGATGTAGATCGGCTGTCGGTGAATTTGGAGGTCAAGGATTTAGAAAGACTTGTCCGAAAATTTCATCTCTCAGCAAAAAAGATGATGTCCCTTCTTCTTGCCGTGTGACACCATTCAGCCGCCAATCCACTTCCCAAGGTAATCTTTGTCTATTGTCTTGTTGTTGCTTTGCTATCTTTTTTTGTAACTTCTTTCTTGACATCTCTCCCTGTTTTATTTTGTACAGAATCATCCAGACCTTGTCTCGCTTCCTCCTCTTCCCGAAGGTGGAGAAGTCGAAGAAAGGGCCATTGTCACTGATGACAATCAAGAAGCTCCGTCTTTTGTGAATGAACCCGTGGATTCTCGAAAATCTGCGGGATCTTCCGAAGGCACTGCATCGGCACTATCTCCTCCTCCCGTTGTTTCTCCAAAAGGCAAAAGGAAGAGGAATGACGTCAAAGATTCCGGCACTTCCAAAGCCGAAGACTTTGATCCTTCACGTCAGAAGGCAACTTATGATCCATATCTCGCATCCCTCGTCAGCTCGTAAGTCACCTTGATTTCCCCTTATTTCTGTAGTCGAAGTTTTTGTCTCATCTTGCTTTTTATGCTGTCGATCTTTAATCGCAGTGATGATGAGGAAGAAGTACCAACTCGTGACGTGGCTCCTCGGACGAGCGCGTCACATACTTTACGTGTTTCGGAGACGCCAATTGAAGGAGAAGAATCCTCGCCTCCTCAACAAAACGTCGTCACCACCACTCCTCCTTCAAGCCCCCTTGCTCCTTCACCAAAAAGGACAAGGGTTGAAACGATCATCGAGCCTGCCCCTCAATTGGGTAGCTCTTCTCATTCGCTCTTAGATGATGTAAGTTTTTGACTTTCCTGCTAGTATCTATATTTCCTCTGTTTACTTCTTTTTGTGCCTTCATATTTTTCTCGTACCGATATTTTCTTTCTCTGTTCTTCTTTGACAGCCCATGATCAAAGAGCTTGTTCGCATTGGATCCCAATTCATTGGGTACCGTGAATATGCCAGCAGGACTGAAGGTAACAACTTTTTTGCTGTATTGTTTCTAATCTTCTTGCTTCTATTTTTGTCGCAATTTTGACTGTTCTTTTCTATTTTGGCAGAGAAACTTGCAGAGGCCAACAGGCTTGCCGACACTCTTGCTCAGAAATTGGAGCAAAGTGAAACGGCTCGCAAGAAAGCTGAACTTGATGCTAGCCAAGCAAAAGTAGAGGCTGATGAGGCCAAAGCAAAAGCTGCTAGTGTCGAAGAACTGCAAAGAAACTTGATGATGCTGAAGCTGCTTTAAACGAGCACAAAGCCGCACAGGACACCCGTGAAAAGGGAATCCTCAAGCGCTTGAACACACAAAATCGCCGCTTCCTCGGTAACTTTGTTGATCCCTTCTATTTTTCTTAAAACTTGCTTTCTTTTGTTTTTACTTGCTGTCAACTAACATATAATTTTTATGGCAGGTCAAACAAGCCAAGATTTTGACCTTGAGAACCCCACCAATGATCCTCTTCTTGACGCACTGTCTTATCTGGAGTTTCATGGCCAAGAAATTCGCGAAGGCGTGGTGAATGCTGACGCAGGATTGTCGAAGTTGTTCCCCTACTTCTTCCCGAAGAAAGAGGAGCCTAAGACTTTCCTTGCCCTTGCCAAGGACTTCAATCCATCAGAGGATCTTGGACTGAAGATGCGTCAAGAGAACATGAAGGTTGCTGTTGAGAACACTATTGCCTTGGTCGCTGCAGTCAACAAACTGTTGACTGGATGAAGGTAGGCGACACCGAGCAGATAGAACAATCAAAATGGAGGTCGTTGATCAAGGCAGCCAAGCCCAACACGAAGAAAATCCTGGCCTATCTCGGGATCAAGCCATCTTCAACTCCTAGCTCATCAAGGCCGGAGGTCTAGTTGAATGCCTTTGCTTTTTCTTTCCTTTGCTTTCTCTATTTCTTTTGCTGTTGTCGCCATTTTAGCCTTGGCAACAATTACCCTGTTAGTCCCTTTGGAGAACTTCTTTTGTAATGTCCGTGTAAACTTTCTAGAAATCAATGAAATTCCTATTGGTGCTATCATTCATCCTGGGACTTTCTTTTCCAGTTAATATTTGATAATTATTCGACCAACCCTTGCTCTGCCGATGCTTCACCTGCGTCTTCCTTCTCGAAGAAAATACTAGTCGATGATAATCCCCTCGAAGGTTCTTCAAGCAAATATTTGTCGGAAGATTTGCAAGAACTTCGACAACAACTTTGATCCATGAAGAAACAAACTCTGACAATGATGGAACAATCTCGGAAAGCGTCCGAACAAGAAAAACTTGCTCTCCAACAAGCCAAAAAGGCTATGGCTGCTAAGGATACTGCTGTATTGGAAGCAAAGGGAGCCACTACCCGAGAAAATAGCATGCTCGAGCTAATGTTGGAAGCTAGCACAGATATGTTAGGTATGTTTTTCCAACCTCACAATGCCTCCTCTTTATTTTGCTGTGCCCTTCTTCAAATTTCTTGCCTTGTCGCTTAATAGGCTCGGTTTTTGATGCTGCCGCCGAAGATCGAAGAGTAAACGAGAGAACGAATCTTCTTGTCAATCTTTCCCTTAACCATGGCTGTTTATTCTGGGCCACCCTGAACGAACCCAGCAGATTGTCAGGTTTCAAGATCGTGCTTGCCAAGTGCGCGAATTTATCAATTTTTGCACGACAGCATTAACCCTTGTTTACAAGACTTTGTTTCCTAGAAATGAGGTTCCCAAAACTCTTCCTGAATTGCTACAGATATTCAGAGATGCTTCCCGCATTCATAATTTTGTGCGAGCTCAATTGACTGCTGGAGCAAGGTTCGCCATGATTATGATAAATATTTGTCATCCAAAATTAGACCTGACGAAGATTGTTGCTGATTGCCTGGCCAAGAAATCGCGGCGAAAAAATGATATTGACACAATCAATGAGATGGTAACTCCTGTGGCCGAGTCGATGATAGATGAGCTTCTTCGGATGGATTCAGAATTCTTCGTCAAGGGGTCCTATGCTGAACATAAAACAACCAGAGGCTTGTCCATAGATAGTATTTTAGGCTTTGACTGATTTGTACCATATTGCAAAACCTTGTGTCTCTATCTTTTTTAATTTCTTTTTTATTTCCGAAGAAATTTGTTGTATATTGCAAAGTGCTCTATACTGTTGGAGCCCCCGAGCCTTCTGGCTAGATTTTGTACCGTTTTTTCCATCTCGAAGATTTTTCCTTCTGTTGTTAGAAGACATCCTTGTTTTTTCATTGATGGATTGCATGCCCTCGAGTATCTTAGTGTCAGAGTTCTATATTTTTGTTGCGAGGTTCTTGGACCAGAGCAATAAGATTTTTGACGTGTACACTATATTTATAATTGTTAGCTTCCGATTTTATATTTGGCGAGGTATTAGTGTACCAAGGCGAAATATTTCGGTAAGTCTAGTTTGTCTATATTGTACGTATTTTGAGACTTGAAGGCTTTGATGAGCCCCGAGCGTGTCGAAGAATAAGAAGTATATCTCCACTATCTTTATTATATTGCAGCACCACGAGCCCGCCTCATTAAAAACCTTTCCGGCCCCACTCGGTGCCCCAAAAAGGAAAAGAGTGCGTCTGAAAACTCGCGGGCATTTCAGTACATTGTATTTTTACAGAGAAGGACTATATTTCAGCTCTAGGCGTAGAACCGCCTGAGCTGCGCCACGTTCGGGGTTTTCTCGGGAACCCCTGTCTCTTGTCCTTGATCCTGTACGCTCCTCCGTCGATGACTTCCGTGACGACGTAAGGTCCCAACCATGGTGACTCGAGCTTCTATGTACTTTTCTGGTTGAGCCGTAGGACCAAATCGCCGACCTGGAAAGATCTCGGCCGCAATCGTTGACTGTGGTAGTTCTTCAGGTCTTGCTGGTATTTGGTGACTCGTGATAGTACTTCATCTCGAGCTTCATCGAGTGCATCCATATCATCCTCCCGAACTTTTCGTGATGTTTCTTCGTCATACTCTGTTACTCTTGGAGAATCGTGCTCTATTTCAATTGGTAGTACGGCTTCAGCTCCGTGGACGAGGAAGAACGGGTTTCTTGTGTCGCCGTATTTGGTGTTGTCCGGATGCTCCACAAAACACTTGGCAATTCTTCTGGCCAGGTGTGTCGAGCCTTTTCAAGCGGTCCTAGCAGACGTTTTTTAATGCCATTGCAGATGATACCATTGGCTTTCTCAACTTGACCATTAGTTTGGGGATGTGCAAGACGCGAAGTGCAATTTGATGCCTACTTCTGCAGTACGCCTTGAACTCCTTCGACGTGAAGTTGCTGCCATTATCGACGATCTTTGTGAGGTACTCCAAATCGAAAAACGATGCCCTTCACGAACTTTATTGCTGATGCTGCATCTGGTGAATTTATTGGCTTTGCTTCTACCCACTTGGTGAATTTGTCGATAGCAACCAACAGGTACTCATATCCTCCTGGCGAAGCTTTGTGCAACTTGCCTACCATGTCGAGTCCCCATTGGGCAAAGGGCCACGACAATGGTATTGGAATTAGCTCTGCCGCCGGGGAGTGCGGTTTTGCGGCAAATCTCTGGCACGCGTCGCAAGTTCGTACTATCTCTTTTGCGTCCTCGATTGCTGTCAACCAGTAGAATCCTGCCCGAAAAACTTTGGCTGCAATAGCTCGTGCTTCGTGGTGACCACATATTCCTTCATGCACATCTTTTAGGATTACTCTTCCTTCTTGGGTGTGACACACCTTTGCAAGACGCTGAAATACTCCGCTTATATAACTCCCCTTTGACCTTGTGAAAGCTTTGGATCTTGAATAACTCGCTTTGCTGGAACGGATCGTCGGGTATTTCCTTCCTGAGGATATACGATATGTACGCTTGCATCCAAGGGACTTCTACCATCATCACATGTTCTTGGTCCTCTTCGTCCTCCACGGTTTCTTTGAGAGACGCCAAAGTTTTTTCTTCTTTTGCTTTTTTTGCATCTTCTTCGGCTTCGTTGATCTCTCCGCTATTTCTTCCCAAAACACGCCTGGAGGGATCGCGAGACATTGTGACCCGATGTTTGCAAGGACATCGGCTTCATCATTGCTCAATCTGCTGATGTGGTTGACCTCGCATCCATCAAACAATTTTTCCAGCTCATTATACATCTCCTTGTATGCTATCATACTCTCATTGACTGCATCACATTGGTTCATAACTTGCTGTGCTACCAAGCGTGAGTCGCCGAAAATTTTCAGTCGGGTTGCACCGCAAGCTTTGCCATCTTCATCCGTGTATGAGAGCTTCATATTCCTTCATTGTTAGGCGCGTTTGGGAACGTCATCCATAGGAACATACTTCAACTTGTCGCCTTCAGGTGATACCAATATCGCGCTCCAGCGCCTTCTAACCTTTTGGACCGTCAAGTTCATAGTCCAGGTTGTGACAAATCGGAGGTCCGTGTTTTGTAGCTCCATCCATTCTGCGATAAAATCCGGTAGGACCTGCGATTTTATTACCTTTCTTTTTTCATATGTGATGTCCCGAGGGGAAAGTTCTATTCCCCAAAGGGAGACACGACCCGTAGCTTCTGGGTTGTTCAATATGTTTGACAGAGGAGCTTCATTGACCACTATTATCGGGTGCGCCGAAAAATAGTGTCGCAATTTTCTTGCTGTCGTAAATACTCCATACGCCGCTTCTTATTGAGGTACCGCTGTTTTGAAGGCGATAGTACTTCACCGATGAAATATCTTGGCCTCTGAACTCCATGGAGCTTTCCTTCTTCCTCTCTTTCGACTACCAAAGCCGTGCTGACCACTTGGGGTGTGGCTGCAATGTATAGTAGTAGAGGTTCTTTCTCTTTAGGCGCTACCAAAATTGGTGGTGTCGAAATTGTGCGCTTGAGGTTCTCGAAGGCCTATCTGCTTCCTCGTTCCATTGAAATTTCTCCCCTTGTTTGATCAATGCGTAGAATGGCAGCGCTTTTCTCCTAACCTGCGACAATCTTCTTAAAGTTGCGACTCGCCCCGTCAGCTGTTGTATTTCTTTCAACTTTGTTGGCTTCCTCATAGTTACGATGGCTTGTATTTTTCGGGATTAGCTTCGATCCCTCTTGCTTGATACTAAGAATCCAAGAAGTTCTCCGCAGGAACGCCAAAGGAGCACTTTGTCGGGTTCAACTTGAGGCAAAACTTGTCAAGGTTGTCGAAGGTTTCCTTCAAATCTTCGATCGGTGTTGACCCCTTCTTTGATGTTATCACGACATCGTCGATGTAGACTAGTACATTTTCCCAATCTGTGTTGCAAGGCATACGCATCATCGGCCGATATGTTGCTCGCGTTTTTCAAACCAAGGGCATTGTTTTGCGAACACGGTAAGGTGTTATGAACGCTGTTTTGGCCTCATCATCTTCTTTTAGTCTGATCTGGTTATAGTATGCGTCCAAGAAGGAAAGACGTTCACATCCTGCCGTGGAGTCGATGATTTGATCGATCCTTGGGAGGGGAAAGTGATCCTTAGGACAGTGTTTGTTGAGACATGTAAAGTCGACGCACATGCGAAGGACTTTCGTGTGTTTCTTCGGCACCATCACTGGGTTAGCTACCCATGTGGCTTCTGTAGATATTTCTTTGATAAAACCAGCATCCTTGAGTCGATCTATTTCTGATAGCATAGCTTTGCGGTTTGGTTCCGAAAAACGCCGCAAGGGTTGTTTGATTGGTCTCGCGAGAGGATCCAAGTTGAGGTGGTGCTCGGCAAGTTCCACTCCTGGCATGTCAGCTGGACACCATGCAAAGATTTTCCAGTGCTCACGGAGGAACTCGACGAGCGCGCTTTCCTATGCGAGATCCATATTTGTTGCAATGGACGTCGTTTTCTTCGGGTCCGTCGGGTGGATTTGCACTTCTTTTGAATCCTTCGCTATGTTAAAGGCTGGTTCCCTGAGCGGCCTCCCTGTGTCTGGCAAAACATCATAGTCAGTTTGCCTTGGCGCCATATATTCTGCTTGCATCCGAAGGTTTCGACAGTTGATGAAAATCTTTGTGCATTTGTCAGCTAACGCAAAGCTTCCTTTGACGTGATTGGTCCTTTGGGTCCAGGCAACCTCCACAGAAATACGTATAATGAGGTACCGCCATAAACCTAGCATACGCTGGTCGTCCCAACAAAGCATGATATTGCGACGGGAAATCCACAACTTCAAACTCCAATTTCTATATCCTGTAATTTTCTCGGGTCCCAAACTGAACGTCAAGATTAATCTTGCCCAACGGATAACTTGGTTTCTCGGCGTGATCCCGTGAACGTGTGTCAGTTGGTGCTAGATTTGCTAGGGATATGTTCATCTTCCTTAGTGTATCTGCGTACATAAGGTTTAAGCTGCTGCCGCCATCTATGAAAACTCTCGACACGTCGAAGCCAGCAATTACTGCGGGTAAAATAAGTGCGGATTGCCCAGGTCGAGGAACCTGCTGCGGATGATCTGCAATTGTGAAGCCGATATCCTGTCCCGACCAATTTAGGTACTCGACTGTTGGTGGAGGCATCTTTGCCATGAATACTTGCTGCGAAATTACTTTCTGCGCCCTGTTAGATGGCCTAGCTTTCTGAATCATCAAGACTGCGCCATTAGAATTAGGATCAACATACGGAGGTGGTTGTGGTGCGCCGCTATTCTGAGCTGGTGCCGATTCTCGTCAAATCGCGGGAGGAGGTGGGAGATGTATCTCGCTCTGGTCCCTGGTGATTTCTATTCATTGCTTGGGCATTTGCAATTCATGCGGCTCGCAACATTGCCTGAAATTGCGGCAGTCTTTTTGGAGATGTCCTGACTGTCTCTTTCCGTTGCTATCGAGAAAAAGTGCATCTGACACGGTCCGTTCATCATCTCCTCGGGGGACACATAGGGTCTTTGAAACCTTGGTCCACTATTTTGCCTGAGACCGCGAGAATCACTTCTATTGTCGCCTTGTTGTTCATTACTTCTTTGGTAGTTATCTCGACTATTTCCTCCAGGATTTCCTCGGAAGCCAGCTGATATATGGCCGGGAGCGTCGTTGTTGTAGAACGGCGGGAAAATCGCCTTCTATTTTGAAAATTTCGACCGCGGTCCTCTTCTGGCGACTGTGTCGCTTGTTATATATTGCGTCTTCTCCATCTGCCCACTTGTTGGCTATCTCCATCATGCTGATATTGTCTTGGGGTTGGTTCTCCCTAAGTCCTCGACGAAATCTCCCCGTCGAATTCCCGCCACGAACGCGTCTATTGCTCTCTCGTCGGATATATCTTCTGGAGTTTTAATGATGTTCCACCTCTGTATATATTTTCTCATCGACTCGTCGTGTTTCTGTCGACACGCCCTTAACTCTTCCAATGACGCAGGTTTCTTGCAGGTGGATCGGAAGTTTCTCACGAAAATATCTTCAAAACTATCCCAATTGTCGATGGAACCTGGGGAAGTTTCTTTATCCAAGATCTCGCGGCACCACTCAGGTGGACTTGGATACTTTGCATGGCTATTGCTCTGGTTCCTCGTACCAGCTTCACCATCTCGAGATAATCAACGAGCCAATCTTCGGGATCCTGCAGACCGTCGAATTTTTTGAAATCCTCGGGTAATTTAAACCCTTTTGGTACTCGGGTTTTTCGAACTCATCTCGTAAAGCACGGAAGCCCGCACAGGTCTTCATCGGCAACTTCTGGTGAATGCCGATGTTCTCTTCTTTCTTGCCGCGCTCTGTCTACCCTTGCTTGAGCCGCCGTATCTCTTGCCCCACTTGTTCTTGGTGGATCTTGCACTGCAGCAATAGGTCTTGGACTATTTTGCCTTGCAGTTCCTTCGGGAGGTGTAGCTGTGAATGCTGTTCCCATGACTCCAACTCCATCCATTGCCATATTGAACAATGCTTCTCTCGGGTCTCCGGGGGTGGTGGACGCGAGAATGTAAGCTTGCGTTGCCATGTATCCTGCTTAAGCGTTTTCGGGATGATACTTCCCCTTGTATCAATCGACATGAAAGACATGTCGAGATTTTGAATTATGTTGCTCTCTCTTCTTCAGGTATATTTTGCAGCCGAGATATTGCCCTCCTCCGAGCTTCTACTGTGACTATCTCCCGAAGTTCTGATTGTTGACTGAGCTCTGCTCGACGCTTGACGCGGATGCTGGCTCTTTCCTTCTATTCAAGGATCTTGTTTCTTTTTCCAACTCCCTACTCACACGAGCAAGTTTATATTGATAGGCTTGTAATTCTGCAGTAGCGGTTGTGGCCATTGGTTCTGAACCGTCTATGGCTCTTGCAGCCCTATCCCACGCTTGCGAGTTGGACTCTTTCGCGAGTGAGGTCCCGACATATTTGGTGCCTAAGCCTCTTACGAGATCACGGGATCGACGTATGGGTTTCCCAAATCATCGAAAGCCTCGACGTCTCGGTTCTGCTCGGCTTGCCTCTTCAATTGCGTACACTTGATGATATTTTGAGTATTGATTTTTGTCGGGATTGGTGACACCATCATAAAGATTGGTTAAGACCTTTCCGATGGCACAGATTTGTCGATGAAGTTGTTGATGTTGTCGGAATCGCTGCTTATAACGGAGTCCAGACGACTCGAAAGATGTGTTGCTGATGATCTTGGTGAGCTTTCCGCTTGCCTTGGTGTCGATGAAGCGTGTCGACGAAAACTCCTCGTTACTCGACGAAAAGTCAGAATCGTCCGCTGAAAATTCCGACGAGATCGGAACTTCGAGACGGTAGGATCCTTCCTTATTGATAGCAAATCAGAATTCTCCAAACATCATGACGATGGGCTCCTCCAGATAGGCACATGCATCCATACGGGAGGGCGGGTGAGGAATAAAATCGACTAGATCAGTTTTTTCCTGTTTACCTCGATCCATCGTATTGCTAGCCACCGACAAGTCGACGATTCGGACGTGCCATCGAGATCAGCTCCTTGCAACCTCTAGATCCCAGAGACGGCGCCAATTGACAAGGGATTAACTTGTCAATGCCTACGGATTGTAGACTAGGGTTTTGTTAGATGTAGAGGGCAAGTAGATCTCGAAAGGTTTCAAAAGTACTCGACGATGTAAAAACTAGGGTTTGAAAGGCAATGATTCGATGATCTCTTTGTCCCTCGACCCCCCCTTATATAGGAGGTGGTGTCGAGGGATTCATATCGTACAAGCAACAGAGTTCGGGTAGGTTTCTAACTCCTCCCGCAAGATTACAAAGATTACTTCCTATTACAACTCTAGCTTTCCTTAACAATATCTTGGGCTTCCGAATCTTCTTATTCTTCGAGTAGTGGGCCTTCAGTAAACCCCGGGTACTATCTTCGGCAGGCCCATTGGGGATGCCTATGTCAAGAAGCGCCTCTCGATGCGAAGATGGGGCAGCAAAGAATGCACGTCGGCGAGGCGCCAATGATGCCTTCAGCTCTGTGACCGCCAACCCTAGCGGGTGAGGTCGCTTGTTCCAACGCGGAGGTAGCTGCGCATGAGCTCTCTGAACTGCCAAATCGAATGGGGACAGCTGCCTGATACGTCTCCGACGTATCGATAATTTCTTATGTTCCATGCCACATTATTGATGATATCGACATGTTTTATGCATACTTTATGTCATATTTATGCATTTTCCGGCACTAACCTATTGAGATGCCGAAGAGCCAGTTCTGTTTTGCTGTTTTTGGTTTCAGAAATCCTAGTAAGGAAATATTCTCGGAATTGGACGAAATCAACGCCCGGGTCCTATTTTGCCACGAAGCTTCCGAAGACCGAGGAGAGTCGAAGTGAGGCCACGAGGTGGCGACACACCAGGGCGGCGCGGCCCTGGCCGCGCCGGCCTGTTGTGTGGGCCCCTCGTGAAGCCCCTTGACCTGCCCTTCCGCCTACTTAAAGCCTCCGTCGCGAAACCACCAGTACCGAGAGCCACGATACGGAAAACCTTCCAGAGACGCCGCCGCCGCCAATCCCATCTCGGGGGATTCAGGAGATCGCCTCCGGCACCCTAGAGAGGGGAATCATCTCCCGGAGGACTCTTCACCGCCATGGTCGCCTCCGGAGTGATGAGTGAGTAGTTCACCCCTGGACTATGGGTCCATAGCAGTAGCTAGATGGTCGTCTTCTCCTCATGTGCTTCTGTTATCACCAGAATTTGACCGGATCAGAGGTGGGCCGCGATTAAGATGGGCTTGAAGAATATACGCGGAAGATATACATGAATCGGCCTTGTATACAAAGTTTGGGCTAGTTTGCCCGTGTATCTGTAAATATAGTAGGATACGTGTCGGTTAGATAGAATTTGGCTCGTGCACGGTTGGGATTATTCCCACGTTAGAAAGTCTACGGACTATAAATATGTATCTAGGGTTATGGAGAAAAACAACAATCACGTTCATCACAAACCAATCTAGGCGCATCGCCAACCCCTTGTTTCGAGGGTTTCTTCCGGGTAAGCATCATGCTGCCTAGATCGCATCTTGCGATCTAGGCAGTATACGTTTATTCGTTGTCCATGCGTTGCTCGTGCTGAAGCTTTGTTGATGGCGAGCAACGTAGTTATCATAGATGTGTTAGGGTTAGCATTGTTTCATCGTGTCACATGCTTTTGTCTATGCAACCCTTAGACGTCTTACGCCTTACATAGGTGTAAGGGCGGCTAGCCTGATCATTATTTAGTAGATCCGATCCGTTATGATTGCTCCTTGTTCTTCAAGGATTAGTTTAATATCTGCATAGTTAGGCCTTGCAAACGGGTTGAAGGATCCGGTAGCACGTAGGGTGTAGTTTGCTAGCCCTAGATAAGATGTTCCGGGGATCAACTTCATGTTGGTTTTTAGGCCTTGTCTAGGGTTGGTTTATTATCACCGTGCGTGGCTGCCAGGCTCAATCACGCGTAGGATGTTCCGATTATGTGGTGAAAACCCTAAATCGTCGTAGGTCGTTTTAGCTTTATTTTGATCAAGCAGGACCACCATGTGATCGTAGACCTCATACGAATCATGGGTGGATCGGCTCCTTGAGCCGATTCACGGGAAAACCTGAGAGCCGATCGAGGCTCGTATTTAATGTTTACGTGTATGCCATGCAGAAACTAAGCGAAGCAAATCCATCACCTTCTGACCAGGTATAGGGTCAGGTGGCACGCCCTTGCACCAGCATCGGACGTGCGTGCCGAGGCTTTGCGGGCCGTCGCTCGAGGGACCAGGGCCAGCCGCAGCTGAGGGCCTCCCGGCTCTCGTGTTTGCCCGTCGTTGCTCGCCGGTGGGTTTCGACCGCAACACATTCTGGCACGCCCGGTGGGACGGTCTTCGATATCAACTACATCGCCATCTACATCGAGATGGCGGAAGGTACTCCAGTCATGTACGAAGATCGACGAGCTCAAGAAGAAGTATGACGAGGTCAAAGCTATCCTCGAAGCCGACCTCATCGGCTCTTTCCAGAGGACCCGCTCACACGGCATTAGGTGGAAAGGGTTCTCACCGAGCGCTCGATGGAGTGGACCTCTACCCCTTCAGAAGAACGCACCAGGTCTCTGCGTCGGAGATTAATTTCATGGTAGCTCATTCGCTGCACCATTCTGAGAACTTGGTGAACACTTTGGAGCGTGTCGCCCTTCGGGTGATCCAGGAAATCATGAGGCATCGTACTCTCCGTCAGGACCTGCTCTAGGGACTCACCAAGGAGAGATACCACTCCTCCCGACCACCGCTGCCGTTCGCGTTGGCAGCACCGGAGTGCCGAGTTCACCAGCATTCGTCGTCTACAAGATCGGTGGTGACCCTAGTGATTACCAGTTCTTGTGAGGCGCCTAAGGAGATCCTCACGGATACACGTGCACATACGTGCGGGCTGCGATAGCGGGCACTCACGAACCAGGGCGCAACGGCAGGGACTTCGGAACAGCGGGGAGGAGCTTCGGATCAGATCTTGAGAAGCGAGACGTGGCTAGCTAAGTATGCCACTCCGACGAACCTCCAGAGCTCAACTCCTGCAGCTGGCTCAGAGCTTGAGAAGCAAGCGTGGCTGGCTAAGTATGCCACTCCGCGAATCGTCAGAGCTCGACTCTGCAGCCGACCGCGGATCGGATCAAGCAATCTTGAGAGACCAGTTCGGCATGGTGCGAAAAGGAGAGCAATCGGCTATTCCAAGCCGTACCCCAACGAGTACGATTTGATCCCACTACCACCCAAATATCGGCTCCTGAATTCTCCAAGTTTAGTGGGTTAGATGGCTCCAGTTCAATCGAGCATGTGAGCCAATATTTGGCGATTGGGCACGATCTCAGCATCGGATGAACTCGTGTGAGGTTCTTCGCACGGTCCTCACGGATCGGCTTTCGGGTGGTACACATCGCTGCCACCGACTCAATCCGGACTTGGAAGCAGTTGGAAGAACAGTTCCACATGCGAGTATCACTCAGAGGCTTCGAGGTGGCATTGCCGATCTAGCACAAGTACTACGAAGCGCGGAGAAACGGTGTCGGAATACATCCAGCGCACCGTCGAGAACCGATGCTATTCGGCTCGTTGTTTGAAAAAGAAGCGGTCGAGTTGGCGGTGGTGGGTCTCGCATCACCGATCAAGGATATGGCTTCCCAAGCAGACTACCCTTCACTGGCGCATATGGTTCAGAAGCTGTCATTATATGAACAGCGCCACAGTTGTACCGGGACAAATTCAAGCGTGCGGTAGTCCTGGTTGAGGCAGATGAAGATGAAGGCTCTACGGAGATCAAGAGCTAGCGGTGGCTGAATGGACTCGGGGGCAAGCCCCGTGTCTGCAAATGGTTAAGCCACAAGGTCTTCCAAGAGGGTTTGACTTCGACGTGACCAAAGCTGAGCAAATTTTGACCTCTTACTTAAGGAGAAGCAGCTAAAGGTACCCGAAGGCCACAAAATCCCCACGGCACGGGAGCTGAACGGAAAGCCATACGCAAGTGGCATAACACGTTCACCCATACCACCGACTGCGGGTGTGGCGTCGGCAGATCCAAATGGTGATAGAACAAGGGCGTCTAATTTTCAGCCAGTACGCCATGAAAGTCGACACACACCCTTTCCCGCCGTTAACATGGTGGAGTGCACTTACCCTGGAGGTGCCAGTTTCTCATTCAGCATCAACATGGTAGGACCTGGGCACCACTCTGGTAAGGATAGAGACGAGGGCAGCCGCTCTCATAACAAGGACAAAGAGGAAGCCGTTCCACGCGATCGGCTCCGGCACTTCCCAAAAATCCTGGTTACAATCAAAATGAAGGCCGATTCAATCGGCCCATATTATCCTTACCATACGTTTTCCATGTATTCAGTGTCGATCTCACAGGTGACGGAAAGCTAGGGTATGGTTTACTCTGATGAGCTAGAAGAAGTCGACATTGGTCCTGGGATAAGCCCGACCAACATTTATCAGAGTTAGATCCACATCTCAGGGGCAGATGATAGCTCTGTTAAAAGAGTACCCAGATTGCTTTGCATGGGATTACACAGAGATGCCTGGGTTAGACAGGAGCATCATTGAGCATCGGCTCCCTCTTAAGAAAGGATTTCGGCCATTCCAACAACGAGCACGTCAGATGAAGGCCGAAATTCTGAAAAGTCAAGAAGAGATCGAGAAGATGTTGGCCGCCGGGTTCATCGGGCCATGCAGGTACTGAATGGATCTCCGATGTCGTACTGTAGAGAAGGACAGCCGATGGCGTGTGGCCATAGATTTCGAGATCTCAACAGAGCCACTCCAAAGGATGAATATCCAATGCCTGTGGCAGAAACGTTGATCAATGCAGCTGCTGGCCACAAGGTGTTGAGCTTCATGGATGGCAATGCCGGCTATAACCAAATCTTCATGGCTCAGAAGATATACACAAAACCGCATTCAGTACCAGGGTCGGTGGGCTTGTTTGAATATGTAGTCATGAACTTTGGGTTGAAGAATGCTGGTGCAACGTACCAAAGAGCCATGAATTATATTTTTCATGATCTGATCGGCAAGTTGGTGGAAATCTACATCGATGACGTGGTGGTCAAGTCTGTCTCCATGGAGGGACACTTGGATGATTTGCGACGCATCCTAGACCGAACTCGGAAATTCGGACTGAGAATGAATCCAAAGAAGTGTGCCTTTGGTGTGACGGCCGGTGATACGTCTCCAACGTATCGATAATTTCTTGTGTTCCATGCCACATTATTGATGTTATCTACATGTTTTATGCACACTTTATGTCATATTCGTGCATTTTGGAACTAACCTATTAACAAGATGCCGAAGTGCCAGTTGCTGTTTTCTGCTGTTTTGGTTTCAGAAATCCTAGTAAAGAAATATTCTCGGAATTGGACGAAATAAAAGCCCAGAGGCCTATTTTCTCACGAAGCTTCCAGAAGACCGAAGACGAGACGGAGAGGGGCCACGGGTGGCCAAACCCTAGGCGTGGCGGCCCCACCTGGCCGCGCCCGCCTGTGGTTTGGGCCCCGTGCCGCCTCTCGACTTGCCCTTCCGCCTACTTAAAGCCTCCGTGACGAAACCCCGCCGAGAGCCACGATACGAAACATTGCGAGACGCCGTCGCGCCGATCCCATCTCGGGGATCCGGAGATCGCCTCCGGCACCCTGCCGGAGAGGGGGAATCATCTCCCGGAGGACTCTACACCGCCATGGTCGCCTCGGAGTGATGAGTGAGTAGTCTACCCCTGGACTATGGGTCCATAGCGGTAGCTAGATGGTTGTCTTCTCCCCATTGTGCTATCATTGTCGGATCTTGTGAGCTGCCTATCATGATCAAGATCATCTATCTGCAATTCTATATGTTGCGTTTGTTGGGATCCGATGAATAGAGAATACTTGTTATGTTGATTATCAAAGTTATGCTTATGTGTTGTTTATGATCTTGCATGCTCTCCGTTTCTAGTAGAGGCTCTGGCCATTTTTACTCCAAGAGGAGTACTTATGCTCGATAGTGGGTTCATGCCTGCATTGACACTGGACAGGACAGAAAGTTCTAAGGTTGTGTTGTGCTGTTGCCACTAGGGATAAAACATTGATGCTATGTCTAAGGATGTAGTTGTTGATTACAATACGCACCATACTTAATGCAATTGTCTGTTGCTTTGCAACTTAATACGGAGGGGGTTCGGATGATAACCGAAGGTGGACTTTTTGGCATAGATGCGAGTTGGATGGCGGTCTATGTACGTTGTCGTAATGCCCAATTAAATCTCACTATACTCATCATGATATGTATGTGCATTGTCATGCTCTCTTTATTTGTCAATTGCCCAGTGTAATTTGTTCACCCAACATGCTGTTCGTCTTATGGGAGAGACACCTCTAGTGAACTGTGGACCCAGTCCAATTCTCTTTCTTGAAATACAATCTCTGCAATACTTGTTTTTTGTTTTCTGCAAACAATCATCTTCCACACAATACGGTTAATCCTTTGTTACACAAGCCGGTGAGATTGACAACCTCAGCGTTTCGTTGGGGCAAAGTAGCTTGATTGTGTTGTGCAGGTTCCACGTTAGCGCCGGAATCTCTGGTGTTGCGCACTACATCCCGCCATCAACCTTCAACGTGCTTCTTGGCTCCTCCTGGTTCGATAAACCTTGGTTTCTTTCTGAGGGAAAACTTGCTTCTGTGCGCATCATACCTTCCTCTTGGGGTTGCCCAACGAACGTGTGAAATACACGCCATCAGGTCGGTTCTAGGTTTTGGTTCATGAGCGAGGAATTGAGATCGGCCTGAAAAGTCAAGAGGCAGTGCGTACATGCAGCCGCCTACCACGAAGAAGGAGCTCCAACGTCTTATCGGCAAGATCAACTTCGTCCAGACGATTCATCTCTAACTGTCGGGGCAATTGAGCCGTTCATGGCGTTGGTGAAGATTAAATCGATGACGAGTTTCAGGGGCGGAACAGCGAGAGACGTTTGACGAGATTAAGCGGTATCTAACAACACCACCTGTGCTAGTTCCACCACAACAAGACAGGCCGTTCTATATCTACTTATGGCGACACGTCCATCGGTGGTGGTGCAACTCTATGAGGGTGTTGAAAAGGTCGTTTTCTACCTCAACGAAGGATGTTGGATGCGAGACAAGGTATCCACGAGATCGAGAAGCTATGCCTCTTTTGTTCTTCACCTGCACAAGCTTCATCATATCCTTTTGACGGCAGAGATCATCGTCATATGCAAGTCGACGTTGTCAAGCACATGCTTTGTTGGCTCCTTTTTGAAAGGCCGACTTGGTAAGTGGATGTTTGCGTTGTCGGAGTTCGATCTTCGGTATCAGCCTGCGCAGTCAAGGGACAAGCGTTGGCCGATCTTATAGCTGAACGATTAACACTAATATAGCAGCACTATCCATACGTGCATGGGCTATGTTCTTCGATGGATCGGCTTGTGATGATGGTTGTGGCATCGCATTCTGCTCGTGTCGCCTCGGGGGCAACGTATTCCTTCGCCATCAGGCTATCTACCCCTTGCACCAACAATGTCGCTGAGTATGAGGCATGCGCAAGGGAATGGAGTTGCTTTTGGAAGCCGGGGCAGAGGCGGTGGAGCTTTTTGGAGACTCGAAGTTGGTGATCTCCCAGCTCACGGACGAATACAAGTGCGAGAGTGAGTCACTCTTCCCATATTGGATGGAATGTCGTGAGCTGATGACACATTTTCGGCACATCAATTTCAATTGGGTCCCAAGGTCTCAGAATACCGACGCCAACGATCTCGCACAGATGGCGTCGGGATACAGGACATACCGGACGGGTCAGAAGTTCAGGTGCAGTTCCTAGAACAGGATGACGGAGAGCCGATATCTTCAATACTTGAAGGATTCGGCTCGGGGGGCACCTAAACGGATAAGATACAAGGCTATGAAATATGTCCTTATAGGAGATGACATGTTCTACGGGACGTTGGAAGGGTTACTACTCAAATGCCTGGGACCAACCGAGTCTAATCGGCTCTTACATGAGGTGCATGAAGGGACTCACCAATCGGCCCATAAGATGAAGTGACTGATTAGGCGATCAGGGTTTTATTGGCCCACCATGCTTGAGGACTGCTTCAAGTACTACAAGGGATGCCAAGCGTGTCAGATGTTCGGGAAGATTCAGATGGTACCCGCATCAGCGATGAACCCCATCATCAAGCCTTGGCCATTTTGAGGTTGGGGCATAGATATGATCGGCAAAATCCATCCTGCGTCGAGCAAAGGCCACGAGTGGATTCTGGCCATTACAGATTACTTCACCAAATGGGTGGAGGCCGTTCCTATGAAGAAGGTAAAGTCGGAAGATGTTATCACATTTGTCAAAGAACACGTCATTCATAGGTTCGGGATTCCCCAAACCATCACGACCGATGGAGGTTCGGTCTTTATTTCTAAAGAATTCAGAAGTTCTGCGATGACATGGGGATTAAGCTGATCCGATCATCTCCATACTATGCTCAAGCCAACGGGCAAGCTGAAGCGTCCAATCAAATCCTGATCAAGCCGATTAAGAGGAAGATTGACGAGAACCCTAGGGTGTGGCATGAGACATTATCAGAAGCTTTGTGGGCCTATCGCATGTCATGCCATGGAGCTATAAAGACTTCGCCATACCAGCTTGTCTATGGGCAGGAAGCCGTATTACCTTGGGACGGTGGATCGACAGCGTCACGTTTCAGAATGACCAGGCAGAAGAATATGCGTATGATGAGTGACACTATTGAGGATGCAACGGAACTTAGACTTTGGTCACTTGAGAAAATTAAAGAGAACAAAGCCAGGGTAGCTCGTGCATACAATAAGAAGGTGAGACCAAAGGAGTTTCAAGTTGGTGATCTAGTATGGGAAGCCGTATTGCCACTAGGAACCAAGGATAAAGCATATGGCAAATGGTCTCCTAATTGGCACGGTCCTTACAAAGTCGTCCAGGTTTTGAAGGGTAATGCATACATGCTGGAGCAGCTGGACGACGCTAAGTTCCCAACAGCTGTCAATGGTCAACATCTCAAGAAATATTTCCCAAGCATGTGGGATGACGAACAGTGAAATATGGGGGCCGATTCATGAAATCGGCCAGTAAAAAAAATTTATACAAATCACAGCCGGTACGCAGACATCGACTTGAGAAATAAGGATACTAGTACAGCCGATGCACGGACATCCACTTCAGAATAATAAAAAAATCCGATGCATTGCCATCGACTCTAGAGGAACAAGCTCAATGGAGCAGGTTAACAGATCGGTTCCAGGCTAGAGATCATGACATCTGAGATGAATCTCCCAGTGGATTTGCTGAGGAGTTGAATCTGCGCGTTTGAGGTGGACATGGACTGGATCTGTTTGACCGGGTGGATAGGCAACTGTTTGGCCTCAAATCGTGTTTATAGTGCAGGCCGATGCCCTGCCATCGGCTCTTTGTGCAGCGACTTCGTTTGGTAATCGACAAAATTGACAAGAAAGCAGAATTAATAGGGGAATATTTTCTTCATTAATAATAGGATTTCTTACAAAGAAAGAGCCGATTGCTCAAGGGAGGAAGAACAAAAGAAAGGTCTATTGACCAATCTGCTACTACTACTACTAGTCCTATGCTAGTAGTCCCTGATCTACGGGCCATTGCTGTCCTCGTCGTCGTCGTCGCTGCCGCCGGCGCAGCTGCTGGCGGGCTCCTCGTCGCTGCTCCCGTAGCCCTCTACGGGCCTCGTCCTCTCGTCATCGTCGTGTCGTCCCACCGGGCGCGGAGGCGCTCGCCGTGGAGCCCTCGAGGGAGTCGTCGTCGTCGTCTTCCTCCTCCTCTTCCTCGGAGGAGGTGTAATCGTCCCAGAAGCGAGCGTCGTCCTCGCTCTCCCGTTCCGATTCCCCATCGGCGAGGAAGGGTCTTCATCTCCGCTAGTCAAGGACTTATCGTCCTCGGACCAGACGGAGGCGTCCTCTGGTCCCACTCCTGGGGCGCGCTCGTCGTGCGCCGCCATCGAGCCGCCATCGGATCCCACTCCAGCGTGGGTTCGCGGGAGGAGGAGGAGGAGGAGGAGAAGAAAGGGAGGAGAGATCCGACGAGGCGGAGGAGGAAAGGAGGAAGACATTGCTCTGAGATTGGGGTTTCTTGGTGCCGATGGCCGGAAGAGCAAGGGGATGAAGTGGCGAACTGTTTGGAGCGGTTAAATAAAAGGGGATATAGTGGAGATTCAATGCCACAGCAGTTTCCGAGGAAGTGGTGCCCAAAGAAAAAAAAAATTTGCCAGGTCACGCGGAGAAGTTGAGAAGGCAAGGCATCATGATGAAGGATACTGCGACGGTTCTGCTCTGCCACGACATGACCCGACGAAGAAAAGCAGAGTGATTTTGGAATTATCATTTCCAAAACCAGGGGGCATGTGTTATCACCAGAATTTGACTGAATCAGAGGTGGGCCGCGATTAAGATGGGCTTGAAGAATATACGCGGAAGATATACATGAATCGGCCTTGTATACAAAGTTTGGGCTAGTTTGCCCGTGTATCTGTAAATATAGTAGGATACGTGTCGGTTAGATAGAATTTGGCTCGTGCAGTTGGGATTATTCCCACGTTAGAAAGTCTACGGACTATAAATATGTATCTAGGGTTATGGAGAAAAACAACAATCACGTTCATCACAAACCAATCTAGGCGCATCGCCAACCCCTTGTTTCGAGGGTTTCTTCCGGGTAAGCATCATGCTGCCTAGATCGCATGTTGCGATCTAGGCAGTATACGTTTATTCGTTGTCCATGCGTTGCTCGTGCTGAAGCTTTGTTGATGGCGAGCAACGTAGTTATCATAGATGTGTTAGGGTTAGCATTGTTTCATCGTGTCACATGCTTTTGTCTATGCAACCCTTAGACGTCTAGCCGCCCTTACACCTATCTTAGGTGTAAGGGCGGCACCTCGCTTGATCATTATTTAGTAGATCCGATCCGTTATGATGGCTCCTTGTTCTTCAAGGATTAGTTTAATATCTGCATAGTTAGGCCTTGCAAACGGGTTGAAGGATCCAGTAGCACGTAGGGTGTAGTTTGCTAGCCCTAGATAAGATGTTAGGATCAACTTCATGTTGGTTTTTAGGCCTTGTCTAGGGTTGGTTTATTATCACCGTGCGTGGCTGCCAGGCTCAATCACGCGTATGATGTTCCGATTATGTGGTGAAAACCCTAAATCGTCGTAGGTCGTTTTAGCTTTATTTTGATCAAGCAGGACCACCATGTGATCGTAGACCTCATACGAATCATGGGTGGATCGGCTCCTTGAGCCGATTCACAGACAACCTGAGAGCCGATCGAGCTCGTATTTAATGTTTACGTGTATACCATGCAGGAAACTAAGCGAAGCAAATCTATCACCTTCCTGACCAGGTATAGGTCAGTGGCACGCCCTGCACCAGCATCGGACGTGCGTGCCGAGGCTGCGGGCCGTCGCTCGAGGACCGGGGCCAGCGCTGCGGGAGCCTCCCGGCTCTCTTGTGTTGCCCGTCGTTGCTCGCCGGTGGGTTTCCTCCGCATGTACTTCATTGTCGGATCTTGTGAGCTGCCTAACATGATCAAGATCATCTATACGTAATGCTATATGTTGTGTTTGTCGGATCCGATGGATAGAGAATACTATGTTATGTTGATTATCAATCTATTACCTATGTGTTGTTTATGATCTTGCATGCTCTCCGTTATTAGTAGAGGCTCGGCCAAGTTTTGCTCTTAACTCCAGAGGGTATATATTTATGCTCGATAGTGGGTTCATGCCTCCATTAAATGTGGGACAGTGTGAGAAAGTTCTAAGGTTGTGGATGTGCTGTTGCCACTAGGGATAAAACATTGATGCTATGTCCGAGGATGTAGTTATTGATTACATTACGCACCATACTTAATGCAACTTAATACTGGAAGGGGTTCGGATGATAACCTGAAGGTGGACTTTTTAGGCATAGATGCATGCTGGATAGCGGTCTATGTACTTTGTCGTAATGCCCAAGTAAATCTCACAATACTCATCATATCATGTATGTGCATGGTCATGCCCTCTCTATTTGTCAATTGCCCGACTGTAATTTGTTCACCCAACATGCTATTTATCTTATGGGAGAGACACCTCTATAGTGGACGGTCCATTCTTTTACATCGAATACAATCTGCAATACTTGTTCTCTTGTTTAAAACAATCATCATCCACACTATACATCTAATCCTTTGTTACTGCAAGTCGGTGAGATTGACAACCTCATTTCGTTGGAGCAAAGTACTTTGGTTGTGTTGTGCAGGTTCCACGTTGGCGCGGAATCCCAGGTGTTGCGCACTACATCCCGCTGCCATCAACCTTCAACGTGCTTCTTGACTCCTACTGGTTGATTAAACCTTGGTTTCTTACTGAGGGAAAACTTCCTGTTGTGTCATCACACCTTCCTCTTGGGGTTCCCAACGGACGTGTCATCTACGCATCAAGTTCTGGCTTTCGTTGGAGATCAAGACCAGATTCTTCCAAGTCCAAAAGAATTCTTTTTTTCTTCTTTATTTTATTTACTTTCTTGTTTGCTGCACTAAAACAAAACACAAAAAAATTAGTTGCTAGCTTTACTTTATTTACTGTCTTGCTCTCTATATCGAAAACAAAAAAATTAGTTACTTGCATTTACTTTATCTAGTTTGCTTTATTTACTACTGCTAAAATGGGTACCCCTGAAAATACTAAGTTGTGTGACTTCACAACCACAAATAATAATGATTTCTTATGCACACCTATTGCTCCACCTGCTACTACAGCAGAATTCTTTGAAATTAAACCTGCTTTACTGAATCTTGTTATGAGAGAGCAATTTTCTGGTGTTAGTTCTGATGCTGCTGCCCATCTCAATAATTTTGTTGAATTGTGTGAAATGCAAAAGTATAAAGATGTAGATGGTGACATTATAAAATTAAAATTGTTTCCTTTCTCATTAAGAGGAAGAGCTAAATATTGGTTGCTATCTCTGCCTAAGAATAGTATTGATTCATGGACTAAATGCAAGGATGCTTTTATTGGTAGATATTATCCCCCTGCCAAAATTATATCTTTGAGAAGTAGCATAATGAATTTTAAACAATTGGATAATGAGCATGTGCACAAGCTTGGGAAAGAATGAAATCTTTGGTTAAAAATTGCCCAACCCATGGACTGACTACTTGGATGATCATCCAAACCTTTTATAGGGTGAACTTTTCTTCACGGAACCTATTGGATTCAGCTGCGGAGGTACCTTTATGTCCATCACTCTTGGTGAAGCAACAAAGCTCCTTGATAACATGATGATTAATTACTCTGAATGGCACACGGAAAGAGCTCCACAAGGTAAGAAGGTAAATTCTGTCGAAGAAACCTCTTCCTTGAGTGATAAGATTGATGCTATTATGGCTATGCTTGTGAATGATAGGACTAATGTTGATCCTAATAATGTTCCGTTAGCTTGGTTGCCCAAGAAGAACATGTTGATGTAAACTTCATTAAAAATAATAATTTCAACAACAATGCTTATCGGAACAATTCTAGTAATAACTATAGGCCATATCCTTATAATAATGGTAACGGTTATGGTAATTCTTATGGAAATTCTTACAACAATAATAGGAATACACCCCCTGGACTTGAAGCTATGCTTAAAGAATTTATTAGTACACAAACTGCTTTTAACAAATCTGTTGAGGAAAAGCTCAATAAAATTGATATTCTAGCTTCTAAGGTTGATAGTCTTGCCTCTGATGTTGATCTTTTGAAATCGAAAGTTATGCCTAATAAGGATATTGAAAATAAAAAATTTACTACAGCAAATGCCATCCAAGTTATAATTAATGAGAATATAAGATTGATGGCCGAATTGCATGCTAGGTGGGAAAGAGAAGAAAATGAAAAACTTGCTAAAGAGAACAATGTAGCTAAAGTTTGGACTATTACCACCACTAGTAATGTTAATGATTCACATGTTGCTGCACCTCCTACTATCAATAGTAAAATAATTGGTGTTGGCAATGTTACTACTTCTAGTGCAAAGGGTGCAAAATTGCCTGAAACTGCTAAAACTGCTGAAACTGCCTGTGATAAAACTGCTGAAATTTTTTCCAACATTGGGGATGATGATCCCATTGCTTTAGATTATAATGGTTTGGATTTTGATGATTGCCACATCTCTGAAGTTATAAAGTTCTTACAAAAACTTGCTAAGAGTCCTAATGCTAGTGCTATAAACTTGGCTTTCACAAAACATATTACAAATGCTCTCATGAAAGCTAGAGAAGAGAAACTAGAACGTGAAGCTTCTATTCCTAGGAAGCTAGAGGATGGTTGGGAGCCCATCATTAAGATGAAGGTCAATGACTTTGATTGTAATGCTTTATGTGATCTTGGTACAAGTATTTCCGTTATGCCTAAGAAAATCTATAATATGCTTGACTTGCCACCATTGAAAAATTGTTATTTGGATGTTAATCTTGTTGATAATGCTATAAAGAAACCTTTGGTGAGAGTTGATAATGTTCGCATTACCGTTAACAATAACCTTGTCCGTTGATTTTGTTGTCTTGGATATTGAATGCAATGCATCTTGTCCCATTATATTGGAAAGACCTTTTCTTCGAACTGTTGGAGCTATCATTGATATGAAGGAAGGTAACATTAAATATCAATTTCCTCTCAAGAAAGGTATGGAACACTTCCCTAGAAAGAGAATGAAGTTACCTTTTGATTCTATTATTAGAACAAGTTATTATGTTGATACTTCGTCTCTTGACAACACTTGATATACACTTTCTGCGCCTAGCTGAAAGGCGTTAAAGAAAAGCGCTTATGGGAGACAACCCATGTTTTTATTACAGTACTTTTATTTTATATTTGAGTCTTGGAAGTTGTTTACTACTGTAGGAACCTCTCCTTATCTTAGTTTTGTGTATTGTAGTGCCAAGTAAAGTCGTTGATAGTAAGGTTCATACTAGATTTGGATTACTGCGCAGAAACAGATTTCTTTGCTGTCACGAATTTCGACCTGCCTCTCTGTAGGTAGCTCAGAAAAATATGCCAGTTTACGTGCGTGATCCTCAGATAAATACGCAACTTTCATTCAATTTGGGCATTTTCATTTGAGCAAGTCTGGTGCCTCAATAAAATCCGTCTTTACGGACTATTCTGTTTTGACAGATTCTGCCTTTTAGTTCGCATTGCCTCTTTTGCTATGATGGATGAATTTCTTTGTTCCATTAATGTCCAGTAGCTTTGTGCAATGTCCAGAAGTGTTAAGAATGATTATGTCACCTCTGAACATGTGAATTTTTATTATGCACTAACCCTCTAATGAGTTGTTTCAAGTTTGGTGTGGAGGAAGTTTTCAAGGATCAAGAGAGGAGGATGATACAATATGATCAAGGAGAGTGAAAGCTCTAAGCTTGGGGATGCCCGGTGGTTCACCCCTGCATATTTAAGAAGACTCAAGCGTCTAAGCTTGGGGATGCCCAAGGCATCCCCTTCTTCATCGACAACATTATCAGGTTCCTCCCCTGAAACTATATTTTTGTTCCATCACATCTTATGTGCTTTGCTTGGAGCGTCGGTTTGTTTTTTGTTTTTGTTTTTGTTTGAATAAAATGGATCCTAGCATTCATTGTGGGAGAGAGACACCCGCTGTTGCATATGGACAAATATGTCCTTAGGCTTTACTCATAGTATTCATGGCGAAGGTTGAATCTTCTTCGTTAAATTGTTATATGGTTGGAATCGGAAATGCTACATGTAGTAATTCTAAAATGTCTTGAATAATTTGATACTTGGCAATTGTTGTTCTCATGTTTAAGCTCTTGCATCATATACTTTGCACCTATTAGTGAAGAAATACATAGAGCTTGCTAAAATTTGGTTTGCATATTTGGTCTCTCTAAAGTCTAGATAATTTCTAGTATTGAGTTTTGAACAACAAGGAAGACGGTGTAGAGTCTTATAATGTTTACAATATGTCTTTTATGTGAGTTTTGCTGCACCGGTTCATCCTTGTGTTTGTTTCAAATAACCTTGCTAGCCTAAAACCTTGTATCGAGAGGGAATACTTCTCATGCATCCAAAATCCTTGAGCCAACCACTATGCCATTTGTGTCCACCATACCTACCTACTACATGGTATTTCTCCGCCATTCCAAAGTAAATTGCTTGAGTGCTACCTTTAAAATTTCCATTCTTTACCTTTGCAATATATAGCTCATGGGACAAATAGCTTAAAAACTATTATGGTATTGAATATGTACTTATGCACTTTATCTCTTATTAAGTTGCTTGTTGTGCGATAACCATGTTCCTGGGGACGCCATCAACTACTCTTTGTTGAATATCATGTGAGTTGCTATGCATGTCCGTCTTATCTGAAGTAAGGGAGATTTACCACTCATTTAATGGTTAGAGCATGCATATTGCTAGAGAAGAACATTGGGCCGCTAACTAAAGCCATGAATCATGGTGGAAGTTTCAGTTTTGGACATATATCCTCAATCTCATATGAGGACATTAATTATTGCTACATGCTTATGCATTAAAGAGGAGTCCATTATCTGTTGTCTATGTTGTCCCGGTATAGATGTCTAAGTTGAGAATAATCAAAAGCGAGAAATCCAAATGCGAGCTTTCTCCTTAGACCTTTGTACAGGCGGCATAGAGGTACCCTTTGTGACACTTGGTTAAAACATGTGTATTGCGATGATCCCGGTAATCCGAGCTAATTAGGACAAGGTGCGGGCACTATTAGTATACTATGCATGAGGCTTGCAACTTGTAAGATATAATTTACATGATACATATGCTTTATTACTACCGTTGACAAAATTGTTTCTTGTTTTCAAAACCAAAGCTCTAGCACAAATATAGCAATCAGTGCTTCCATCTGCGAAGGGCCTTTCTTTTACTTTTATGTTGAGTCAGCTCACCTATCTCTCTCCACCTCAAGAAGCAAACACTTGTGTGAACTGTGCATTGATTCCTACATACTTGCATATTGCACTTGTTATATTACTTTACATTGACAATATCCATGAGATATACATGTTATAAGTTGAAAGCAACCGCTGAAACTTAATCTTCCTTTGTGTTGCTTCAATACCTTTACTTTGATTTATTGCTTTATGAGTTAACTCTTATGCAAGACTTATTGATGCTTGTCTTGAAAGTACTATTCATGAAAATTCTTTGCTTTATGATTCGATTGTTTACTCATGTCATTACCATTGTTTTGATCGCTGCATTCATTACATATGTTTACAATAGTATGATCAAGGTTATGATGGCATGTCACTCAGAAATTATCTTTGTTATCGTTTACCTGCTCGGGACGAGCAGAACTAACTTGGGATGCTGATACGTCTCGACGTATCGATAATTTCTTATGTTCCATGCCACATTATTGATGATATCTACATGTTTTACGCATACTTTATGTCATATTTATGCATTTTCCGGCACTAACCTATTAACGAGATGCCGAAGAGCCAGTTGCTGTTCTGCTGTTTT
This sequence comes from Lolium multiflorum, assembly GCA_030979885.1. Classification (NCBI taxonomy): domain Eukaryota; kingdom Viridiplantae; phylum Streptophyta; class Magnoliopsida; order Poales; family Poaceae; genus Lolium; species Lolium multiflorum. The sequence goes on from CM061749.1 coordinate 6,956,645, forward strand.
TGGTTTCAGAAATCCTAGTAAGGAAATATTCTCGGAATTGGACGAAATCAACGCCCAGGGTCCTATTTTGCCACGAAGCTTCCATAAGACCGAGGGAGAGTCGAAGTGGGGCCACGAGGTGGCAACACACCAGGGCGGCGTGGCCCAAGCCCTGGCCGCGCCGGCCTGTTGTGTGGGCCCCTCGTGACGCCCCTTGACCTGCCCTTCCGCCTACTTAAAGCCTCCGTCGCGAAACCACCAGTACCGAGAGCCACGATACGGAAAACCTTCCAGCGCCGCCGCCAATCCCATCTCGGGGGATTCAGGAGATCGCCTCCGGCACCCGCCGAGAGGGGAATCATCTCCCGGAGGACTCTTCACCGCCATGGTCGCCTCCGGAGTGATGAGTGAGTAGTTCACCCCTGGACTATGGGTCCATAGCAGTAGCTAGATGGTCGTCTTCTCCTCATGTGCTTCATTGTCGGATCTTGTGAGCTGCCTAACATGATCAAGATCATCTATCTGTAATGCTATATGTTGTGTTTGTCGGGATCCGATGGATAGAGAATACTATGTTATGTTGATTATCAATCTATTGCCTATGTGTTGTTTATGATCTTGCATGCTCTCTGTTATTAGTAGAGGCTCTGGCCAAGTTTTGCTCTTAACTCCAAGAGGGAGTATTTATGCTCGATAGTGGGTTCATGCCTCCATTAAATCGGATAGTGATAGAAAGTTCTAAGGTTGTGGATGTCTTGTTGCCACTAGGGATAAAACATTGATGCTATGTCCGAGGGATGTAGTTATTGATTACATTACGCACCATACTTAATGCAATTGTCTGTTGTTTGCAACTTAATCGGAAGGGTTCGGATGATAACCTGAAGGTGAACTTTTAGGCATAGATGCATGCTGGATAGCGGTCTATGTACTTTGTCGTAATGCCCAATTAAATCTCACAATACTCATCATATCATGTATGTGCATGGTCATGCCCTCTCTATTTGTCAATTGCCCGACTGTAATTTGTTCACCCAACATGCTACTTATCTTATGTGAGAGACACCTCTAGTGATGTGGACCCCGGTCCATTCTTTTACATCGAATACAATCGCAATACTTGTTCTCTGTTTTCTCAAACAATCATCATCCACACTATACATCTAATCCTTTGTTACAGCAAGCGGTGAGATTGACAACCTCAGCATTTCGTTGGGGCAAAGTACTTTGGTTGTGTTGTGCAGTTCCACGTTGGCGCGGAATCCCTGTGTTGCGCCGCACTACATCCCGTTGCCATCAACCTTCAACGTGCTTCTTGACTCCTACTGGTTCGATTAAACCTTGGTTTCTTACTGAGGGAAAACTTACTGTTGTGCGCATCACACCTTCCTCTTGGGGTTCCCAACGAACGTGTCATCTACGCGCATCACTGCCTCGTCGGACAATGTCTTCGCTCCGACAGTCGCTGCTTGTCCACCGACCAGCTCTGCGTTGTATCCTGGAGTTCCAGATCCCTCTGGATGGCCTCCTGCAACAGCACGGTTCTCGGACCAGGCTTCCGCCCCTGCAACGGCGCATGCAGCGCCAGGAATACTTTTGTTGTCGGCCTCGCCTGAATCCTCGATCCCCGCCGCTGCGCCGAGGAAGGCGAGCTCGGGAGCAACGGCGATTGCCCCAAACGAGCCCACGCAGAAGCTGAAGCCTCCGCACCGAGGCGATTGAACTCCATCCTCGGCTTGCTCCCAGCGCGACGGCCTCTGCCTCGCCATTGCCGATCCAGCTTCCGCACCTGAAGCGCCTTCGCGAGGTCCCATCTCCTATTCCCCGCCTCCGGCACCGCACTCCCACCACCTCGACCGCTCCCCCGCCTCCTCTCCCTCCTCATCCGCGCAGATCGCCAACGTCAGCCTTCGATTCGCACTGGATTTCGGTAGGAACCTAGCTATCGGTGGTGAGCTCAAAGTGGATGAGTTTGGTGTTGTGAAGGAGGCAAGTGGAAGAGAAGGATGCTCGCTCGACGCGTGGAGAGACGCCCTCCGCCCCCATGGCCCGCCATGCACGCGGATCGAGGTGACCCTGCCATGAACAGGACCTCGGGTCGGGCTCGGTGTGGAGTCGCCCCTGAGTCGCGAGAGCATCGCGTCCTCGCGTCATAGAGACATCGGTGGGTAGCGCTGTCATAGGGAAAAGAGCTCACCAGCCAAATTAGAGATGCCGGTCAACTTTAACTAAAAATCTTGCTCGTTTCCAAAGCATCATTAGAGCATCTCCAACAGGCGCGCTAAACCTCAGTTTTGACGCGCGGTAAACAAATAGCGCGCGTTGGGCGGTTTTTTCCCCGCCGGACGCGCCAATATGCAGCGTGTGCGCGGGCGGTAAAAATGGTCCTCCGCCGGGCGCGGCAAAATACAGCGCGCGCGGGCGCGGAAAACAGTTTTCTACACTATTTTGCATCTCACAAGATCAAATACTCACACATAAATCATGAAACAAATGATGTACCATAATTTAAATGGAAACAAAGTGCAATACACATCACATAGTTCAACAACGACACACAAAACGACGTAGTTCAACAATGACACACGACATATGGTTCAAATGGACAAAGTGGAACACACAATTTGCATATCACAAATGCATATCACACTTCCGCATTTTCCAAGTCAACACCTTCTTCTTCTTCCTCATCATCTTGGGTTGAAGAAGGAATAGTAGCATTCATGGAAGACACGAAGCCTCCCGGTGGTACTCCCATACTCCCATACACACCACTCACCGAGCCTCCCATAGTCCCTCCAAACACTCCTCCATAGGTTGGTCCTCCCATGCCGGCCATGCCTCCATAGCCTCCCATGCCGGGCATGGGCATGCTTCCCATACCGGCCAAGCCTCCCATGGTGGGCATGGCCATGCTTCCCATGTCGGCCATGCCTCCCATGCCGGGCATGCCTCCCATGCCTCCTCCAATCATCGGCATGCCTCCTCCAAACATGCCGGTCGTGGAAGTGTTCATGTTGGCTACCAACAATCTCTTCTTGGCCAACACTTCATCGCGAAGAAGGTTGATGTACTCATTTTGCCTCTCATCCATATGGGAAGTATCCATCAAGAAAAGCTTCCTCTCCTCCTCCGCTAGGCGTGCATGCTCCTCGGTGGCTTGGCTCTTCTCCTCCAAAGCCAACTTCCTCTCCTTGTTGGCGGCAATCCTCTCCTCCAAAGCGGCTCTCCTAACTTCAATAGCATCCATAGCCTCTTTCTCCAAGTTTCTTTGCATCTTTCTATCTTCATTTGCTTGCAACCGTGCATTTGCAATCCTTTCCATAGCCATTGCAATGTCGTCATCTCCGGCCTTCTTTCCCTTCATATATTTTGCGGTCTTCCTACCATGCACATTCCTCCGCCCATTGTTGACGGAGTGAGGAGTGGAGCTTATCTTCTTGCCTTCATTACTTGAATCATCATCATCGATGATTGTTGCATCACCGGTAGCATTGGCCGCCATAGTTGCCGCATCCAACTTGCCGCGGGTCTTCCACTTTTCTTCATTCCCTAGAACTTCATAGCAATGATGCAAGGTGAATGGCTTGCGAAGAATCTTGTTGCCTTTCTTGTTCTTCTTTCCCACATCCCTAAACAATCCTTGAGCCATAGAGTTCTACACATATGCGGAAAATAAAATAGATGAGCTATATGAACTAGAACCGTATTCTTCACATATGAGCCATATGGTGAACATAGTTGTAGAATGGCTTACCCTATCATTCTCATTTGTGCCACTTGGATTAAGAACATCGACCGTTGGCTTGCACGCCAGCCCATTTTTGGCAATCGGTGTTGATGTCGGACCAACGGGACCGAAGTGAGCGCATGGTTCGCCCGTTCCCACTTGTGTTGTGTGTGTTGAAGTACTCCGTCATCCTCATCCAATAGGTTTCTCTTGTTTGATCGGTACCGGTTGTTGGATCCATTCCAATTGTCAACCACGTCTTGCAAAGCAACTTGTCCTCCGCTATGGTGTAGTTGGCCGACCGACCGGGATGGCGAGGTTCAATCAACCCTTCTCCTTCCTCATCTACATCCTCATATTCCTCCTCTCCATCGGCGGCTTCATCATGCATGAACGAAGATCCAACATTCATTGTCTCCATGAATGTGTCATCATCGACTCTACATTGCAATGCAATCCATTATTATCCGGCTAGGTATGCATCTAAACTACACTTTGGACGAAAAGTAGTGTTTTTTTACCTCTTGGGCATTTCATCATGCACCGTATGTGCGCCCGCACGGTTGCCGGACGGAGGCGCCGGCTGGTTCGTCGTCGGAGGAGGTGGAGGAGTCATCTGGTTCGTCGGAGGAGGAGGAGGAGGTGGCTGCGGCCGGCGGGAGGCGGGCACCTTCGCTTTCTTCGGCGGCGCGACGGACGCGGCACCGATGCACGGCCGTTTGGTCGACAGCGCCTTCCCCCTCCTCGGCGCGGGCCGCGCGTTGTCGGCGCCCTGCGCGTCTACCATTTGCGGCGACGGCTGCACTTGCATGCAGCGCCCCGCGCAGTGGGACGAAGAGCGCGCGCGCAGCTGCCGTTGTGTTGCCGCCGTCGGCGCCGCCGCTAGGGTTTGGCGGCGGCGCGGCAGAAGCGGCGGCGGCGGCGGAGGGTGGGACGGAGTAGGGAGGGGTCGGTGGGTTGCCGGAGGGGCCGTCCATCGTCGGGATTGCGCCGGCGGCCGCGGGAGACGACGGATTGGGCGCTCGGGCGACGCGGAAGCGCGCGGGGTTTTTTCGCGCGTGGACGAGCGATGCCGCGCGCTGTAGCCGACACGTCACATATGGCGCTCCAGATTGTGCAAAACACCGCGCGCCCTAAAAAATTTGCAGCGCCGCGCCCGTTTACCGCGCCTGCTGGAGCGCCTTCTTCCCTCCCGCGCACGGTATACCGGCCATTTTTTTTGCAGCGCGGTCTATATAGCGCGCCTGTTGAAGATGCTCTTAATCCGCGCACCGACCTCCTTGCTTGCATCGTCTATAAATAGACGCGATGGCACAGTCCGTCACCTACTTCTACCATTTTCCATAACGGCCAAGCACCTCCAATTCCCAGTTCTTTTGAATCCCGTTGCAATGGCGATAAACTGTCATCATGGAGGCACGGTCGCAAACGGCTTCGCGCCGTGGAACCTTATTGTCGATTGGGTGTGTGCCTTGTACCACAACAGGTACCTCGGGCGCACCTCTAGACATTAGGCTTCCGTTGGGCCAACGGCGGCTGCGGCGGGAAATAGTCGGAGCCACGGGCGTGGATGAGGAGGCTGAACATTTGTTCGGCAACCCTAATTTCCCAGAGGATGATGCAATCGACCGCCGCGTTGTTGGCACGGCAAGACCAAGAGGCCCCCGAGGGCCTCGAGGCGGAGCGCGTCGATGAGGACTGCATGGAGATGATCTGCTCGATATATCCACAGCATGTCGAGAAGTAGTGCCGAGCCTTTGAGCACTATAAGGCGTGGAAGAGCGACGGAGCCGGACCGGCTGGTGTGCCCGTCATCGACCTCACCTCCGATAGCAATGACTTGGCGAAGAAAGTGATAGTAACACCGACATCAAATTTAGTTCAGATTTAGGTTAGTGTAGTTTATCCGAGTAGTTTAAGCTGTCTCAGTGTACTAGTTTGAGTCAAATTTGTATGGATTTATTTTAAATTGATATGAATTCCAGTTTAAAGAATTAATTATAAGGATTCTATAAAAACAGCTTTTCTTATAGTAGCAAATATACTCATCTAAAGGATAAGGGGCTGGATACTTCTCTAAATTTTGAGGAATGGGCTTGAGATGCTCTTAGAACCCTGAGATGCTCGCATTGCAGTGAACTGTTTATATATATGCCACATGGTGTAGTTAGCAGTTAGTTTTCACAATTTCGTAAGGCTTTATAGCTGCAGAGCTTGCCCTTCGTAGGTCACGCTTCTTATCTCAGAAACTGCGGTTTCCACTGCAAAAAAAAAGGGACTGTGATAATTTTTTGTCAATAGGGCATACGGCATTTATTACGACATTAGGTAGGTGACTTCCTCAGTTGCGGCCCAGATGAACTCTGTTTGAATCAGGAAGTACAAACTGCTGTTTCCTAATCTATCCTCACAGCCAAGATTAGAGCATCTCTAATAGCCTTTGTATAATTGATTAGGATTGTTAAAAACTACAAATATAGTAACTTGCTTTAAAATATTATTATTCCGACAACATTTGTATAGGTGGTCCCCCATGCAAAGTTATAGCAAGCTCGCTATCCTTGCACCTCCACTTTGTATATATACAATGTCTAAAAAAACTTGCTATATTTTCAAAACCTGCGTGGACCAACCACCTGCGATGGACTATTCCGCCCGTGATCCTTCCGCGCAGGCGTTGACCCGTGACCTCATCGCCGTCTTCTCCTGCCGCGCTGCAACGTCCATTGAGGGCACACCCAACCTCCCGCGCGTGTCCGCCGTACCCACGCGTTCTTCACCGCCTACGCACGTTCTCCGTCGTCCGTGCGCGTCTGCCACCCCAGGTGGCAAGCCGAGGAGGCCACCGCGCGATCCTTCCGCACTGGCTCCGTCAAAGCCTCCAGCCTGTGCCGCACGGGGTCGATTCCACCTCCATGGACGTTATGGTTGGATTGACGACCACCGGCACCAGAATCGGGCCGGATTGACCCGTCTCATGGCCGCCAGTCTCGTTGCCATGCTCGCAGGAGGCTCATATTCATGGGGATGAAGACATATGAGAAAAGAACATGAAAAGTGATGACCATCTGATATGTGGGCCCTAATGTAGACTCATTTTAGTCTCTAGTGTTAGGATTGCTATTATCTGACAGCTACAAAAGTAGTGTGGATACTCTTTCTTTCCTTTTTATATACTTCCTAGGATCCAGATTAATTGAACACAAGCTCACCCAAAACACACCCAGACACCACCCTAGAGAAGAGAACCCAAAAATACCATGGTAGTATAAGAATAGGCGTCGAGTGGCCATTGGCTTAATAGAATGAAGCAGCCTCTAAGGACACTTGCTTTTAGCCAGCTTTGAGGTTCAGAATAATGGCATAGATGGAATCATGGAAAGCATGACTATGCATACAAATTTCATAAGCAGTATACGATTAAATCATCTATATACAGATATATGGAACATGTAGTTGGCGGTATGTGATGTTTCTTAAGCAGTGAACACCATCCTTCGTTGTTTCTTACCAGACATTCAACTACATCGTTGAACTTTAAAAGTGTAATTTTAACTGGATGTTTCCACTAGAATGTTTATGAACTTTTCATCATGGGACCTTGGACATACTAAATTGAAAGTAGAGAGACTCGTCGTCACCTTCAAGTGGGCAACTCAAATTCAGAATTTCGAAAGTTTGAGGCTAGTCACTACGGGAAAAACAGGCGCTGCCGTGCGGCCTATCATTGCCGTGAGGCACCGCACGGCAAAGAAATCTTTGCCGTGCGCCGAAAGAGGCACTCACGGCAAACAATATACGCACGGTAAAGTTAGAGCGGGGCGCACGGCAAAGTTCATGTGCACGGCAAACTCACCAGTGCCGCACGGCAAAGTTAATGTGCACGGCAAAGTCCATCAAATGCGCACGGCAAAGAATCCTGGACGGCAAAGCCAATAAACGACGCACGGCAAAGAAAATCTGGTCGGCAAAGGGCCGGGACGTTTCCGTGGGCCACCCTTTGCCGTGCGGCCAGAGAAAGTGCACGGCAAAGCCGCCTTTGCCGTGCGACTTCTTCTTTGCCGTGCGCCATACTTCATTTTATTTGTTTTTCTTTCTATTTTATTTCATCTAATACTTTTTTTTAGTTCTACTTTTTGATGAATATTTATTAGTGTTAATTAAGACAATGTGCAATACAAAATTACTCTCCATGTTCATCCCCCACATATATCAGGGTTTCAGAGCAATTAATACGTACGCGCTTCGGAAAATCTGCTAAGTGTTATCGCCCAAATGTGAGGAAGGTCACACACCGGGGAGCTACTTTTGCACCATTAGACCTTGCACCACACTTTGACACATATCATAGGTCCACATGCAAGGTTTGGTGGGGTTCCGGTGCTCCGGCGGTCGTTATCCCCCTCCTCCCCCAAAACAGCGGAACGTGTGCCCCGGCGGGTCTACCCCTAGATTTCTCCGCGGGTGCACCAATGTAACTTTTCATTCTTTTAGGTTTGTTTAGTACATATACACATGGAGAACCAAATATTGGGAACCTTTGGCACATATACCCCAGCTAGAGCCATTATCACACGATCGACGGTGTGCCTGATCTCTGGTTAGGGTTAGGTGTAGGGTTAGGGCTAGGGTTTAGGGGCTAGGGCTAGGGTTTAGTTTAAAGGTAAGTATTTATGGTTAGGTATAGGTTTAGGGTTTAGGGTTAGGGTTAGGGTTTATGATGCATGGTTGCAGCGCGTCGTGGTTTAGGGATTTAGAGGGGTTTAGGGCTCGAAGCCTCCCCAGTTTAGGGTTTAGGGTTTAGGGGAGCTACTTTTGCACCATTAGACCTTGCACCACACTTTGACACATATCATAGGTCCACATGCAAGGTTTGGTGGGGTTCGGTGCTCCGGCGGTCGTTATCCCCCTCCTCCCAAAACAGCGGAACGTGTGCCCGGCGGGTCTACCCCCTAGATTTCGCGAGGGTACACCAATGTAAGTTTTCATTCTTTTAGGTTTGTTTAGTACATATACACATGGAGAACCAAGATTGGGACCCTTTGGCACATATATACCCGCAGCTAGAGCCATTATCACACGATCGACGGTGTGCCTGATCTACTGGTTAGGGTTAGGTGTAGGGTTAGGGCCAGGGTTTAGGGGCTAGGGCTAGGGTGGCCGCACGGCAAAGAATCTGCCGCACGGCAAAGAACAGCCGCACGGCAACGAGGCGGCCGCACGGCAACGATGGCTCGCACGGCAAAGCGGCTGCCGCACGGCAACGCATCGCGCGCACGGAAAAGCCCTTTGCCGTGCATGTTGGTCATGCGCACGGCAATGTTGTCTTTGCCGTCGGAGACTATGCCGTGCAGACGTTGCCGTGCGTCGACGCACGGCAAAGCCTTTGCCGTGCAAAATAGGCTCTTTGCCGTGCGATCGGCCGCACGGCAGCGCTGTCTTTCCCGTAGTGAGTGTAAGTGCACTAGGATTGCTAGCCATATTGGCATATCTGTACACCACTGCATGCGCCGAAGTAAACCATGATTCGCATCATCCTAGAAGGTATAATCAGATTAGAAGTAGCACCCCAGCACAATGCGAGCAGCATATCATAAAATCAACCCCAGATCAACACAATTTAACAAGAAATTGAGTGATCTCAATAAGAGACCCAAGACACAGCATCGATCGAATTACATACCCTGACGACCTGGGATGCATGAGCACTTGGTCAGAGAGACAGAGATGGTGATGGTGCAGCATGAGAGGAAATGGATGTGTCCTGACTCCCGAGTGTATGCCTCCATCAATGTCAATGTCAACTAGCGACAGCGCTCCAGCTAAGGACCCGCTGCCATGGATGGGGCATGTCAAGGAGGGATGGGGATTCAGTGACTGGCTGTAGGCCACTGACGACGTAACTGGACTTCGTCTCAGCCGGACATTCTTCATCCAATGGTTCTAGTGATTCAAAAAATTTGTCAAATTTGTCTTTTTTGCTGCATCCAAAATATAAAGTATTTTTGATTGAAAAATTTTCGTACTTACAACATGATTCGTTGGCAATATGTAGTTTTATTTTGAATTTTTTGATGATTTTGAATTTTCGTTTTAAAAATCATCAAAAAATTCAAAATAAAAAATGTACATATTACCAACGAATCATGTTGTAAGTATGAAAAAATTTCAATCAAAAATACTTTATATTTTAGACGCAGGAAAAGAAAACAAATTTAACAAAAATTTTGAATCACTTGATTGGAGCCATTGGATGGAGAATGTCCGGCTGATGCTATGTCAGTCACTGAATCCCCATCCGTCAAGGAGTGCCCCCTCCACCGCAGAACGGCGTCTTGGCCAGAGAGCTGCCGCTAGTTGACATTGATGGAGGCAGGCATGGGGTACTGCTATTACTACAGCGCTGCTGGCACTTTGTGGCAGGTGTGTTCTCTCTGGTCCGGTGAGAAGCGAGTGTGTGTTTGGAGCATTGAACGAGAAAACTCTTCAGATCTATCTTAATTTTCAAAAACTAGCCTGTGCGAGAGGCGGTTCGAAGAGGCTGGGATATGGAACTCAGCAGACTGTGGATTATTTATCTGAGGTTTGAAGCAAGAATTAGATGGTGGTGGCTGCTTTTTCTGCTAGCAGGAAGAGGAAGATATATGCTCCCAACTATAGATTCCTTCCTTCCAGCCTTTCTTTTTTTGATGTGATGATTGAACCTGATGCCTCTTGCCTGAGCAAAGAGAGAAAGCAAAGCAGAGGATGGAATTGGATACCCAAACAACATAAGCTCCACAATTTTGAGCAACCAACGAAAAAACCAGCCATTCTTTTTTTGATGTGATGATTGAACCTGATGCATTGCCTGAGCAAAGCAAGAGCCAAGCAGAGGATGGAATTGGATACCCAAACAACATAAGCTCCACAATTTTGAGCAACCAACGAAAAAAACCAGCCATTCTTTTTTTGATGTGATGATTGAACCTGATGCATTGCCTGTGCAAAGCAAGAGCAAAGCAGAGGATGGAATTGGATACCCAAACAACATTCATCAAAATGCAAAACCTAAGACTACTATAAGACCACTAAGAAAATAAGAAAAAAAATTAGAACGATTAAATTACCGCTCCCAAATATTCAACTAACTGATTAGCTCAGCAGTTTGCAGCAGCCAGCAACAAAAACCAGTACCGAACAGAGCGAAACTATGGTGTCTGCCAAGGGAGGGCACATAATAACAGGGCCACAGATCTACGATCGGCGAGAAGAGATCAACAGTAGGAGATAGGAGATGCTCATAACCACAATTGCCAGTACAAATTCCCTAAAAGTAATCACGATTACACAGTTCTATGAAGAAGTCACTATCTTGCACGATCCATCACAGTTAATCCAAGCAATCAGGTAGGTTCAGCATGGGGCTAGAGATTAACTAGAGTGCACTTGCAAACAAAACTTCAGAGACATCGCACTAGCTATCTAGTAACTAGTCGTCCTTGATCCTCTTGAGCAGCCTGGCAGCCCACAGGCGCAGCCTTCTCTTCAGCGTGAAGCCCACCGCGACGCCCACCACGAAGCTGATGGCGCCGACCTTCGTGCAGGTAGACAGAGACACCACCCGGCTGCAGTACAGATCATCAATAAGCATCAACAGCGTGTTATAGGTTGTGAAAAAACTTCAGTTGCAGCATAAATGTAGAAAATATGACTAGAAAGTTGATGCCAGAGGTGGAAAGCGGAGCAGAATTCAACTCTTTAACACGGATGCATGAGTACATTGGCCTCTACAATGCCTCTGCACCTTCCCCATATTCAACTGGATGTTTGAACTTTCAGTTGAATTGTTTCACATTGTTTTGACTAGAGAATTTTGATAAAATTTCAAACTAGTGTGAATCAATAATTTCAAATCAGGAGTACAAATGTTCAGCCTCGAATTTTGTAAGAAAAAACCCAATATAAACCAAGCTTTTGCATAGGAAAGTAACTTTCAATCAACTAGGAGCCTCACAACAAGCAGATCATAGTTTCCACTATGATTAAAAAAAATGCTGAGTTAGTCCTACAGATGAGTGTGTGAGTTCCGAACATGGGACAGGTAAATTTTGCAGTAATCATGTATTATCTCTGTTCCACAATATAGGACGTTTTGGTAGGCTACATTTTATATTAGGAACGGAGGTAGTAGTAGATAGGGGAGGCATGATCTAGCGTGAATCGTGAAAAGATCCTACAGATCCCAGAGATTTGTCATGAAAATGCCAAAGAGAAGTCACTGTTCTAAAATACACATTATACTAAAGCAGTGGAGCTTTACCCATGTATTTTGTTTGTACATGTGTTGTATGGTTCCAACTTTAGCCTAGGAAGATCAACCAACTTCCAATCAACTACAAGCCTAATGAATTAATCGAACTTTGATTAGGATTAAAAAAATAAAACTTCACACTAGGTAGATCAACCAACTTCCAATCAACTACAAGCCTAATGAATCAATCAAACTTCCAATTAGGATCCAAAATAATTCAACTATATCAGGTACCACAGATTTTGAGGTTGGGCGTGAGGCGGTGAGGGTAAAGGCATGGTGGGTATTGAAGCAGCCGACAAAACCTAGGGGTTCCTTTGGGGAGGCAACGGGAAAGTCAGAGACTACGACAGCAAATGTGGGATAGAGAAAATTTCGCAAGAATCATGCCGCACGCAGGGGTATCGTGATCAAGCATGAAACCAGGAGCTGCAATCATGTAACGCGTCATGGTTAAGGGTGTACCTGGCAACCGAATTGGCGAATATCTGTTATTTAAAGGTTCTGGGCTACATGTAAAATAAGACAGAACACATACCCACCCCAGTACAATTCTTGTTCTCATACTTACAACAAAGCACTCGTTCAGATACAGAAACCGTATAGCATAATGTGTAGCCAGAGAAATCATGGGCACCTAAGATAGGCGGCATAAAATTAAGAGAAGCAAATTGTCGTTGTGCTACCATAGACAATTTACTGAAGCACTGAAGCTTTACCACCCCTGCCTAATCTAACCATCATTGCAGACTACATCGCTTCAGCTCGGTTCATCAAGCTTTCAGCTCTGGCGGAGAAACATGCGGCGCAGGTGCTGTACGGAATTCCCTAAGCGCTCATCGTCTAGTGCTTCAACTAAAGCATCTCAGTCCCAAACTACTACCCGCAAGAATCGTAATAGGAGCAGCACGCCGCGAAACCCGCCCCAATCTGACCGAATCGAACCATGTACCGAGCGAGCGAGGTCAAACAGAGTGCATCGGCGGAGTTATAGCAGGAGGAGGAGGTCGAACATACCCTGCGGCCCGGGACACGAGGACCTGGTCGGGGAAGGCGGAGGTGCCGGAGTGAGACGAGGAGGAAGAGGAGGAGTTGGCGGCGTCCTGCGCCGCCTTCTGCAGCCACTCCACCGCCGACGAAGCGGAAGGCATCTCGGCGGATCCTGAGATCGCCGCGGTTGTGCTAGGGTTTAGGGCCGAAGCTGTCGGAGAGCTGATGAATTTGTTTCTTCTGAATTTCGGGATGGGACGGTTTATAAGAGTGGGGATTTGTTTTCTTCTCTTTCTTTCTTGGCGGAGAAGAAGAAGAGGAACAAGAAGAGGGCCAGGACGGGACAGGGAAGGAAGAGTGGGCTTTTAGGTTTCTACACAGTCCGTGTCGAATTTCTCTGGTTTAACTCAGACATCGTCGATTTGGAATTCCTTAGTTTAAGAGTTTTATTACAAGATATAAATTTTATCATCCCTAAGAAATTGAAATAGCTACTGACTGAGGTCTGAGGGGCGACTATGGTTCTCAGTCTACACAAAGGTTTTTGCGAAAAGTCCACCCGATCTATTAATCATCATCAAAAATAGTACAAAGAAAGTTATAGGTACTCCCTCCGGTCCATATTAATTGACTCTAATGTGGATGTATCTAGACACATTTAGTTCTAGATACATCCATATTGAAGTCAATTAATAATCGGAGGGAGTAATAAAAATTACAAATAGGTCTGTGGATCACTAGCGAAGATTACGAGCACTGGAGAGAGCTGAAGGGGCGCCGCCGTCCTCACCCCTCCATCACCGGAGCACGGCAAGCTTATCGAAGTACAACTTGTTATAGTAGACAGACGAGAAAATCGTCGTGTTAAAATCCCGAAGGACCAACGCAGGAGAGCAGCCACCAACGCTAAAGATGAGAACCGTAGATCAGAAGAGCCAACCTATGATCACACTGATGAACACTAATTAAGACGGATCGGATCCCATGGGATCCACCGAACACAAAACTCCACACGTTCTCTATCAGTGATAGACGCACCACCGGAGCCAGGGTAGGGCGGGAAGGACCTTATTATGCTATCAGGATGTAGCTGCCGACTCACCATTCCAAAGAAGACACTTCAAAACCTAAAACAGAAAACGGGAACCGTTCCACCGGAGAGAGACGAGGGCCGCTACACCTCCAAAGCCTAAAAGGCCATCAGAAGCGAGGGCCGACAACTCTACCGGCGAAGGGAACGAGAACCCTAGCCGTCGCCTAGGGATCACGAGATCATGCTATCCTTGACCTCTCGTACCGTTTCACTCTACTTTCAGCCACGGGCGAACCGACGTTATGCTGAGTGGGGGCCTAGGCCCCCAGAAAATTTCCGTGCTTAGAGCATCTCCAGCCGCGTCCCCCAAAGCAATTTGGGGCGCGCCGGACCAAAAAACCGTTCCACCGCGTCCCCAAACCCAAATTTTGTCCGTGCGCCCGATACGGTGTCCGGCGCCCCGAGCCCGTCCCCGTCCACGGGACGCCGGGACGGGACACACCGAAAAGCGGGGAGTGGCGGGGCCAACCGTCACGGCACAATAAATTTTAACCCCGTCGCCTACCTCGCGACGGAAGTTATTGGCTTTGCAGCGACGGTGCGGTTCCCGCAGAGGCGCAGCGACGTCGTCGCGCCTAGCTCTGCGTGTCGGCGTTAATGAGCGCCACCTCCTCCGCCTCTCCGGCCTATAAAAGCCGCCTCTCATCGTCCCTCTCACACACAAACCCTAGCGCCTCTCTCCCAAACCCTAGCCGCCACCATCTCAACAAGACTCGATGCTATGTCTGGTAGAGGCGGAGGCCGACCTCGCGGCCGTGGCTGTGGTCGTGGTCGTGGCCGCAGTAGAGCTGAACGCTCGCTGTCGCCTCCCACGTCGTCGGCTTCATCGTCGGAGATGGACGTGGAGCCGTACGTGCTGTTCGAGTTCGTCCTCGTCCTCAAGGGCGACCCGTGCGGCATCCAGAGGCTGACGGACTCCTTCGCCGACTACGTCGCCGGCGATGACCGCCCGCGCATGATGCATATGCGGGAGGCTGCGTGCGGCTACTACCGGTGGATCGTCGACGTGATCTACGACGCGCGCGGCAAGATGTACGTCAACATCGGCTGGGAGAAGTTCGCGCGGCACCACAGCCTCGAGGCCGGCTTCATCCTCCTGTTCTCCTACTTCGGCGACAGGGACATGAGCGTCAAAGTCTTCGACGAGACGCGCGCGCCGGGACTACCACGGCGACACCAACAGGGACGACCGATGATGAAGAGTGTTGTTTCTTCGCGGCGAATACGTGCACGGAGGTTTCTGGATGTTCGCCTCATCGGTAGAACCAACAAGGGCACCATCCTCCCGCTGGATTTTCCAGTTTGGGTGACTGGATGTGCCCTCGAGTGTTCTTTCTTAGCAGCGAACACAGGAAACCTTCGATGCACGACCTAATTAGGTTTAGTTTTTTTGCAAAATTTTATAGTTGTGTCCACCATGATTCAAACAATGTATTAGTTTGTGGAAAACCATGTTCCAAACTGTGTCTTCGTGTAAACCACGTTCCCAATTATGTATTAATTTGTGGAAATTGAAATAAAAATGCCAAAAAAAGTATTTTAAATATTTGGGGGAGGCATTTGGGGGACGCGGCTGAGGAGCGACGTCCCCTAAACACGGTACGAACAAAACACGTCCCCCAAACGGTCAATTCGGCGCGGTTTAGGGATGATTTGGGGGAGGATGCCCCGCTCTATCCAGGCCGTTGGCCCCCAATCACGCGCAGGACTGGCCTGCTTGCAAAGAATTAAAAGCCCAGGCCAAGTCGTAGCAGAGCAAGGCACACACGAATCAATCACTCCCTCTCATCTGGCAGCAGTCTCGTCCGCACAAGGCAGACACATGGTGCACACATCACTAGAAAAACGTAGGCAGAACTATTTTGTTTACACTTCAAATCCTCGTAATTTTCAATATAAAATTGAAAAACTAACTATTTTATGAAACCGTCTCAAGGACTTGTGAGCTTATTCATTACTCCCCACTATTCCAAAAGTAATTAACGTTTTAGGTTTGTCCTAAGCTATTCTCCTAAAAAAATTATCGACATCTACGTGAAATATATAGTGTATGATAAATCTAAAGTAGTGAACCATGCAAAATTCAAACCTCCAAAATCTGTCAAATTTTGTCATTTTTCTTAAACCTAGAATATAATATTCCAATTAGAGAATTTGTATGTTGGTAATTACATCATTATGTGTATTTTTAATTTTTTAAAATTTTAAAATCATGTCTTAAAATTTTAAAATAAAGGGCTCCATGTTGCCTAAGCTCTAATACGAATTTTCGCTAGTACCTACTTCATATGGGTATAGATGGCGTTATGAGGTCATGTGGGGCCCACACAACAAGGCCCCCACTGCCTTTTTTGTCCTAGGTCCCCCACTGCTTTCAGCCTACAGAAAGTTGACGAATTTTTTTAATGCGTAGATGTAGTTTCTAGAATATACCTTTTGACCGTTGATTTATACTACTAGGCGAAATTCAGATATGTAATGGTTTACATGTATGCAAAAATTCATGTATGCTACTTACATGTTTGTGTATTTGCGAGTTGCCTTTTATCAGTCTAGATCTATGTTTTCTTCTAACCATCACCCTAGCATGTTATTGTTAGTAATTTTATTTTATTAAGACATAAAATTCTATTTTTTATCACGCTGATATTACACTTCAACGGCCTGGTGCTTTTAATTATATGGACCCTAGCATGTTTGAGGCTTGGGTTTTCTTCCTCAGCTTCATCTCTTTTTCTTTTTCTTTAAAAACTCTCTTTGTTCCGCACGACTCTCCTTCCTTCCTGCATGACAAGCACATTCGCCATGTGAGTGAACTCGCCACGGATCCCCCCATCCCCCACTAGCCTAATGTTGGCAACCATAGCTTGGATCTGAAAGAGGCAAGAGCTTGATTAGAGAAAGAACCAATATAAAATACAACCTAGAGTTGAGATGTTGTCGATGAGATGAAGAACAGACCCACGGTGGGGGAGAGCTGAGGGAGGACTCCGGCGCAACTTGGGAGTGTGCCAGATGTGTTTGTATGACCAATCGAGAGGACATTTGTGTGGCTATATCCATCACTTTCGCGTGGACACGAGAATTACATGTAACCGATCGTGCCACCATGTAACATCAAAAAGTCCCTACAAACTTGTGTTCCCTACCGATAATGGAGGCTCTGTCATGGCCAATCCGAGCTCGCCGTCCACCAATCCGTAGCTCCCGCGACAAAATTCGTCTCGCCTACTACCGACGCTAGATCAGGCCACCTCAAATCCCTTCTGAGTATTCCCCACATCTCCCCTGAAGTTTGGTGGGCAAAACAATGGAGCTCATCACCTGCCCTCATGAAAACCACCACAGAGGAGGGTTGAACCTACTCGCCGGAGATAGAGGAAAGACAAGGGAGGGCACAGCTCACCGGACAGGGGGAGGAGCAACAGCCGGCGTAGCTACGGGGGGGGGGCTGCGGCAGAGGCAGAGATGAATCAGCGGCGGTCTCGCGTGCGAGAGTGACCGCCACGACGGTGGGATGAGTAGTGGAGGATGAAGGAGATCCAAATCGAGGAAGGAGAGAGGAACACTGAGCTAACTAGAGTAGAAAAAGGGGAGGTACCATGGCGCTACGCAACGAAACTGTGGTGACCGCCATGGGGATGAGGGTCCCGAACAGGGCGTTTGAAACGGAGCGCTCAGAGCTCAATCTATGGTGATGGAGGAGCTTGAGTCGAGGCAATGGCTCACGACAAGGGACGCTGGAGGTGGGGCTCGTGGGAGCTGTGGTGTGGGTGTGAGACAACGATGAAGAAAAAACGGTTGCGTCCCCTCCTAGACCGGCTGGAGGAATAGAGTCTCCAGCGTGCCGAAACCGCAGGCGCTGGAGTCTCCGGCGAGGTCCTTGTCCAACGGGTTTTTTCTAGTTTGTTTCTGGGTGAAACGACCTTTTTTGTTTCAATGCAGCAAAAGCGAGGTTTTTTTTCTACGAAGGAGCAAAGTCAGAATTTTTACAAAAGAATTGATACGTGTCACTGAGGGAGCTAGGAGGCTGGGAGGTTCCGTGCCTCCGATGGATTATCAGCAGTGCCATGACAAACGGTACAATTAGGTTGACTACAACTTACCACATGGATCATATTACAATCCATGCTGCATGTTCAACAAAATCAGGAAATTTTCCCTACTGATAATGGAGGCTCTGCCATGGCCAATGCTAGCTCGCTGGCCACCAATCCGTAGCTCCCGCGACAAAATTCGTCTCGCCTACTACCAACGCTAGATCAGGCCACCTCAAATCCCTTCCCAGTATTCCCCACATCTCCCCTGAAGTTTGGTGGGCAAAACAATGGAGCTCATCACCTGCCCCCATGAAAACCACCACAAAGGAGGGGTGAACCTGCTCACCGGAGATAGAGGAAATACAAGGGAGGGCACCGCTCGCCGGACAGGGGGAGGAGCAGCAGTCGGCGTAGCTACGGGGAGGAGAAGCCAGCGGCAGAGGCAGACATGAATCAGCGACGGTCACACGTGCTAGAATCAGCACCACAGCGGTGGGATGAGTAGTGGAGGCCGAAGGAGATCCAAATCGAGGAAGGAGAGGAACACTGAGCTAACTAGAGAAGTACCATGGCGCTACACACCGAAACTGTGACGACAGCCATGGGGATGAGGGTCCCCGAACAGGGCGTTTTGAACGGAGCGCTCAGAGCTCGATCTACGGTGACGGAGGAGCTTGAGTCGAGGCAATGGCTCACGGCAGGGGACGCTGGAGGTGGGGCTCGTGGAGTCGTGGGAGCTGTGGTGCGGGTGTGAGACAACGATGAAGAAAAAACGGTTACGTCCCCTCCTAGACCGGCTGGAGGAATAGAGTTTTCCTAACTGTACTTGGAGATTTTAAAAAGGCAATAGCTCGGCTATAAAACCGTACAAAAAAATGACATGACAAACCGTGCAATTAGGTTTACGACAACAACTTAGCACATGGATCATATTATGTCCATTCGTACTCACTACTTGCTAGAAAGGTGCATTCATGCATGTTCAACAAAATCAGGAAATTTTCTTAATTTGGATCTTCAGGTGCAGCTTTTTTGACGCCCCATCGCCATCAACACCGGCCAGCAGATACGTCGACGGTACAGACATAACCCAAGGCAGCTTCTCCACGGAGACCTCGCCGGGGCTGTCGGTGCTCGTCACCGTCTCCATTGGCATCCTGATTATGCTGCCCGTGGCCGCGCCTGGCAGCGGCGGGCCGCTGGCGCGCAGCTCGGCCATGTAACACGGCTGGGACGGGCCGCCGACCTTCCTGACGCACACCACCGACACGACGGTGACTGCGCCTAGCGCGCCGATGACCACAACGAACACACCGCCGTCCTCCTTGGCGTGCAGCAGGCGGCGCGGCTCCGACAGGGGCGCGCGGAGCCGGAGGACTTGGCCGTAGACGAGAGGGCGCGCGGGCCATAAGTGGTGGACGACGAGGTGCCGGAGGAGCGTGTCGGGCGGCGCCGCGAAGGTGCACCCAGGCTCGGCGCAGAAGCAGGGCGCGTGGAGGCACGCCTCGCGGTGGGCGCGCAGGTCGCGGAAGGGGAAGAAGCGGTGGCAGCCGGTGAAGGGGCACTTGAACTTGGACACGGAGATGATGTGCTCCACCACCTTGTTCCGGGTGTCGAATGTGCCGCCGCCGCCCTTGCACCTCTGGCACTTTCCGGCGCGGCAGCGGTCGCAGGCCAGGTGCCCCTCCTTGCACTGCATGACGAGATGGTGAAATCGGATCTGGTGATGTTGAAGAAGACCAACAAAAAAAGGGTGGTAGAGGATTTGTACCTGAAAGACGGGCGGGGTGAGGACGAAGGAGCAGTCGGGGCAGTGGAACCAGTTGATGTCCATCTCCACGATGGCTACATCCCTCTCTCTCGACGACGGCGAGCCGCCTTTTTCTCCCCCAGTCGCGGTTTCAAGGCGAAGGACGTCTTGCCTCCTCTGGCGGTTGATTGCATCCATCCTCGCCTTCTGCGCCGCGCCCTGCATCTGCTCCTCTGGTCGCTACGAGGTGGAGGAAAAGTAGGGTTTGCAGGAGAGGAAAGCCCGGCTATATGAAGCAGCCTGCAGCAGTAAACAATGCTTGATTGGCGGCGGCGTGAATGGAGAGGTGCCACAGGCTGGGTAACACCCGACGCGTCGCATCGCGCGGCGCGCTACTATAACTGAACCGTGCTGGCCTAAAGAGAAATTTCCTGAAAAATCTCTATATCTACTCCCTCATTTAGTGTGCATTTTAAACCAAAATTTTATTATTCCATACTACTAATCGAGCACCTGCACAAGTACGTTGTCTACACTACTTAAAAAGGAGGAATGTGTTCCCTATTCTGCCCACCTTCACACTACGACCAAGTTTTGGTCGTCAACCCGGACTCCCGTCGCTGTGCATTTTGAACTTCGGTCCCTTGCAAATTGGGAAATTAATCCACACAGCCCCCCCCCCCACCCCCGACGTTTTTCATCGCTTTGCAGTTCTCTGGATGCCGAGAGGCGAACAGAGCTAGGGTTTCGCCGCCTACCCCCATCCGCCGCCAGCAATCCCTTTCTCTTCCCCGGGCGGCAGCCACCGTTCTCCATCGCTACACCACGTGCGCCGGCGCCACCACCCGACACCGTGGTCGTCTCCCGCAGGGACTGGGGCGAGGAGTCTCGGCAGTGTTAAGAGATGGTTGGCTGGGAAAAGGAGATAGCCACCAGTCTCGCAACTCACATGTGCTACCACCTGCCACCGCCTCGTCTGTTCCTCCCCTCGTGCTTCCCCTCCTCACACGCAACCTCGCCGCCGCCGCCGCCGCTCCACCGGCCTCGCTCGTCTCCTCCCGGCACCATTCCACCTCTTTCCCCGTCGCCCTCACCTCGTCTATATCGTGCCTCGCCGTCATAGAGCGGGGAACTCGCCACCGGCCTCCCATGGTTGAAGGTCCAGCGGCTGAAGCGGCTGCGGGAGGGGGACGCAGAGGACCAGGCTCCTTCCTATTGGCGGCGGGGAGCAACATGGCCATCCGTGAGGCACCGGCCCTAGCAGGTTTGTGCCATGCCCACCATATGTTTGTTGAAATGCTCCCATGCAGGGATAGCTGCAGAAAGAATTTAGCAATTAGGGCTAAAAATGAATGGCATATTATGGAAAAAGGGAAACACCGGTTCTGTGAAGGCAAAGCATTGACGCCGATCTGGTTGTCGGAGAATGGCTCCCTCCATCACAGCGATCACTTTTATCGGGCGCCGACGCTGTTATGAGTGGCAACATCTGTCTTGCGTGTGTAGTCACGACTCACGAGGTGCAAGCATGCAGCTGTGGCCATTCGGGGAGCTCGGCTCCTCACTTACGTGGAGATGCCTCATCTGCATCTCTGACCATGTCTGACACTGTAAGTCTTCATTTGCCTAATTAATATGTAGTCATGTATGTTAACCATGCAAATATTATCATGCATTCACATTAGAAATCAGAGGGTATAATTGTGCGTGAGGGGGAGACTACTTGTTTGGTTCATTTGGCTTTCTGAATTGCAAATTTAATCTACAACTCGTGTGAGAATCATGGCCTTCACGCATCCACAATTGACTTCTTTCTTGATTTGGTGAGGGACGATCTCATTTGTTGCTTCCCAGATTTCTTAAAACTCCAAAAGTTTGAGTTTTCATCGATTATCGATTATTGGTTTTATAAGAGGCACCACAGTAGGAGGCACCTGGTATGTTTACTCTTTTCTAGGTTCCCTGTCACACGATTATTTGGTATGCTACAAATATGGTCGGCTGGTTTAGTTGAATTAGCAGCGACATTCAGTTTTTTGCTTGTACAGTTGCCACAGTTGCAGTATAGCAGAACACTAAAAGAATTAGATTATTTGATATATTTTGTTCTGATTCATGTAGTATTGCAAGACAATAAACGAAAAGCTGAGTTTTACATATCCCCAACCAATTTAACTTTCAGCAGACTATAATATTTTTCCAGTGCAAGTTTACCATGTCATCCTATTGCCCCTGAAATTCATGATGGTTCTACTATTTTGAAATGTTTTCATCTTGCTTCAGCAGGTTATTGTTTCTTGCCAGAATGCCAGTAGGAAACTCTGAAACTGATGTCTTATTCTCAACCGAGAGGGTAACTTCCTTTCGTGAGCTAGAAATGATTGTGACTTCCGAGTATGCATATCTAAAGCTGACATTTGAATTGCATGACAGGTTACTGCAACTAGCAAGGAAAGTGTCATGTTCATACTATTTTGCTTTTTTGTGATAATTGCAGCAGGTTATGTTCTTATGATGGTAATTTTAGATAACACGAAGATTGAGATAGTCCATTGATCTTTCAATTACACACTATAAATTTATAAAATGAAGTTACATGCTATTATGTACTTGTATCATTGAAGTGTTTGTTTAGTCAGTGTATAGGGACTGGATGATCCAACAAGGAGCAAATATAAACCTTTCTTATGTGGTTCGTTGATTCTTGTGATCCCTTCTGAACTGCTGATGCAGTTTTCTACAGCAGTTAATACATCTTCAATGACTTCAGTACGACGTGCAATTTCTGCACAGAGCCATTTATAATGTCATCTGCTGGGAATGTTAGTAAACTAACCATATTATGTTCATGTTTCTTTGTGTGCAAACTCTTACAAATTCTCTTGTACATACCAGGTTGACATATTCTGCTGTGATAATACTGGGACATTCCATCAGACGATATGGTAAATATGTTTTTGTAAAAGGATCATTCAATTGAAGATTACTTAACAAAGATCTCTGTGTATGTTTGATGCACTTATATTTTCTTACATGCCTTTGATGAACCATAATAAGGACTACACTACGGACTCCTTACTCATGTTCTACCTTATAGTGAAATTATTTTTGTATTGCTTTTCTCTCAGTTGATTTGGTACTTTTAAATTTCTAGGACACCTTCAAAGAAAATTATGCGTACCAGGAACCCATCAAGAAGGGAGTGTAGTTCAATTTGGCATCTACCTCTGCCTCTGAACCATGGAGTGAATTTCGCACCCACCTCCTTCTGAAGCATCCATCGGCTGAAAAAAGTGGTACACCGGATGTGGCGGGGGAGGGTCAGTGCAAGATGGAAAGACATGAGGTTTTTCCTGTGATGGTCTTATGAAGTGTATGGAATTTTCAGTGACTTGGTGCCTGTGTTATGATTCTTTATTTTATGGTAGTCTTTATCTGATTTTATTTTTGTTCATTGATTATAATGACCTATGGGGAATTGTTCATGGATGTTCTGACTCCTTAGAGTTCAGCTCATTTTGTGTACAAGAAGTTTAATAATTTGCATCCTGCAGATCAAATGGTGACATGTGATCCTAACATTCCGCACTGTAAGTCTGACAGAAATGGTTGAAGGTCAAACATTCACAATTGGTATGTACTGCAGTCTATGTATTGATGTATATGTTTCAAGTTCTATTTCCAAACAATTTCCCTTCTATTCCTTTAAAGTATGATATACTGGAATTCTCAGTGGTTTGACTATGATTGACAATGTGTCAATTTTCAGAAGTTAAAACATTGCTTTTTAAGGAAGTCTATATGTTTTGGTAATTAAGCTTTATATTTATATGTAGTCCTAGACGTTTTTTTTTTTTACTTTTATCTTAAGTAGAAATGTACGTGTCTTAAAAGTTCAGATGAAGTTGACATTCTCTTTGGAATTTTTGCAAACCTATTACTTATAATGGACAAAGCAGAGTGTGTTAGATGGGAGAATGGATGGACTACTATCATTCGGATGGCACCTGGGCGACACAGTTTGAGCATATTGTGCTGGTCACTAGGATGGGCACAAAAATATTGACGGAGCCTTGAGTTTATATCATGCGGATTGTAGTAAAGAGTTTGCTGGGCCATCTCTTTTCAGAATGGGTTGTGCCAAGAGCTCTCTCATGTTTCTCCGGCCATTAGGCATTGGTGCATCGGTGTCGAAGTTGCTCTCATATGGGACTACTGCAGGACCCGTGATGATCAGACAACAATCAACCTCAATCTTGTGTTGGTTCACGATAAGGTGTTGTTCTCCTATATATACTGTGTGGTGTTGTGAACCCTTCAGAGCAAGTTGAGTTCAGTAATTTATCCTTTTCTGGGACGGTTTAAATTCGATTTTTCGGTTTGATTTTACCTCATATTATGATGCTTCATCAACATATGTTTTGTCAACTTATGTTGCACATTAGAGTCTGTCATACTGCCAATTATGTTGTATTTCAGATAACCAGGTGTTCTTCTGTTCTGAGTTTATTTGCATCGATGCTTCTTATCAGTTTTGAGTAATAAAGTAGGACAGCCTTAAGCTGTGTGTACGGATTAGCTTTTATGTGTGTTTTCATTGTCGGTATTTAGTCGAACCTGCGAGGTTTTATCTGTTTCAAAAAAAAAAAAATCCACATCTTGAATTCAGATATTTGGGGAGTACCGATCAGAATCAGAGTATCATTTTTTTCTTGTTGAACCTGAATATGATTAGATATCTTGGGAGTACCAGTCAGAATTAGATTATTATTTTGCATCGGCTTTACATCTTAGCCTAGCAAACAAAAAATTATCTAGATCTTTCTGTATTCTTGTCTGTTGATATATTATCCCCATTAGTTTTTGTCCTTTGTGTGTTTATGAAAAAGAAGATTTCTACCATGCTTTAATACGTTGTGAGCATGCCAAACTCTTCTGGTAGCGGCAAGAAATTATTTTGGTCTGAATGTGCCTAACCTGCACCCTATTACATGGGTGAGGGATGTTCTAGACAGCCAGCATTGCAGTTTCAGTTCTGTGGTGCATCTAGAGAAACTAGAAAAAATTTCATCATGGACATGGAGAAGAGAAGTACCAGCCAAGGAGAGCGAATGAACTGATAAAATCTGAGTTTCCTGGCAAAGAGAAAGCTAATACAAGTACAATCGTGGAGAAGTGGAGGAAACCGGATGACAATTGTTTTAAAATTAACACTGATGGTGTTTGTTGATGAGGAACGTGTTTAGGGATGGACAGTTCGGGGCTGCTTGCTGCAGGAAGGTTGAACGTACGGAGGCCCCCGACGACTCAATCCTTGCTTGCGGAGATGGATTAATGCTAGCAACGAAGAAATATTGAGCTGGAGACGGATTATCACGATGTTGTTAATCGACGGCAGTCTGGACAAGGAATGAGGTCAGCCAGTGGCCAAGTTTTCAAGGAGATGGAACATATATCATCTTAAATCTTCGGGGATTTAGATTTATTTTTGTTTGTACGGAGGCTAATAAGGCTGCACATGTGTGCGCCAAATTCTTTATCATTATATTCTTCAGTAGCTTCTTTAGAACGGATCCTGGAATTTTCTGATTGGGCATGTCCAATCAAATATGTTAGGTATCATCTTCTGAATAAAGCTACAGGAGTTTAACTAAAAATAGGTCCAGTTGCTGGTTTTTTATACAAAAAAATATTTTAGAGTAACCTATTTTAGGTTATTCTTTTTTTCATGTGGGTAAGTTTAATCCCATTTGGGGTTGTGTGCGTCCCGGATACTGATCCCCATTTGAAAATAAAATCGAAAAAAGTGTTCAAATGTTTTTTAAAAGAATATCCGCATGGAGCCAATGGTGCAAATAAGATGCAAATTTACAATGTGAAATTATGTATATTTTAAGCGCAGCAAAAATAACAAAATGACACAAGTTTAGACAAAATTTTGTGGGGCACATTCCTTAGACAGGGACTAATCAGTGCCCAGAACCACATCTCTCTCTTAATTATTAGCCTCCATTTGGCCAGGCGGACAATCATACACGCGCGGCCGACGTTGTCTGTTTCACCGCAAATTCGGTCCAAATTTGCGGTTCCGCGGACCAATCTTCGCTCGGTCTTCTCGAGAGAGTGGTGGAGCTCGATAAAGTGGGTGAGCTCGAGAGAGTGAGGAGGCGGTCGTCTTTACATGATTTATGAATATCAAAGTGTTGTTTGGACTAATAAAAAAAGAAGTATTTCTTTAGTTATACCTATGTTTATAGCATCCACGTTTTGTGAGACAATAATACATCCAAAATGATAAGTTGTTGAGTTGACAATTATCTTGTGGGACTTACCGCGAAAGAGTAACAAGAAGACCTAGAATTTAGAACGCACATGCACAACAATGTTATCTTGTTATTGCGACTGGTATTATCATGTTGTACATTATGATATCACTGATTTGTTTTGAATTTTACAGTGAGTTGTAAATTATATATGTGCATTGAGAAATAAAATTTGAAAACCCGTGACAACGCAAGGGCATTTGTACTAGTCTACTTATACACATCATTATTCCTTTAGAAAAAATTACATAGATAACCAATGTACTTATTTATTTATCTAGGACAGAACAGTAGAGTGTGCAATTTTGGAGCTCGGGCTACATGGAGCCCTTTTTTAGAATTTTTTTTTTGAAATGGCATTTCATAGTTTCAAAAAATTATGAACAAAAATCATAGAGGTAGACAATAATGTACTTTACCACTGTGAAAGAAAACAATAAGAAAGACTCAGTATTTTGGGCTGTGCGAAATTCACAAATCAGTGGATCTGTAAAAGTGAACAGTATAGATTTTGAAACCTCCAATATTTATCAGAATCGGTTATTTTTTTAGTCTCTAATATAACGTATTTCGTCCAGAGATTTTGCACAGTGGCAGACTACATAATTGGCTACATAATATAGATTTTTTCAGAATTTTTTGAAACTTTTAAATATTGAATTCGAATTTTGAAAAAAAAAATGAGCCATGTGAGCTCTGGCTACACTTCCGAGAACATTAGTAACTCATCATCGGATATGAATTGAGCTGTTGTATTATTGCTAGTACTACTTGGAGTAGCTTCTAATTAAAGAGATGGTATGGAAGTTATTTTGCCTATAACACTAAAGGAAGTGTTATAAAGTTTCAAATGATATAGAATTACTGACTGCATTGAGGCAAATATCCTTCAATAGATCTTAACTATGAAAAATTACAGTTAAAGTGAGATTTGATTATGCTCAAAGTGCACACCTTATGACCATGAACATAATGGTAGTAAACACATTGTCCTCAGAATCAAGGTACATCATACTTAATCTATTCTTAGTAGTACACTACTGTATTCAATTGTTGTAAACTAGAGTACTCAAAACTTACGGGGCATATTCCAAATTTTAATATTGCTATTTTTTGATAAAGAGAATATATTAATATTTGGAAATATCAAATACATTCAACTTCTACACCAATGCAATACCCTAATGGTAGTACGGATGCACACAACAACAAAAAAACTAATACATAAAAGCCGTGTTACATCATTTTAGTCCTAGCAACAACAATACAACCATCACCAAGAAAACTGTGCACAAGCACCGTCATCGTTCGAGCAAAGATCTAGGTTTTCACCCTGGAGATAGTCACTGCTCTGAAAAAATGCCTTCAACAAGGTTGTTGCTAGGCACAACCAATTATCGTCAGACCTTGAATTTTCACTCTAAGAGGTAAAACCCTGAACTTCACCTATGTTGTTGCCCCCACTTTCATACTGTTGCTGCGGTGGCCGCAACGCCAAGGAAATCCCTCAACATCACAAAGAGTTACCACTATTGCTAGTCCTCATATACGGCTTTCATTATTCTCTGCCTCTACCTTCATCATGGACTAAAATGTCACCAGATGACAACACAGGACAAAGCTTCACGCCACTCCCTTTAAAATCAAACGGTCGAAATAAAAGTATGGGTGCGCACGACCAAATACCACCCTATCCACCAACAAACTACATGCAATATGTACACTGTGACATACGCCAGCGAAGCCTTCCAGAACTGAACACTCCGGCCAGATCAAGAAGAACAGGCCTCAAGCATGCCTTCATCCTTGCAGAAGAGAAAAAGACCGCCACCTTTATTAAAAAGACGTGCCGGTAGCCCTCACACCACCAGCAAACAGCGGAGAAGACGACGAACGGTCAGGTTGTCGAACAGGGAAGTAGCGAAGCCACCCGAGGCCGCCAAGCCCAAAATGGATCACAGGGAGCGACCAAAGCCGTGTCCCAACCAGACACGAGAGGGCAGCCACATGTCTGGGATCGGCGGCGCCGCCTCCAGACAAGATGGAGCCCGCTAGAGCCGCAAGGCTAGCATCCCTCCACATCGACCCGCCGCCGCAACACCACCTCGCCTGCCCGACGCCATCCCCCACCGCCTGGAGGAACAGAAGGACGCGCCCGAACTACCTGATCTCCGCCTTCGACAGGACTGGCGCCGCCACCGCCGCCGGTGTTGACGGCCAAACGGGGACGATATTGGGGGAGCTCGAGGTGAGACGATGGGGGAGCCTCCGGGATCTCCTAGGTGGGAGTGACCCCGGATGCAGGCGCAGCGATAAGGCTAGAGGCGCAAGCCAGCACACCATTTGTCCTCTTTGTAATTTTTCAAAAATTTAATTGATATTGATGCAACAAGAGTATATAAGCAGCTGATGTTTTGAACCATAGTTGTCTGCATGTAAAATCACGGGGAAACACTATGATGGGTAAATGTCAAAAGGGAGAAGAACAGTATACCCGTGTGGAGAACATGATATTGAGCATAAACAATATAATATAAAATTTTGTATAAGACATCATCTCATGCTAAGAATCTAAGATGCACACTCCCCCGATTCGGCGTATGCGATACACTGATTTCTTTAGGAAAAAGGCAAATGCAAATTACAGGCACAAAAAATGATACATGCACCTTCTTCAGAGTAAATATATGTATAACTCTATGTAAATTCATACATGATTGCAAGCTCTTTATTATCTATCTCTGTTTTTCTCATATATATATGAGGCATTTCCTCGTGTTGCAATAATATAACAGCTCCTACTACTTCCGTGAAAAAAGGACTTACACGAACATGCAAATCAGAATGGATACTCTCTTCGGCTCCGTTAAATCTGAGGAGCCTCCGCAGCTCAATTTCACCCACTCCGGGATAATGACCTGCAACTTCTTCGGCGATGTAAGCGTACTTGAGGAGTGGAGAGGATCTAAAAATGTTCTAAATATAATAACAATGACATTAAAGTTCTTAGGAAGGCTGTTTAATTTCTACCAAAAGAACTGATACACACAGATGCAAGCATGATAGATTGCAACAGAACTGATACGCACATCAGAGGCCAACTTGAAGGCAATAATTTTGATCGGATGAAACATTGCAAAATCAAGTATAGAGAAACAACTAAAACAGGCAAACTATCTAGCATATACCTATATACTATTCAAACTAGTTGAGTGCCCGTGCGTTGCCACGGCTCATTATATTTATTTACCGCAGAACATGTATAGATATAGAAGTGAAAATAATGGTTGTGTTTGAGCGAATGCAATAAACCGTGGGCAATCTCTACCTACTGGCGGAGCTTACTTGGTGAAAAATTGGGCCATGACCCGCCCATGTTTTATGGCCAAAAAATAGTTACCCCTATGTATGTGAGGCCTAACTCACCACGACACAATGCCCCGATCGGTACATTGCCTCTTCCTTTGTCTCTTCCTCTCAACTTTCTCCACGGATCCATGGCCGTGAGGGCTTCTTTCTAGGGTTAGCACTTTGGACACAGAAATAGAGAGGGAATCGAGGGAAGTATAGAGAAGAGGCAGTAGTATGGTTTGGAACAATGTTTTGCATTTTCTTTTGGCGTGGCCCACCCATGATTTTTTCCCAAGCTCCACCACTATCTCTACCCCACCCCCACCCCCCAAAGATCTCGAAAAAGTATGGTTGTGCATAAGATGTGTGAGTAAGGGCAAATTCGTGATCATCATTTTCAGAGCAATATCAACCGCCAAGGGAAAGACATGCAATGTGGGTTATTCAAACATGTCATACTCTTGTTACCCTTCATCACTACAATCTGAAAGTGACACTTTTATTTCACAACGTGTTTGTTGTTTGTGGCTAGTTCCTAAATGGAGTAACTATAAGAAAGAAAATCTGGCCCTTCACCTTCCACACCGAGTTAGTCTACACGTGCTAGCAAGC
Source organism: Lolium multiflorum (assembly GCA_030979885.1). Taxonomy (NCBI): domain Eukaryota; kingdom Viridiplantae; phylum Streptophyta; class Magnoliopsida; order Poales; family Poaceae; genus Lolium; species Lolium multiflorum. The sequence goes on from CM061749.1 coordinate 6,986,806, forward strand.
ATGCACGTGCAACCCACTCTATACCAAGTAATGAAAGAGAATGCAAAAAAATCAGATAAATTTGTGAGGTAATAAGAATGTTCAGCAAACCTAGATGGTTTTAGCAATCCAAACTATGTTTCAACCTTGTAGAAATTAGCACCTAAAATTGTATGAATAGACCGTAGAAGGATAATTTCAAAACATGCTTTTGCATACAATCAAACTGCTGAAGGATTATTCAAAGAATTTTGCTTTGATTAAGCATACAACCAAACTGCTGATGGATGGTCATATCCTAAAAGTTCCAATACTTCAATCTTCAATATTATGCTTTCTCTCGGACAACCAAATCGCCGAACAAAGAACTTGCTAGAAAGTTAGTATGAATGCTAGGAACTCGTGGGAAAATATAAGTACATGAGCAAACACTACATTCTTCATTTAGCGGGCACTGTATACTAACAAATAATTCCTTGATCTAAGCAGTCAAACAATTTGCCGCAGTAATAAAGATTTAATATTAGAGAATACAACGGATTTCTGAAATATAATTCAATAGAACCAGATTTACTTTCAAGAAAATACAAAAGAGGGCCATACTGGCGTCACATAGAAGGATGCCGGAGATTTGTCTAAATTCGGATGTATCTACAAACTAAAGAGTGTCTAGATACATACAAATTTGTTATAATCCTCCGCCAATAAAAGGATGCCGGAGATTTGTCTAAATTCGGATGTATCTACAAACTAAAGAGTGTCTAGATACATATAAATTTTGCTAAATTTGCGACATCCTATTATGGACCGAGGTAGTAGTAAAATTCTTCATAAACTATATTTTTCAAAGCGCATACTTTAGTGGACTGCAACTAAAGTAAACAAGAATGAACATGGTAAGTATGTGTAAGGGTACTTCACCCTTATCCATTATTTTGGTAACGATGACACCGTGCTAAAGTATTTGGCCTAATATGTTTATAAGGATAATCTCAGGTATTAGGCAATGAGGCGTAAATGGTGTATCAAAGAAACAAGAAGGCTAAAGGAGACCCCCATTTCAACAACAATCAAAAAGGGGTTACAGGAGAAATCCGGTCACCAGCCCGGTCCAACCGGGCCAGCAGCCGGCCGGTCCGGCGTGCTGGCGGTCAACCGTCGGCCGGGCTCCAAAGGAGGAACCAGCAGATCCGGTTTGCGCCGGTCCGCCGGGCTCCTGACCGGCGGGTCCGCGCTCCGTCCGTCGGCCGGTCGGAAACCGGGCAGCAACCGGCCACCAACCGGAGAAGCGCCGGACGACGCAAAGGAGCCCGTCACGATCCGGTCTGCCGGCCTCTCGGCCGGCTGTCCGGTCGTGGTCTCTGACCGGCCTCTCGACCGGGCTGTCCGGTCTGTGGCCCGGTCAACCGGGTTTGTCGAGGAAAAATGCTGAGGTGGCAAGTGGCAACGGCCAGATTTTGAAGAACACTATAAATACCCCTTCTTCTACCTTGGAAGGGTTAGGCAACATACTACAAGCTGTTCTTGAGCTCTCTCTCTCTTACTCCATTGCTAGAAACACCAAAAGCCTCAGATCTCCCTCCTCCTCCACCCAAACTCAAATCCCTCCGGGGAGATAGAGGAGGACCCGATCTACCGTTCTACCAAGCCAAATCTCATTCCCCCTTGTATTCATTGAGAAGCTTGCTTCCTAGGGTTCCTTGGAAACCCTAGGTGGGCAAGAGGAGTCCGGAAGCATCCGGGCTGTGGATTTGCTCCGGGCAAGATTGTGAAGGTTTGGAGGCTACCTCAAAGTCTACCACAAGTGAGTGAGCTATTCCTTCGTGGGATAGGCTCCGGAGAATAGGGTGAGCCTTCGTGGCGTGGGGAATCCTTCGTGGGACCTCCACCCCTCCAAACGTGACGTACCTTGTTGCAAAGCAAGGGAACACGGGAATACATCCTCGTCTCCGCGTGCTATCGGTTATCTCTAACCGAACTCCTTACTTGTGATTTAAACTGCCTGAGAGAGCCTTCGTGCTCGAGATATTTGTATCTTCATATAGGTTGCTTCACCTAGTTTGCATTAGGCTCATCTTTATATTCCGCAAAGCCTAATATTGCAAAGAAAGAATTAAAATTTGTAGAAACCTATTCACCCCCTCTAGGTTTACCATCTCTATACTTTCAATTGGTATCAGAGCCTGGACTCTTATTAAGGGCTTCACCGCCTTAAGAGTGAGATGGATAAACTCTTCGAGGGTCTAGATGACGACTCTAACCTTTCGGTTAAAGAGATGAAATCTAGATTCTTGGCATATGATGCCGAGAAGAAGAAAAAGGAGGATGAGCTACAAAACCAAATGACAGAAATGACTGCCATGCTTAAGAACCTAACTGCGGGTGGAACTCCTAGTGGGGCTTCGGCCTCTAAGGAAACCTACCATGATGTTAACCATGACTATCCCAGAAACACTTCACCCATGCCTCATATAAACCATAGTGGGACCGTTCCCCATTACGATGGAACTCACTTTCCACATTGGAAATCTGCTATGGAATCTCATATTCGCAGCTGCAGTGTGGAGCTATGGGAGCTCATTGTTCATAGACATCGGGAGCCACAAGATCCTACTCGGTTGACCTCCACCGAGTTCTACAACCGTCAACTCAATGCATCCGCACGTGACAAGATTAGAAGTGGCATCAACCGCAAGCTTCTTGATCAAGTCGATGACATTGTCTCCGCTAAAGAGTTGTGGGATCGGATCGTAGTACTCCAAGAGGGAACCGATTTGATCCAATCAGCTCTTTATGAGACCGCAAAGCAAGAGGCCCACCAGTTCATGATTCGAGATGGAGAATCCGTATCCGATGCCTATGCTAGGCTTGGTGCTCTGAAAGTAAGGGTCAAGGGACTTGGTGCTGAGAAGTACAATGACGGCTTCGAGATGAACGAAGCCTTCATAAAATCCAAGGTCATTGCTATGATTGCCGTCAAACAAGAAGACACCAACCTTGCACTCAACTTGCAAATCATGACCAAGAGTGCCGATCTCAACTCCGATGATCTAGTCTCCTATGTGGCCGCCAATGAAAGCATGGCCAAAGCCGGAAAGAGGCTCAAGGCAATGAACCGTGTTGATGAAGCCTCACACAACCATGAAGCGTCACACAACCTTGCTCTCAAAGCTAGAGCCGACCATGAAAGCAAAGAAGACTATGAAATTGAAGAAGATGAAGAGATGACTTCAACTAGTGACATTGCTACCGACTTTGCTTTCTTTGCCAAGAAGTACAAGGCAAAGTTCCCTATGCTCCTCAATGACAAGAAGAAGAAGAGAACTTGCTACAATTGTGATGAAGATAGTCACTTTGCAAATGAGTGCCCTTATGAGAAAAGGGTGGACAAGCCAAGATTCATCAAAGGGGTCAAGCCAAGATTGAAGCCAAACCCAATCAATGACCGATACAAGAAGAACAAGGGAAGAGCCTTTGTTGGGGCCGAGTACTTGTCCGATGATGAAGAGGAAGATGAGGAGAAGGAGGCCGGGGTGGCCGGTTTGGCTTTCTCTAAGCCCGGGTCACTCTTTACATATGACTACTCCAAGGACTACTCCACGGAGAATGATGTTGGATCCTCCTTCATGGCAAGGATAACTCAAGATGATGACTCCGATGACTCTACCTCATCTACAACCATTGGCTCTTGTCTTATGGCAAGGGAAACCAAGGTAATGGAACCTCCACCTTCCCTATCTAGTGTTCTAGATGATGAGAACGAAAATCTAGATGAACTAATTGTGCTTAAGGAACTCTATGATGTTAGATGCACCCTTCGTGGTGAAGCTCTTGTCAAGTTTGATTTCTTGATGGACTCACTCAAAGAAAAGGATGAGTCCATTGAGGAATTAGAATATCAATTGAATGAGAAGGAACGGAGATTCAATCTCCTAAGACAAGAGCTAAAAACCGAAAGGTGCATATCTCAAGGCCTTAAGCAACAAATTGAAACTTATGAACTTGATAAAGTTAAAGACCTAGAAACTATTGATAGGGCTCAATTATTGACCCAAGAGCTCAATGCCTCAAAGGAGGAGCTTGAAGTTGCTCATGCTTCTCTCACTAGGGATCTTGACCACCTTGAAAGAGCTAACAAGCTTGTCAAGGATGAGCTCAAGAAACTTGGAGAGAACCATGATCTACTTCAAGAATCCTACAAAAAGGCTCTTGGATCAATGAAGGATCCCATTGATGGTGAAAAGCTTGCTTGTTCCTCCATTTCCTTTACTAGTGAGCATGCTAAACTTGTTGAGGAACATATTCGTTTACAAGAGGAACTCTCTTTGCATGTTGAGACCAATGCATATCTTGAGTCCTTGGTGACCAAATATGGTCTTGACTATCATCCTAATGAATCTTCTTGTGAGCAAGCATCTATTCTTGAGGAAAATGTTAGGCTAACAAAGGAACTTGCAAAGTTCACCACCGCCAAGAACAAGATGGGATTGGATGACCTCTTGAGTAAGCAAAGGTCAAACAATCAAAAGTATGGACTTGGATATGTTCCCAAGTCCCACAAGAAGAACAACTACAAGAAGGAGAAACCCGCTCAAGATAAGAACAAGAAGGTCACTAACAATGGCAAAGCCTCAAAGGGCAAAGCCACTAGTGGTGACCGCACGGGGCCAAACGATCACTATGCATTATTTGTTGATTATTATGGTGATGTCTATGCTAACTATGTTGGCCCTCCTAATGGCTATGCTTATAGAGAGTACTCAATTTGGGTACCAAAAGATATTGTTGCCATTGCAAAGGAACCCATTAATCGATGGGTTCCTAAATCCTCTACTTGATTTTGTAGGGGTATTCCTCCGGTGGTCCAAAATGGGTGTTTGATAGTGGATGCACCAATCATATGACCGGAGGAAAAGGTGTGCTTGATCAATTCATTGAAGATATCAACAAGAAGTCAAGCATTACCTTTGGTGACAACTCAAAGGGAAAGGTACTTGGGTATGGTAAGGTAGCAATCTCTAAGGACTTGTGCCTTGAGACGGTTATGCTTGTTGAACACCTTGGGTATAACTTACTTTCTATATACCATCTTGTCGATGCCGGTTACAATTCATATTTCACTAAATATTATGTGCAAGTCTTTAGGAGTGATAATCTCAAATTGGTCCTTGTTGGATATGTGGAGAACAACCTTTACGTGGTTGACCTCTCGAAAGAGAGCCCCTCCTTCTCCACATGTCTAATGGCGGCCAAGCATGACGAAGGATGGTTGTGGCATCGCCGCCTTGGTCATGTTAACATGAGGAATCTTAAACAACTCCTAAAGGGTGAGCATATTGTGGGACTAACCGGCGTTTCTTTTGAGAAAGATCGTGTTTGTAGTGCATGTGTAGCCGGAAAGCAACTCAAGAAGAAGCATCCCATCAAGAGTATTGTTACCACATCTAGGCCTTTGGAGCTCCTTCATTTGGACCTCTTTGGGCCATCACATTATGATACTCTTGGTGGGAGCAAGTATGGACTTGTCATTGTTGACGATTACTCAAGATACTCTTGGGTCTTTCTCCTTAAGTCTAAGGACGAGACCCATAGAGAGTTCATCACCTTCGCCAAGAAAGCTCAACATATGTATGAATCCGAGATCAAAGCAATTAGGACCGACAATGGCACCGAGTTCAAGAACTACACTATGCAAGAGTTTGTTGATGATGAGGGCATCAAGCATGAGTTTTCGGCGCCATACACTCCTCAACAAAACGGTGTTGTTGAAAGGAAGAACCGGACTATCATTGAGATGGCAAGAACCATGTTGAGTGAATTCAACTCACCCCACAACTTTTGGGGAGAAGCCATCTCTACGGCCGTCCACTACTCCAACCGGCTCTTCCTCCGTCCCCTCCACAACAAAACCCCATACGAGCTCCTTACCGGTAACAAGCCTAATGGCATGTATATTCGTGTCTTTGGATGCAAATGCCTTGTTAAGAACAACAAAGGAAAGCTCGGTAAATTTGAAACTAGAACCATAGAGGGTATATTTGTTGGATATGCGGAGAACTCTCACGCCTATAGATACTACAACCGGTCCTCCGGGACCATTGAAGTATCTTGTGACGTGGTGTTCTTGGAGGATAATGGCTCCCAAGTGGAGCAAGTTGTTCCATGTGTTGCAGGTAATGATGATGATCCATCTAGTGCCATCAAGCATATGGGCATTGGACACATCCGGCCCATGGAGGTTCATAATGATGATCAAGATGATGGAGTAGATGTTTCAAGCACGCCACAAGTGGAGCCTAGCTCAACTCAAGCCAAACCATCAAGTGCAACTCAAGAACCATCCTCTACTCAAGATGAGTCTCAATCCGAAGAACAAGAAGAAGATCCTCATTCCATGGAGCAAGATCATGATGACGATCAAGAAACATCCTCAACTCATGATCAAGCTCAAGTGGTCCCTCATGATCAAGTACTAGCAAGAGATGAATTCATTGATCATGAAGGAACCGTTCGGAAGATCAAGGCCGCTACAAGGGCAAGTGACATGAAAGTGGATCAAGTCCTTGGGAGCATCTCAAGAGGAGTGGTAACTCGTAGACACCATGCATTACTTATCACCTATTGTCAACATCATGCTTTTGTGTCTAGTTTTGAACCACTTAAGGTACATGAAGCCTTGGTCGATCCGGATTGGGTAATTGCCATGCAAGAAGAATTGGAGTGTTTCACTCGTAATGAAGTATGGTATCTAGTTGAGAGACCCAAGGATCATCGCATCAATGTCATTGGGACCAAATGGGTATTCAAGAACAAGCAAGATGAGAATGGCATTGTTATACGAAACAAAGAAAGGTTAGTGGCGCAAGGGTTTGCCCAAATAGAAGGTATGGATTTTGAGGATACCTTTGCGCCGGTAGCCCGTCTTGAAGCTATTCGTCTTTTGCTTGCATTTGCATCTTTCCACAATTTCAAATTATATCAAATGGATGTGAAAAGTGCATTTTTGAATGGTCCCCTAAAAGAAACCGCATATGTGGCTCAACCCCCGGGTTTCGAAGACCCATGCCGACCCAACCACGTGTATTTACTCCATAAGGCACTCTACGGTCTCAAGCAAGCTCCACGTGCTTGGTATGAGTTCCTTAGGGATTTCTTACTACATGATGGGTTTTGCATGGGTACGGTCGATTCCACCCTTTTCACCAAGCGGGTTAAAGGGGGTGGCCTCTTTATATGTCAAATATATGTTGATGATATTATCTTTGGTGGAACTAACCCCAATCATAACAAAGCTTTTGAGCTATTGATGACTAGGAAATTTGAGATGTCCATGATGGGAGAGTTGAAGTTCTTTCTAGGCTTCCAAGTGAGGCAACTTGCAAAAGGCACCTTCATCTCTCAAGAAAAATATGTGAAGGACATGCTCAAGAAATTCAACATGACCAATGCGAGTCCAATGAAGACACCCATGCCCGTAAAGGGGCAACTTGGTTCATGTGACGGTGAGAAGGATGTGGACATAAAGGTATACCGCTCCATGATAGGATCCTTGCTCTACCTTTGTGCCTCTAGGCCGGATATCATGCTAAGTGTAGGGATGTGTGCTCATTTTCAATCCGCTCCCAAGGAGAGCCATTTAGTGGCGGTCAAACGGATACTAAGATACCTTGTTCTCACTCCTACTCTCGGGCTATGGTATCCAAAGGGGTCAACCTTTGAACTCATTGGCTATTCGGATTCCGATTGGGCCGGTGATAAGGTTGATCGGAAGTCTACCTCCGGGGCTTGCCAATTTATTGGCCGGTCATTGGTGAGTTGGTCATCCAAGAAACAAAACTCCACCGCCCTATCCACCGCCGAAGCCGAATACATATCTGCGGCATCTTGTTGCACTCAATTGTTATGGATGAAGCAAACCTTGAAAGACTATGGTGTGTCTCTTGGTACGGTGCCTCTTCTTTGTGACAATGAAAGTGCAATAAAGATCGCCAACAACCCGGTTCAACATTGTCGCACCAAACATATTGACATTCGCCATCACTTCCTACGTGATCATGTTGCCAATAAGGATATTGATCTCACTCATGTGGGAACAACCTACCAATTGGCGGATATTTTCACTAAGCCTTTGGATGAAGCCCGCTTTGTTAACTTGAGAGGAGAACTTGGTATTCTTGATCCTAAAAACTTGGATTGATTAACTTCTTGCACTATATTCTTGCATTTATCTTGCTATCTAGCTTAGAGGCATAGCACATATGGGGATAGTCATCTTACCATGTCTTGGTATGATGCATACCTATGTGTGCAACATAAATAGACCCAATGTCATTATATGGACCCAAGCATGTCTCTTCGAGGTCTCATGACATTTGCGCTTTCACATAGGGGGAGTAATCCCCCGCCCCTCATTGAGCCTTCATTACAAATTGATTTGACTATATAAGGCCAAATGATCTTATTGCAAAAATCATTCCAAAATAACTTATGATTCTTGATATACACTTCGAATCATGCCCATTGTTGCTATTCACATCTTGTTTGGATTTTCTCTCCAATGGGTATGCCTAGAGAACTTTGTGTTTCCAACCCCATGTCTATGCTCATCTCATCATCATCTATCTATCTATATGTACATGTCATCATTTGAGCACTCACACACATTTACACAAAGCATAGGGGCAAAAACGAGGCAAAATTAGAAAATCTGGGCTGGCCGGTCCCTGGCCCGGTTGGACCGGGTCCCTGACCGGATGGTCCGGTTGACCGGTCGGCAACCGGGGTCTGGGTCAGCCGGTCACCAGCCCGGTCTGACCGGACTCCTGACCGGTCGCGCAGCCTCCTATATATTGGGGAAGGGATACCCCTTGGGGTCATCTTCCCCATTGTTCCCCAATCTCCAACCTCCATGGCCGGCGCCCTGACCATCTCCACCACAGCCTAGGTCCTTCCCACCACTAGTTCCTCCCCAAACTTCACCCAACCGTAGATCGGGGTCTCTCAAGCTTCTTCACCAAGGGATTTGGTCCCTCTCGAGTTCGTTTGGAAGATCTTGGGGATTTGGCCCTCAAGCCCTCTTCACGTGTTCTTCTTGCTCACTTGGGCAACAAGGACAATGTCATCGGGTAAATTTCCCTTCTATTCCCTCTCCTTCTTGATTTCCCTCTCCCATTGCCACATGTTGAGGAAAGTTGAGAAAACTTAGGGTTAGGGTTAGGGTTTGTAAAGTCCTCATGCCTTTAGAGTGTCTCACACCACAATGCACTTCTCCACTATATTGCTATAGTCTATATTCAAGTTTATGAGCTTTTGCATGGTTTTGTGGTAGAAAATCTGGGCACAACATCACAACTCGACAGACCCGGTCACACGCCCGGTCGACCGGCCGCTCAACCGGCCGGCCCGGTGCATGGCCCGGTCAACCGGCCGCAAACCGGCCAGTCCGGTCTGCTGCCCGGTTTGACCGGCCTGTGCGCCGAGCTGCCCAGTTTTCGCACAATTTCATCACTACACTTGAATATATGCTATGCTCTCTTGGCTTCTCTCTTACCGATGACATGTACGCTTACCCCACTTCTATCCCTGCTCTATTTTTCTCATTCACAGGTAGTTGGAGTGGTGAGCCACGTGGCAATGCTTCCAAGAGAGGAAGGACTGATCCTCCTCGCCGTTCTAGTAGCCGCGTTCCCCCTCCAGCTCAGCAGGGTACTGACGGTGGCAGCTCAGTTGGGGGTAGAACCAAGTCTGTTGCTACCAAGCACAAGGATAAGCATGTTGCCCACGAGGATGATGAGGTAGTGCCAACCATCAATGTTGGGGCTGCAAACCGTCTTGAGTGGCAGGAATGGAGGACAGTGAATCCGTATCGCTTTGAGAAGCCAACTTACACTCGTTCGGACAAGGCCTTCTGGACCAACACACAAGCAGCCCTCTGGGAGGGTTTCTATGATTCTCATGAGTATATGAAGCATGGTAATATTGTATCACCCAAGGCCATCAATCCTGACGAGCTTGCCTTGCATGAAGCCACAAAGTACCGTTTTGTGGTTCAAACCTTGAAGAATCTGGGATTGTATGACCTTGTGTGCCTCAAGCCTGATGATACCCAAGATGATCCTACCTTTTGTCCCCTCCTTGTCCGTCAGTTTCACTGCACCGTCTTCTTCCATGATGATGAGGACCGCACCCTCACCTGGATGACCGGCAAGACGAAGTACTCATGCTCCTACTCTCAGTTCCGTGCAGCCATGGGTTGTGGTGATGACAGTAATCCAGGGTACAGGATTCATTCACGGTCCAGGCTTACTAGGGGTGACATCTCTTTCTGCTATCCTGCGAACCCTTCGCCTGGACCTCCCACTATCTCTGGGATGTACTACTCCTATCTGGTACTTGCCAAGCTGTTCCGTGAGAACCTCATCAGCAAGTCTGGCGACCACAGTGAAGTCCGGAACTATCACCTCAACTTGATGTACTATTGTCATCCTGACAGGGTAAGGAAGATTGATGGCTGTGATCTTATCTACTGTGAACTGAGGAGAGCAATTATGGACCGCATGACTCCCAACTATGCCCAGTATGTTCAGCGGCTCATCAACTACATTGTTCCCGCTCCTCGGAACACTATTGGTGAAAAGTCATCATGGACCCATTCCGGTTCCCCACTCAGGAGGCCACTCGTCCGGATGTTCCCTCCATGATGCCCACCACTGAGCGCCGTTCCAAGGCACACCATGATCATGATGCTAGCTCCAGTCACTCTCGGCGCTCCCAGCATGGGGCCGCTCGATTCTTCACATGCATGTTCCAAATGTGCAAGAACAGCAATGATGTTGCACATCAGACCCTTTCTATGACCCAGGAGACACGGAGGCGCCAGAATGAATTCATGGCCTCAAGGAACCACCCTGTTCCTCCTCCTGGACCTGAGATGGAGCCTGTGGTAGCTCCTCAGTGGGAGATGCCTCTTCTTACCGATGAGATGCTCCAGAACTTCGACTTCTCCGTGTACGCTCATGGTGCTCTTCCTACTAGGACTGCTCGTGCTCCCACTCCTACTGCTGATGATGCTGATGATGATGCGGGTGATGATGATGCGGATGATGATGCACGCGAGAGCTCCTCCTCGCTTGGGTTTGGTCACTACTGATGGGTGCGATAGCATCTCTCCTCTTTTCTTCGCCTTTTTGGTGTTCCGATGCCAAAGGGGGAGAAGAGAGTAGAGTCTAGGACCACGGGGTTCTTTGATTGCCACAAGCCATGGGAGTTGCTTTATTTGGATTTTATATGGCTTGTGCTTGTTTACTTTGAGTTTTTCAAGAACCATTTGCTATTTCCAATAATTCATGTATGGATGTGTATGGACGACTATTATGTGTGCTACTCTATGTTAGGATGATTATGTGTGCTATGCTTATATATCTTGATATGCACATCTCCATACCATGCTTGTTTCCTAAAGATATTGGGGGAGCTTCTCATGTTTCACAAATGGTGCACTTTGCATTCAAACGCAAATTCTCCAAGTGCACACATTATGGGGGAGCTTTCGTAATATCTTATATGGAATCAAGGTTTAGAGCTTATCATAATATCTATTTGTGACTCTAGCTCGGTTTGTCATCGTATACCAAAAAGGGGGAGATTGTAAGGGTATTTCACCCTTATCCATTATTTTGGTAACGATGACACCGTGCTAAAGTATTTGGCCTAATATGTTTATAAGGATAATCTCAGGTATTAGGCAATGAGGCGTAAATGGTGTATCAAAGGAACAAGAAGGCTAAAGGAGACCCCCCATTTCAACAACAATCAAAAAGGGGTTACAGGAGAAATCCGGTCACCAGCCCGGTCCAACCGGGCCAGCAACCGGCCAGTCCGGCGTGCTGGCCGGTCAACCGGGCGGCAACCGGGCTCCAAAGGAGGAGCCAGCAGATCCGGTTTGCGCCCGGTCAACCGGGCTCCTGACCGGCGGGTCCGGCGCTCCGTCCGGTCGACCGGGCGGCAACCGGGCAGCAACCGGCCACCAACCGAAGCACCAGGACGACGCAAAGGAGCCCCGGTCACTGATCCGGTCTGACCGGCCTCTGGACCGGGCTGTCCGGTCTGTGGCCCGGTCAACCGGGTTTGTCGAGGAAAAATGCTGAGGTGGCAAGTGGCAACGGCCAGATTTTGAAGAACACTATAAATACCCCTTCTTCTACCTTGGAAGGGTTAGGCAACATACTACAAGCTGTTCTTGAGCTCTCTCTCTCTTACTCCATTGCTAGAAACACCAAAAGCCTCAGATCTCCCTCCTCCTCCACCCAAACTCAAATCCCTCCGGGGAATCATTAGAGGAGGACCCGATCTACCGTTCTACCAAGCCAAATCTCATTCCCCCTTGTATTCATTGAGAAGCTTGCTTCCTAGGGTTCCTTGGAAACCCTAGGTGGGCAAGAGGAGTCCGGAAGCATCCGGGCTGTGGATTTGCTCCGGGCAAGATTGTGAAGGTTTGGAGGCTACCTCAAAGTCTACCACAAGTGAGTGAGCTATTCCTTCGTGGGATAGGCTCCGGAGAATAGGGTGAGCCTTCGTGGCGTGGGGAATCCTTCGTGGGACCTCCACCCCTCCAAACGTGACGTACCTTGTTGCAAAGCAAGGGAACACGGGAATACATCCTCGTCTCCGCGTGCTATCGGTTATCTCTAACCGAACTCCTTACTTGTGATTTAAACTGCCTGAGAGAGCCTTCGTGCTCGAGATAGTTGTATCTTCATATAGGTTGCTTCACCTAGTTTGCATTAGGCTCATCTTTATATTCCGCAAAGCCTAATATTGCAAAGAAAGAATTAAAATTTGTAGAAACCTATTCACCCCCCTCTAGGTTTACCATCTCTATACTTTCAGTATGCCAATACTGAAGTCTTAAGGAACACTTTGAGTAAAACATGCATAAACCGAGTATTGTAAGAAGAAAATATAGCAAACAATCCACCATATGATAAAATGATAATGATAACCACATGAAATTCATTCACCTTATACAATGGTCTCATTAGCTATATATATTTAATGTAGTGGAAATGAGCTTTTGATGGTGGAAAAATAAAAAAATGGATGCACAAAAAGGCACCATATTCAAACACAAATAAATTGAGGTATAAAGAAACAATAATTTGCAAGACACATGTTGATGCCGCCTCTTAATTTTCTGTATAGATTCTTCAAATCTTATTCTGAACTATTAGTAGTTAGATTCCGATTCACCACAACATCGCAAGTAACCTGCAAATGATTGAGTAAAAAGAAATAATCATCACTTTTTCATAGGTTAATGGACAATATAAGTCTGTCATTTCCATCATGTGCTAAACATGCCAATGTACTGAATTTTCCTACGAGTAACATGATACAATCCACTGCACTGACTACCTTCCCATGCTCGCATATGAAGACATAAAAAAAAGTCATAGAACAAATAAGCAGCGCCTCTTCCTCGAGCACATCATGTCATACAACTGTATACACAGGCAATGTTTTACTTCCAGATCATTACTTGAACAATTGCTTATTCACCCACAATGTTTGCAAAATAAAGCTTTTTGTGCTAAATATAACTGCTAAATATTTTAAATTAGGATAATATAATTTCTGAAGAGTAACAAAACCATAAGAATGGATTTACCGCTTCTCCATGTAGATTTATTACTCTCAAAATGATCCCCTATGCTTTCTGCAGCCACAAGCTTCAGAGTTGTCCTGAACTTATAATTCTTCCACCTTTTCAAATTTGCCACCATTTACTGGTTCATAGGATCAAAAATAACCTCAGTATCTTTAGGTCTACCAACATGGATGTAAGTAGGCCAGGAGCAAACCATTCTTCTAAGTGTAGTATTGAGTCAGCACATGAATGTTCCCAAGCTTCTTAGCAAGTTTAGTTGTCCTGATCCATCAGAGAAAAGAATGTTACTGTGACATCCTGGCCTAGGGCTTAATAGGATCGATAGGATACCCATACCAACAAGTTGCAACTTCTTTTCCGGAAGTGATGGCGTGTAAGCACACGTCCGTTGGGAACCCCAAGAGGAAGGTGTGATGCGTACAGCAGCAAGTTTTCCCTCAGAAAGAAACCAAGGTTTATCGAACCAGGAGGAGCCAAGAAGCATGTTGAAGGTTGATGGCAGCGGGATGTAGTGCGGCGCAACACCAGGATTCCGGCGTCTGGAACACAACACAACAAAGTACTTTGCCCCAACGAAACAGTGAGGTTGTCAATCTCACCGGCTTGCTGTAACAAAGGATTAGATGTATAGTGTGGATGATGATTGTTTGCAGAAAACAGTAGAACAAGTATTGCAGTAGATTGTATTCAATGTAAAAGAATGGACCGGGGTCCACAGTTCACTAGAGGTGTCTCTCCCATAAGATAAATAGCAAGTTGGGTGAACAAATTACAGTCGGACAATTGACAAATAGAGAGGGCATGACCATGCACATACATGATATGATGAGTATTGTGAGATTTAATTGGGCATTACGACAAAGTACATAGACCGCTATCCAGCATGCATCTATGCCTAAAAAGTCCACCTTCAGGTTATCATCCGAACCCCTTCCGTATTAAGTTGCAAACAACAGACAATTGCATTAAGTATGGTGCGTAATGTAATCAATAACTACATCCTCGGACATAGCATCAATGTTTTATCCCTAGTGGCAACAGCACATCCACAACCTTAGAACTTTCTGTCACTGTCCCAGTTTAATGGAGGCATGAACCCACTATCGAGCATAAATACTCCCTCTTGGAGTTAAGAGTAAAAACTTGGCCAGAGCCTCTACTAATAACGGAGAGCATGCAAGATCATAAACAACACATAGGTAATAGATTGATAATCAACATAACATAGTATTCTCTATCCATCGGATCCCGACAAACACAACATATAGAATTACAGATAGATGATCTTGATCATGTTAGGCAGCTCACAAGATCCGACAATGAAGCACATAAGGAGAAGACGACCATCTAGCTACGCTATGGACCCATAGTCCAGGGGTGAACTACTCACTCATCACTCCGGGCGACCATGGCGGTGAAGAGTCCTCCGGAGATGATTCCCCTCCGGCAGGGTGCCGGAGGCGATCTCCTGAATTCCCCGAGATGGGATTGGCGGCGGTGTCTCGGAAGGTTTTCCGTATCGTGGCTCTCGATCTGGGTTTCGTGACGAAGACTATATGTGGCGGAAGGGCAAGTCGGGGGCACACGAGGGCCCACACAACAGGTGCGGCCAAGGCCAGCCGCGCCGCCCTGGTGTGTCGCCACCCGTGGCCCCACTTACTCCTCGGTCTTGGAAGCTTCGTGGCAAAATAGGACCCTGGGCGTTGATTTCGTCCAATTCCGAGAATATTTCCTTACTAGGATTTCTAAAACCAAAAACAGCAGAAACAATGGCTCTTCGGCATCTCGTTAATAGGTTAGTGCCGGAAAATGCATAAATACGACATATAATGTGTATAAAACATGTAGATATCATCAATAATGTGGCATGGAACATAAGAAATTATCGTTACGAGCATCCCAAAGCTTAGTTCCTGCTCTCAGCAGGTAAAACAACAAAGATAATTTCTGGAGTGACATGCCATCATAACCTTGATCATACTATTGTAAGCATATGTAATGAATGCAGCGATCAAAACAATGGTAATGACATGAGTAAACAAATGAATCATAAAGCAAAGACTTTTCATGAATAGTCCTTCAAGACAAGCTCAATAAGTCTTGCATAAGAGTTAACTCATAAAGCAATAAATCAAAGTAAAGGTATTGAAGCAACACAAAGGAAGATTAAGTTTCAGCGGTTGCTTTCAACTTATAACATGTATATCTCATGGATATTGTCAATGTAAAGTAATATAACAAGTGCAATATGCAAGTATGTAGGAATCAATGCACAGTTCACACAAGTGTTTGCTTCTTGAGGTGGAGAGAGATAGGTGAACTGACTCAACATAAAAGTAAAAGAAAGGCCCTTCGCAGAGGGAAGCATTGATTGCTATATTTGTGCTAGAGCTTTGGTTTTGAAAACAAGAAACAATTTTGTCAACGGTAGTAATAAAGCATATGTATCATGTAAATTATATCTTACAAGTTGCAAGCCTCATGCATAGTATACTAATAGTGCCCGCACCTTGTCCTAATTAGCTCGGATTACCGGGATTATCGCAATACACATGTTTTAACCAAGTGTCACAAAGGGGTACCTCTATGCCGCCTGTACAAAGGTCTAAGGAGAAAGCTCGCATTTGGATTTCTCGCTTTTGATTATTCTCAACTTAGACATCCATACCGGGACAACATAGACAACAGATAATGGACTCCTGTTTAATGCATAAGCATGTAGCAACAATTAATGTTCTCATATGAGATTGAGGATATATGTCCCAAACTTCCACCATGATTCATGGCTTTAGTTAGCGGCCCAATGTTCTTCTCTAACAATACCTTACTTCAGACAAGACGGACATGCATAGCAACTCACATGATATTCAACAAAGAGTAGTTGATGGCGTCGGTTATCGCACAACAAGCAACTTAATAAGAGATAAAGTGCATAAGTACATATTCAATACCACAATAGTTTTTAAGCGATTTGTCCCATGAGCTATATATTGCAAAGGTAAAGAATGGAAATTTTAAAGGTAGCACTCAAGCAATTTACTTTGGAATGGCGGAGAAATACCATGTAGTAGGTAGGTATGGTGGACACAAATGGCATAGTGGTTGGCTCAAGGATTTTGGATGCATGAGAAGTATTCCCTCTCGATACAAAGTTTAGGCTAGCAAGGTTATTTGAAACAAACACAAGGATGAACCGGTGCAGCAAAACTCACATAAAAGACATATTGTAAACATTATAAGACTCTACACCGTCTTCCTTGTTGTTCAAACTCAATACTAGAAATTATCTAGACTTTAGAGAGACCAAATATGCAAACCAAATTTTAGCAAGCTCTTCGTATTTATTCATTAATAGGTGCAAAGTATATGATGCAAGAGATTAAACATGAGCAAAACAATTGCCAAGTATCAAATTATTCAAGACATTTTAGAATTACTACATGTAGCATTTCCCGATTCCAACCATATAACAATTTAACGAAGAAGATTCAACCTTCGCCATGAATACTATGAGTAAAGCCTAAGGACATATTTGTCCATATGCAACAGCGGAGCGTGTATCTCTCCCACACAATGAATGCTAGGATCCATTTTATTCAAACAAAACAAAAACAAAAACAAACCGACGCTCCAAGTAAAGCACATAAGATGTGATGGAATAAAAATATAGTTTCAGGGGAGGAACCTGATAATGTTGTCGATGAAGAAGGGGATGCCTTGGGCATCCCCAAGCTTAGACGCTTGAGTCTTCTTAAAATATGCAGGGTGAACCAGGGGAATTCCCAAGCTTAGAGCTTTCACTCTCCTTGATCATATTGTATCATCCTCCTCTCTTGATCCTTGAAAACTTCCTCCACACCAAACTCGAAACAACTCATTAGAGGGTTAGTGCATAATAAAAATTCACATGTTCAGAGGTGACATAATCATTCTTAACACTTCTGGACATTGCATAAAGCTACTGGACATTAATGGAACAAATAAATTCATCCATCATAGCAAAAGAGGCAATGCGAAATAAAAGGCAGAATCTTTCAAAACAGAACAGTCCGTAAAGATGGATTTTATTGAGGCACCAGACTTGCTCAAATGAAAATGCTCAAATTGAATGAAAGTTGCGTACATATCTGAGGATCACGCACGTAAATTGGCATAATTTTCTGAGCTACCTACAGAGAAGCAGGTCGAAATTCGTGACAGCAAAGAAATCTGTTTCTGCGCAGTAATCCAAATCTAGTATGAACCTTACTATCAAAGACTTTACTTGGCACAACAATGCACAAAACTAAGATAAGGAGGGTTGCTACAGTAGTAAACAACTTCCAAGACTCAAATATAAAACAAAAGTACTGTAGTAAAAACATGGGTTGTCTCCCATAAGCGCTTTTCTTTAACGCCTTTCAGCTAGGCGCAGAAAGTGTACATCAAGTGTTATCAAGAGATGCAGTATCAACATCATAACTTGTTCTAATAATAGAATCAAAAGGTAACTTCATTCTCTTTCTAGGGAAGTGTTCCATACCTTTCTTGAGAGGAAATTGATATTTAATATTAACTTCCTTCATATCAATGATAGCACCAACAGTTCGAAGAAAAGGTCTTCCCAATATAATGGGACAAGATGCATTGCATTCAATATCCAAGACAACAAAATCAACGGGGACAAGGTTATTGTTAATGGTAATGCGAACATTATCAACTCTCCCCAAAGGTTTCTTTATAGCATTATCAACAAGATTAACATCCAAATAACAATTTTTCAATGGTGGCAAGTCAAGCATATCATAAATTTTCTTAGGCATAACGGAAATACTTGCACCAAGATCACATAAAGCATTACAATCAAAGTCATTGACCTTCATCTTAATGATGGGCTCCCAACCATCCTCTAGCTTCCTAGGAATAGAAGCTTCACGTTCTAGTTTCTCTTCTCTAGCTTTTATGAGAGCATTTGTAATATGTTTTGTGAAAGCCAAGTTTATAGCACTAGCATTAGGACTCTTAGCAAGTTTTTGTAAGAACTTTATAACTTCAGAGATGTGGCAATCATCAAAATCCAAACCATTATAATCTAAAGCAATGGGATCATCATCCCCAATGTTGGAAAAAATTCAGCAGTTTTATCACAGGCAGTTTCAGCAGTTTTAGCAGTTTCAGGCAATTTTGCAGGCTTTGCACTAGAAGTGGAAACATTGCCAACACCAATTATTTTACAATTATTAGTAGGAGGTGCAGCAACATGTGGAGCATTAACATTGCTAGTGGTGGTAATAGTCCAAACTTTAGCTACATTTTTCTCTTTAGCTAGTTTTTCATTTTCTTCTCTTTCCCACCTAGCATGCAATTCGGCCATCAATCTTATATTCTCATTAATTCTAACTTGGATGGCATTTGCTGTAGTAACAATTTTATTTTCAATATCCTTATTAGGCATAACTTTCGATTTCAAAAGATCAACATCAGAGGCAAGACTATCAACCTTAGAAGCGAGAATATCAATTTTATTGAGCTTTTCCTCAACAGATTTGTTAAAAGCAGTTTGTGTACTAATAAATTCTTTAAGCATAGCGTCAAGTCCAGGGGTGTGTTCCTATTATTGTTGTAAGAATTCCCATAAGAATTACCATAACCGTTCCCATTATTATAAGGATATGGCCTATAGTTATTACTAGAATTGTTAGATAAGCATTGTTGTTGAAATTATTTTTTTAATGTAGTTTACATCAACATGTTCTTCTTGGGCAACCAATGAAGCTAGGGAACATTATTAGGATCAATATTAGTCCTATCATTCACAAGCATAGAAATAATAGCATCAATCTTATCATTCAAGGAAGAGGTTTCTTCGACAGAAATTACCTTCTTACCTTGTGGAGCTCTTTCTGTGTGCCATTCAGAGTAATTGATCATCATATTATCAAGAAGCTTTGTTGCCTCACCAAGAGTGATGGACATAAAGGTACCTCCAGCTGAATCCAATAGGTTCCGCGAAGAAAAGTTCAGTCCTGCATAAAAGGTTTGGATGATCATCCAAGTAGTCATTCCATGGGTTGGGCAATTTTTAACCAAAGATTTCATTCTTTCCCAAGCTTGTGCAACATGCTCATTATCTAATTGTTTAAAATTCATTATACTACTCCTCAAAGATATAATTTTAGCAGGGGGATAATATCTACCAATAAAAACATCCTTGCATTTAGTCCATGAATCAATACTATTCTTAGGCAGAGATAGCAACCAATCTTTAGCTCTTGCTCTTAATGAGAAAGGAAACAATTTTAATTTTATAATGTCACCATCTACATCTTTATAATTTTGCATTTCACACAATTCAACAAAATTATTGAGATGGGCAGCAGCATCATCAGAACTACACCAGAAAATTGCTCTCGCATAACAAGATTCAGTAAAGCAGGTTTAATTTCAAAGAATTCTGCTGTAGTAGCAGGTGGAGCAATAGGTGTGCATAAGAAATCATTATTATTTGTGGTTGTGAAGTCACACAACTTAGTATTTTCAGGAGTAGCCATTTTAGCAGTAGTAAATAAAGCAAACTAGATAAAATAAATGCAATTTTTTTGTGTGTTTTTGATATAGAGTGCAAGACAGTAAATAAAGTAAAGCTAGCAACTAATTTTTTTGTGTTTTGATATAATGCAGCAAACAAGAAAGTAAATAAAATAAAGCAAGACAAAAACAAAGTAAAGAGATTGGATTGTGGAGACTCCTTGCAGCGTGTCTTGATCTCCCAAACAACGGCGCCGGAAAAAATGCTTGATGGCGTGTGATGCGCACAGCAGCAAGTTTCCCTCGAAAGAAACCAAGGTTTATCGAACCAGGAGGAGCCAAGAAGCACGTTGAAGGTTGATGGCGGCGGGATGTAGTGCGGCGCAACACCAGGGATGGCGCCAACGTGGAACTGCACAACACAACCAAAGTACCCCAACGAAACAGTGAGGTTGTCAATCTCACCGGCTTGCTGTAACAAAGGATTAGATGTATAGTATGGATGATGATTGTTTGTGAAAACAGTAGAACAAGTATTAGCAGATTGTATTCAATGTAAAAGAATGGACCGGGGTCCACAGTTCACTAGAGGTGTCTCTCCCATAAGATAAATAGCATGTTGGGTGAACAAATTACGGTCGGGCAATTGACAAATAGAGAGGGCATGACCATGCACATACATGATATGATGAGTATTGTGAGATTTAATTGGGCATTACGACAAAGTACATAGACCGCTATCCGGCATGCATCTATGCCTAAAAGTCCACCTTCGAGTTATCATCCGAACCCCTTCCCGTTATTAATTTGCAAACAACAGACAATTGCATTAAGTATGGTGCGTAATGTCAATAACTACATCCCCGGACATAGCATCAATGTTTTATCCCTAGTGGCAATACACATCCACAACCTTAGAACTTTCTGTCATGTCCCAGATTTAATGGAGGCATGAACCCACTATCGAGCATAAATACTCCCTCTTGGAGTTAAGAGTAAAAACTTGGCCAGAGCCTCTACTAATAACGGAGAGCATGCAAGATCATAAACAACACATAGGTAATAGATTGATAATCAACATAACATAGTATTCTCTATCCATCGGATCCCGACAAACACAACATATAGAATTACGGATAGATGATCTTGATCATGTTAGGCAGCTCACAAGATCCGACAATGAAGCACATAAGGAGAAGACGACCATCTAGCTACTGCTATGGACCCATAGTCCAGGGGTGAACTACTCACTCATCACTCCTGGAGGCGACCATGGCGGTGAAGAGTCCTCCGGGAGATTCCCTCCGCGCGGGTGATACGTCTCGACGTATCGATAATTTCTTATGTTCCATGCCACATTATTGATGATATCTACATGTTTTATGCATACTTTATGTCATTATTATGCGTTTCGGAACTAACCTATTGACGAGATCTCGAAGGCTTTTTCTGCTGTTTCTTGGTTTCAGAAATCCTAGTGAGGAAATATTCTCGGGATTGGACGAAATCAACGCCCAGTTCCTATTTTGACCGGAAGCATCCAGAACACCCGAGAGCCGCCGAGAGGGGGCCACAGGGCCCCGGATGATAGGGTGGCGTGGCCCACCCCGGCCGCGCGGCCCTATGGTGTCGTCGCCCTTCGACCTTCGACGCCGCCTCTTCGCCTATATAAAGGTCCCAGACCTAAAACCTCGATACGAAAAAGCCACGGTAGAGAAACCTTCCAGAGCGCCGCCATCGTGAGCCAAGATCGGGGACGGAGTCTCTGTTCCACGCCGCCGCGGGGAAGTGCCGGAAGGCTCCTCCATCGACACCACCGCCATCTCCATCAACGGTCTCCCATGAGGAGGGAGTAGTTCTCCATCGAGGCTCGGGGCTGTCGGTAGCTATGTGGTTCATCTCTCTCCTATGTACTTCAATACAATAATCTCATGAGCTGCCTTACATGATTGAGATTCATATGATGATGCTTGTAATCTAGATGTCATTATGCTAGTCAAGTGGGTTTTACTGTGATCTCCGGAGACTCCTTGTCCCACGTGTGTAAAGGTGATAGTGTGTGCACCGTGTGGGTCTCTTAGGCTATATTTCACAGAATACTTGTTATGAATGGCGTAGTTAAGTGCTTATTTATATCTCTTTATGATTGCAATGTGTTTTGTATCACAATTTATCTATGTGCTACTCTAGTGATGTTATTAAAGTAGTTTATTCCTCATGCACGGTGTAATGGTGATGTGTGCATCAGTGTAATACTTGGCGTAGGCTATGATTATGATCTCTTGTAGATTATGAAGTTATTGATATGATGGTATTGATGTGATCTATTCCTCCTACATAGTGTGAAGGTGACAGTGTGATGTGTGCGTGCTTGGTTTAGTCGTGTTGATCTTTCATGCACTCTAGGTTATTTAATCATGATGAACACTTGTAAGGTTAGTGTTGCATTGTGGGTAACTGAACATTGAATGGGTAGATGTGAGCAATGTTATCACTCGTGCACTTGATGAAAGTGTAATCCTATGCAATGGTGTGCATCAATCGTATTGAGAGTTATGAGATCAAAGATTGATTATCCTATTCCGTTATGTGATACCAATCCCTAGCTGATTAAATGTGACTAACTTAGTGGCCTTGTTTACTAAAGAGACTATCTTTGTTGTGGTTGACTGCTGACCTACTCACTGCTGCGTTATACTGCGTATACTTATTCATACCACTGTATTTCACTATCTCTTAGCCCTAGTGCACCTATTAGGTGTGTTGGGGACACAAGAGACTTCTTGCTTTGTGGTTGCAGGGTTGCATAGAGGGATATCTTTGACCTCTTCCTCCCGAGTTCGATAAACCTTGGTGATCCACTTAAGGAAACTTGCTTCTGTTCTCAAACCGCTGCCTTGGGCCCAAACCCGTACAAGAATAGAAGCTCCGTAGACATCAAGCTATTTTATGGCGCGTTCTTGGGGAGGAAAGGTAAAGGCACTCATCCTCCGGTCCCAGGTAAAGTACTTTCCTGGCGCCGTTGTGTGTAAGCTATTTCCTTTAGATCCTGCAATTGCATCTTTTTGTTTCTTGTTTACACTAGTTAGGCATAATGGACACCAATGAGCTTCTTATTCTATTTCCTGATTTAAGACATCGATGGTTTGATGCGAAAATTAAAAAACCTATGGAACATATTAGTATGAACGCTTTGAACACCATTGTTGCTAATGATATGGAAAATTCTAAGCTTGGGGAAGCTGGTTTTGTGAGCATGATATTTTTAGTCCCCCAAGCATTGAGGAGAAAATTTTCTTTGATGATACTTTGCCTCCTATTTATGATGATTATAATGATAGTAGTCTTTTAGTACCGCCTTTATGGAGGATAAATTTGATTATGATTACAATATGCCTCCTATATTTGATGATGAGAATAATAATGATAGCTACTTTGTTGAATTTGCTCCCACTACAACTAATAAAATTGATTATGCTTATGTTGGGAGTAGTAATAATTTTATGCATGAGACTCATGTAAGAATGCTCTATGTGATAGTTATATTGTTGAGTTTGCTCATGATGCTACTGAAAGTTATTATGAGAGAGAAAATATGGTTGTAGAAATTTTCATGTTACTAAAACACGAAGTTTAATCTCAACCGTATATCCATGTGGATCAAACGATTCAGATTGATTTGTTCTCCCCACCACGTTCCAATGTTCTCCCCACCTAAGATAACCTCCCACCCCGTAACTTCCGCACATTCCAGGTAATCTCTACTACTTATAAAGGCACGAAGTGCCGTTGGAAAATTTAATCTCAACCGTATATCCATGTGGATCAAACGATTCAGATTGATTTGTTCTCCCCACCACGTTCCAATGTTCTCCCCACCTAAGATAACCTCCCACCCCGTAACTTCCGCACATTCCAGGTAAAAAAAAAAACTTCCGCACATCCTCAACCCAGCCTCCACAAGTCCACCCCTCCCTGTTGTTGCAGATCCCCAGCAGCCTCCACACCTGGGCGAGATCATCACCATACCTGGACGCCTCCCTGCCGTGCCAACCCTGCATCGCCCGGGTCCAGACCACACACCCAACAAGGAACTCCACGCACACCACCAACCAACTCCAAGCAAAACTCGACGCAGCCGATCCAGGCGAGGTCAATCATGTCCAAAAAGTTGTCGCCGCCGCAAAACAAAAATTCAGGTTCCTATAATCAATATAAACCTTACGCATATATACAGTTTCAGATTACATTACATAACCAATATGGTTAATAGATCCTAGAGATACCAATCCTGGACGTACTGCTTTTTGATAGGTTAATTCCAACAGACAATCACAGTTGTCCACTTTAACTCAAGGTATTTGTTGATCCACTGTTTTTCTTGGATATGTGGCTTACAATTTTGTATATTCTGGAATAAACAACATACAACATATATGGTATTAGATCCAAAATTGCGTTTTTGAGTTCATGAAAAGTGATACATGATAGACAAAATCTTTCCAATATGATATGCAAAAAACATAATTATGTATGTCATGCTGCATTGCTGTGAGATGGACCATCATACCTTACCAACAATACCAATTTCCATCCACACCAGCCTAGAGCATACTCCTGTCAAATGATGTATACTTCTCCTGCAAAGGATGTAGTAGTGAGTTAGAACTACTTCTCCTACAAATGATGTTGTATTGCAGTAACAAAATGTTTTAGTCTTCTACTATGAATGTGTCTCAAAAGTGCAGTAACCAATTGGATCAGATTCCTATGGATGTGTCACAAATAGCCAGTAACCATATGGTTCAATCTCCTATGATTGTTTCTGAAATAGGCAATGAGCATATGTTTCAAGATCCTATGGACGTTTCTCCTATGTATGGACCAAATTTGCTTACACGTTTCCTGGATGTTATGGGCAACCCTGGTAAACACTTCTGCTGGATTTCTGTTAATTTTATTCTATCTATAATATTTTACGAGATCATAAATTCTTATATATATACTTTGCATGTTGTCAGCACACCATTCTCCTCAAAAAGAAGGTTCTATGCAGATGAATTTTCGTGAAGCGGAAAAAAACGTCGTAGGACTCGATACTGCTTTATGAGTCCCCAACAAATGGAGACTCTCCGTGAGAATAAGAGAAATTGCTAGCTAAAAAGGAAAGATGCGGCTACCACAATGGACGATATTCAAACTGACACAATGGTTGCAGATCCAATGCGGCACAGTGTGGAGGTCAGCGGTCGCTGGAGGTCGTCGAAGTGGTGGCGTCAGTCAGAGAGGCGGCAGGATGGGGGAGAGCTGGAGCCGGTGTGCCGCAGGGAGGACCGGAGGAGGGACAGGGCTGGGGGAGGAGCGTGGAGGCGATAGGTTGAGGCGGAAGGAGTCGATGCTCTCGGCCAACGTGGCGATGGGGGACATGGAGAGCAGTGAGGAGCGAGGGGAAGGAGATGCGGTCAGGACAGACTAGAGAGTAGAGAGTGTGTTTTTTTTTTTTGGAAAATCGGTTGGGAGAGTTTGTGACTTGTGACTCCCTGAGTGACTGGTTGAGGCCATCAAGCATCGTTTCTTGTAAAACAAAAAAGCTCTCTGAATGCAAAACGGTTTGTTACTGTACTAGGACTAGGTTCCTTTTGTACGGTTCATGATCATTAGAAATGCATTACCGTACTACGACTAGATTCCTTACTGTACGGATGGAAAGTTCCTGCTGTTCCGACTAACTCATACCGTTATGAATATTAGAAATTCTTCTTATTTTATTTATGCAACACATAATGTAACATTATGTACATGCAGTGCTCTGTCTGGTTATTTGGTTTTTAATTTCATGCACTCATGGTACCAGAAATGATCCATTTTACAATACCAGAGTAAGTATTTACACAATGCTTATTTGTATAAACGATACACATGATTTTTTATAATAATAATATTATATAATGCATATATAGGATGATATTCAACTGAGGAGGCGATTTTTGGTTCATAGTTTGAAGTATGAAGAGAATGAGACTCTAAACAATATCCCAACCATGCAACGAAGCATCATAGATCGCATACATACATGGACCTTCAAAAAATAAACATAATATATTAAATTATGTGGTGCATGAATAGAATAAATGTTATATTAGTTTCCGTTTTTAAATATTTTTGTAATTAGTTATAATACATTTATGTGATTGTGCGTTTCACGCACGTACCCATCGTTAGGCATGAGATACATCTAAGTGGCTTGGCAAATAACACACTAAAAGAAATTTGTGTTTGACAGTATATGTTTTTGTGATACAGTATAAAACGTGCGTTGCACGTGCACACTTACTAGTGTTACTAAAACACCTCTCTATGTGCTGAAATTTTTGAAGCTACACTTGTTCTATCTTCCTATGCTTGTTACTTTGCTCTTCTTGAACTTGTTTATTTACAAGATTCCTATGCATAGGAAGCATGTTAGGCTTAAATGTGTTTTGAATTTGCCTCTTGATGCTCTCTTTTTGCTTCAAATACTATTTCTTGCAGTATCATTAAACTCTGAAGCCCATCTTAATGGCTATAAAGAAAGAACTTCTTGGGAGATAACCCATGTGTTTATTTTGCTACAGTACTTTTATTTTGTATTTGAGCCTTGGAAGTTGTTACTACTGTAGCAACCTCTCCTTATCTTAGTTTTGTTGCATTGTTGTGCCAAGTAAAGTCATTGATAAAGGTTCATACTAGATTTGGATTACTGCGCAGAAACAGATTTCTTTGCTGTCACAAATCTGGGCCTAATTCTCTGTAGTTAACTCAGAAAATTATGCCAATTTATGTGAGTGATTCTCAGATATGTACGCAACTTTCATTCAATTTGGGAATTTTCATTTGAGCAAGTCTGGTGCCTCAAATAAAATATCTTTACGGACTGTTCTGTTTTGACAGATTCTGCCTTTTATTGCATTGCCTCTTTTGCTATGTTGGATGAATTTCTTTGATCCATTAATGTCCAGTAGCTTTATGCAAGTGTTAAGAATGATTGTGTCACCTCTGAACATGTTAATTTTTATTGTCCACTAACCCTCTAATGAGTTGTTTCGAGTTTGGTGTGGAGGAAGTTTTCAGGATCAAGAGAGGAAATGATGCAATATGATCAAGGAGAGTGAAAGCTCTAAGCTTGGGGATGCCCCGATGGTTCACCCCTGCTTATTTCAAGAATATTCAAGCGTCTAAGCTTGGGGATGCCCAAGGCATCCCCTTCTTCATCGACAAATTATCAGGTTCCTTCTCTTGAAACTATATTTTCATTCGGTCACATCTTATGTACTTTACTTGGAGCGTCTGTGTGCTTTTATTTTCGTTTTGTTATTTTCATTCTCTGAATAAATACATGCTTGTGTGGGAGAGAGACACGCTCCGCTGGTTCATATGAACACATGTGTTCTTCGCTTTATCTTTTAGTGTTCATGGCGAAGGTTAAAACTGCTTCGTTCATTTTTATATGGTTGGAATCGGGAAATGCTACATGTAGTAATTCTAAAATGTCTTGAATAATTTAATACTTGGCAATTGTTGTGCTCATGTTTAAGCTCTTGCATCATATACTTTGCACCTATTAATGAAGAAACACCTGAGCTTGCTAAAATTTGGTTTGCATAATTGGTCTCTCTAGGTCTAGATAATTTCTAGTATTGAGTTTGAACAACAAGGAAGACGGTGTAGAGTCTTATAATGTTTACAATATGTCTTTTATGTGAGTTTCTTGGTTCATCCTTGTGTTTGTTTCAAATAAACCTTGCTAGCCTAACCTTGTATCGAGAGGGAATACTTCTCATGCATCCAAAATCCTTGAGCCAACCACTATGCCATTTGTGTCCACCATACCTACCTACTACATGGTATTTCTGCCATTCCAAGTAAATTGCTTGAGTGGTACCTTTAAATAATTCAAAATTTATCACCTCTTATTGTGTCAATCTATAGCTCATGAGGAAGTATGTGGTGTTTTATCTTCCGATCTTGTCATTTACTTTTGACAGACTTTCACAATGGACTAGTGGCACATCCTTATCCAATAATTTGCAAAAAGAGGGCAATGGGTTCCCGCCCCAATTAATTAACTTTCATTAATAATTCTCTTCACATGTTTTGCTCGATTCATCGATGGCAACTTAATTTTGCAAATAGACACTCGTCCATGGTATGTGAATGTTGGAAGGCACGAGGATTCGGTTAGCCATGGCTTGTGTAAGCAAAAGGTTGGGAGGAGTGTCATCCATAAATAAAGAAAACTAAACTAAAGTACATGTGTAAACAAAAGAGAAGAGGGATGATCTCACCTTGCTGGTAGAGATAACGTCCTTCATGGGAGCCGCTCTTGAAAGTCTGGTTGATAGGGGGTTAGAGTGCCCACTACCATTCGTTGACAACAACAAACACCTCTCAAAAATTTACATGCTCTCTTTATGTTTTCAAAACCAAGCTCTGCACAAATATAGCAATCAATGCTTCCCTCTGAAGGCCTTTACTTTTACTTTTATGTTGGAGTCACTTCACTATCTCACCTCAAAAAGCTTACATGTGGTGCATTGATTCTTACATACTTATATTGCACTTGTTATATTGCTTTGCATTGACAATTATCCATGAGATATACATGTTACAAGTTGAAAGCAACCGCTGAAACTTGATCTTCCATTGTGTTGCTTCAATGTCTTTACTTTAATTTATTGCTTTATGAGTTAACTCTTATGCAAGACTTATTGATGCCTGTCTGAAAAGTGCTATTCATGAAAAGTCATTGCTTTATGATTCATTTGTTTACTCATGTCATTACCATTGTTTTGATCGCTGCATTCATTACATATGCTTACAATAGTATGATCAAGTTTATGATGGCATGTCACTCAGAGAAATTATCTTTGTTTATCGTTTACCTGCTCGGGACGAGCCAAGCTGGGGATGGATACGTCTCAGACGTATCGATAATTTCTTATGTTCCATGCCTTATTGATGATATCTACATGTTTTATGCATACTTTATGTCATTATTATGCGTTTTGGAACTAACCTATTGTGAGATGCGAAGGACGATCTTTCTTCCTGTTTTGGTTTAATCCTAGTAACGAAATATTTCGAATTGGATGAAATCAACGCCCAGTTCCTATTTTGACCGGAAGCATCCGAACACTAGAGAGCGCGAGAGGGGGCCACGGGGCCCCAGATGATGGTCGCGGCCCACCGGCGCGCGGCCTATGGTGTCGTCCCCCTTCGACCTTCGACGCCGCCTCTTCGCCTATATAAAGGTCCCGGACCTAAAACCTTGATACGAAAAGCTACGGTACGAGAAACCTTCGAGCCGCATAATAAAGCCAGATCCGGGGACGAAGTCTCTGTTCGTACGCGTGGGACGGGGAAGTGCCCGGAAGGTTCCTCCATCGACACCACCGCCATCTCCATCAGTCTGTCTCCCATGAGGAGGAGTAGTTCTCCATCGGGCTTGGGGCTGTACCGGTAGCTATGTGGTTCATCTCTCTCCTATGTACTTCAATACAATAATCTCATGAGCTGCCTTACATGATTGAGATTCATATGATGATGCTTGTAATCTAGATGTCATTATGCTAGTCAAGTGGGTTTTACTTGTGTCTCCGGAACTCCTTGTCCCACGTGTAAAGGTGACAGTGTGCACGTGTGGGTCTCTTAGGCTATATTTCACAATACTTATTCACTGTTATAGAATGGCGTAGTAAGTGCTTATTTATATCTCTTTATGATTGCAATGTGTTTTGTATCACAATTTATCTATGCTACTCTAGTGATGTTATTAAGTAGTTTATTCCTC
The DNA here is from genome assembly GCA_030979885.1 of Lolium multiflorum. Lineage (NCBI taxonomy): Eukaryota > Viridiplantae > Streptophyta > Magnoliopsida > Poales > Poaceae > Lolium > Lolium multiflorum. The sequence goes on from CM061749.1 coordinate 7,016,787, forward strand.
TTTTGCGGTGTAATGGTGACAGTGTGTGCATCAAGTAGTACTTGGCGTAGACTATGATTATGATCTCTTGTAGATTATGAAGTTAACTATTGCTATGATGGTGATGTGATCTATTCCTCCTACATAGTGTGAAAGTGACAGTGTGCATCTTTATTCTTGGTTTAGTCGTGTTGATCTTTCATGCACTCTAAGGTTATTTAAATATGAACATTGAATTGTGGAGCTTGTTAACTCCGGCATTGAGGGTCCGTGTAATCCTACGCAATGGTCTTCATCATCCAACAAAAGAGTGTAGAGTAGCACATATCTATTCCATTATGTGATCAAAGTTGAGAGTGTCCACTAGTGAAAGTCTAATCCCTAGGCCTTGTTCCTAATCTTTTATCGCTTGTTTCTTGTTTCTTTGCGTTACATCACTATTCTTTGCTGCTCATGCCTTCCTTACCACCTGTTCACTATCTCTTCGCCGAACTAGTGCACCTATTAGGTGTGTTGGGGACAAGAGACTTGCTTTGTGGTTGCGGGGTTGCATGAGAGGGATATCTTTGACCTCTTCCTCCGAGTTCGATAAACCTTGGGTGATCCACTTAAGGGAAACTTGCTGCTGTTCTACAAACCTCTGCTCTTGGAGGCCCAACATTGTCTACAAGAATAGAAGCTCCGTAGACATCCATGAGGTCTGGAGGCGATCTCGAATCCCGGGATGGGTTTGGCGGCGGCGTCTTTGGAAGGTATTCCATATCGTGGCTCTGCTGGGGGTTTCGCGATGAAGACTATATGTAGGCGAAGGGGCAGTCGAGGGCCACACGAGGGCCCCACCAGTGGCCGGCGCGGCAAGGCCCGAAGACCGCGCCCTGGTGTGATGGCGTGTAACTCACATGTTCGTGGGGAACCCCAGAGGAAGGTATGATGCGCACGCTGGCAAGTTTCCCTCAGAGAGAAAAACCAAGGTTTATCGAACCGGGAGGAGCCAAGAAGCACGTTGAAGGTTGATGGCAGCGGGATGTAGTGCGGCGCAACACCGAGGATTCCGGCGCCAACGTGGAACCTACAACACAACCAAAGTACTTTGCCCCAACGCAGTGAGGTTGTTGATCTCCAAACGTATCCACTTTCCCGAACACTTTTGCTATTGTTTTGCCTCTAATTTGTGTATTTTGGATGAAACTAACACGGACTAACGCTGTTTCCATCAGAACTGTTCTGTTCTCGTTTTTGTGCAGAAATCCAACTTCGGGAAAAACCTCGGGATTTGTGAAAGGGCCTATTTTCCCAGAATGGACGGAGCCGAAGGACAAATCAGTGAGGCAGGGCCCACACCATAGCGGCGCGGCCTAGGGGGGCCGCGGCCTATGGTGTGGCCCCTCGGCTGCCTCGGCGCCCTCCTTCGGACTACTTATTCGCCTCGACCTAACGCACGGAGAGAGTCGAAGTCGGAACCCTCGAGAGGCGCCACATCGCGAAACTCCGTCTCGGGATCCGAAGTCTCCGTTTAGCACTCCGCCGGGATGGGGTTGGTGGAGATCATCACCGCCATCACCTTAACGCCTCTCCATCAACCATCCATGTTTCCCCCATCCATGTGTGAGTAATTCCCCCGGCGGCAATGTAGAGGATGGTAGGGATTGGATGAGATTGGTCATGTAATAGCATAACATTGTTAGGGCATAGTGCCTAGTGTCCTTAGATGGTACTTTTTATGATATTGTTGCAACTTATTATGTATGTCTTGTCACCATGGGCAGAATTCTTGCAGTCTCAAGATCTGAACATATTTATTGTTTCATGAGGCTATTTAAGTTGTTTATGATCTTTACATAAGTTATGTATACATCTGTTGTCACGGAACCAATGGCCAGTGACGGAAGTAAAAGGATAAGCTGGAGAGATAAGCGTTAGCGTGAGGATCACATGTGTTCACGGGTGTTAATGCTTTACTCTGGGTACTCTATTAAAGGAGGCCTTAATATCCGATAGTTTCCCTTGAGGCACATTTTAAATTTGGTAGGACAAAAGATATTGTGCAAGTTTCTCATTGCGACACGTCTGTACGGCTATAATTGGAACACATGCCTATTGATTGATTAGTACCACTACGATACGATTTTATTATTATCTGCAAATGCCTGCTATGATTGTTACATGAGTTTCTCTCATGCATGCAACGCCCGTCCTCTAATCCCTAGTGCCTACGGTATTTTAATCCTGCTTGTTTACTAAAATCCTCTATTGTCTTTGTTACTCTTGCTGTTATTTTATCTTACTCTTACTATAAAGCCTGACCTCTTGATAAACTCTTACGAGCAAGTCTGTTTCCAGTGCAGCTGAATTGACAACTCGGCTGTTAAGGCTTCCAAGTGTTCTTTGTCTCCCCTTGTGTCGAATCGATAAATTGGGTTTCACTTCCCTCGAAGAAGACTGCGATCCCCTATACTTGTGGTTCATCAAGACTATTTTACGGCGCCGTTGCCGGGGTATAGCTTTATTTGGGAGTTCACTTGGATTGATATTGTTGTGCAAATTCTCCATCATAGGTAAAACGCGATACTAAGGTCGCCATATTACCATCCACTACAAGAAAAGGTACAACTGTGAGTACCTCTGCTGCTCTTGATTCACCATCGTGATAAGTAAACTTGTTTCACCACCACAAGCTTTAAATGCCTGGTACTTTTGCTGAATCTGAAAATTCCCCTTATAATATTGATGATGCTTGTATGCGTGATGATAGTGGTTCATTGGGAACTTTTCTAGATGCTACTACAATTGCTAGGTCTAGGCAAATTGAAAATACTGAAACTCCTGATGTTACTACACCTGTTAATTCAACTGAACTTGAATACTCTAGTGATGATCTTGATGAAGATTATGTGGAACTTGATGATGATTTTATTGAAAAATGCCAAGCTACTACTGATGCAAGAAAAATTAAAAAGTTGCTTGCAGAACATCATTAGATATAAACTTCTCCCGATCCTAAATTTGCCACATCTCCTATAAACATTAAGGATAAAGATTATGATTTTCTCTTAATCTATCTCATATAGCTATTGTTGAGAAAACACCTTTTGTAATCTTGAAAAAGAAAGTGTTGTTGAACACATGGTAGGTATCTACTTTGGTAGCTTGTTTTACGATGATGTTAAAGCGTTACTGTGCTAAATCTTTCCATTCTCTTAAAGGATGTGCTAAAACTTGGTATAATAGTTTGCCACCTAGTTCTATTAAAAGTCCAAAGAATTGCTTAATGTTTCTTAGGAAATACTTTCTCAAGCTAGTGCTCAACATGCTGCTTTGGAGAGAGTTTATAATTTTGATCAGGGAGATGAAGAAATTGCCTGAGGCTTGGGCGAGATTTTGCTCTCTTATTAGAGCTGCCGACCATGATTTAGAAAAGCATGATTTACTTGATATATTTTATAGTGGACTAACCATTGAGTCTAGGGCATGGATAGTTGTCTGGTTGTGTTTTAGGAAAGAACTCCGGACGCCCGAAGAAGAATTATTGGCTAAATAGGCGAAATATGATGATTGGATACCTTTGAACCAACTCCAACGCCAATAGTGAAGAAGGGGTTTAATTAAATTGAATGATGAAGATATGAGAAGCCAAAGTCTCTCAAGGAGAAAGGTATTAAATCCGAAGATGTGAAGAATCTACCTCCTATAGAAGATATATGTGAGATAATTCCCCTTCATCCATGATTAGAGATACTAGCTAATAACTTTACTAGAAGATATTCAGTATTCAAAACCTCCTTTACAATCTTAAGATGAGTTTGATAATTATATTGTTTGAAAAATTTTAATATGAGAGTAGAGAATCATCTAATGGAAAATTCTCAAGCTATTGGTGCATGATATTGTGGAAGAACCTCCAATGATGTTAAGATGCTTGTTAAACATTTTCATATGGTTCAAACTCAAATTGATCAACTCACTAAAGTGCAAATGACTTGTTGGAAACAATGCTAAAGAAAAACTATGGAGTAACAACTAGAGGTGGTGTCTCTACCCAGGATCCTCTATATCTGAAGGGCATCCCAAAAAGTTGAACAAGATTCTCAACGAACTAAAACTAGTGCTCCATCTAGGAAAAAGAAGAAGAAACATAAAAATGTTGTAGAATCTCTGAACTGCTAATGATCCTAATAGTATTTCTAATAGTTGCAGAAACAGAAAGTGGTAATGAACATGATAAAGATAATGATAAGAATGATATCCGATAAAGAAGAGGTTGAAAAAGAACATAAAAAAGCATGCTAAAAATAAAAAGTATACTAAAGAAGATTTTATTGATGAGAAACATGGTAATGAAAGAGAACCTTGGTGCAAAAACCAATGCCTTTTCCTATACTAAAATCAAGGAAGAACACTATAATGAATTTTGTGATTGGATGGAACCTTTATTCTGCAAATCCCTTTGGTGATGCTATTAAATTGCCTCCTTATTCAAAGTATATGAAAGATATTGTTACTAACAAAAGAAAATCCCCAATGAGGAAATATCACTACTTGCACTTTAATTACTCTTTCAATGGCAAAGTTCCAAAGAAGTTGAGCGACAAGTATACCTACTATTCCTTGTTCTATTAAGAATAATTATGTTTAAACTACTCTATGTGACTTGGGCAGAATGTTAGTGTTACCTTTTCTCTTTATAAGTAACTTAGATAAGTTGATACCTACTGATATATCTTTGCAAATGGCTGATAAATCTACTGCTATTCTGTTGGTATATGTGAGGATGTTCTTATCAAGTTACTAATGTGCATATTTACGGATTTTGTGTTTGGAAATGCCTGAAGATGATAATATGTCTATTATTCTTGGGAGATTTTTCTTAACACTACAGGGGCTGTTATTGATTACAAAAGAAGGTTACTTTCAATGTTGATGATAAAGGAACACACTATCTATTTCCCAAGAGGGATTGAAAAAGCGTGAGTTAATACTATTTCTAATAGAACTATCAAGGTGGGAACTATTGATTGTCTCTATATGAGCCTAAAGAGAATATCAAACTCTTGTGATTGGATCCATATCAATACAATTCAAGGTAACATGATTGATTTGAGGTTTATTTCTTCATATGCTATATAAAAATTTATTTGGTGGCAGAGACCCACAATGTTAACAAGTACTTTTTATATGCATAGAGAGGGGTACAACATTTCTTTCTTCCTCCACTTGCTTTAGTTGCTGTAGATTTTAAATTTGAGTTTCATAGTTAATTAGAGTTTTCAAAAAATTTCCTGGCCAGTATAATTTAATAACAAATGTGCATTTTTCAAAGTTTTCAAAAATTCGAAAATTACCGTTGGTCCTATTTTTCGACGAGGCACACAGGAGCACCAGAGGATGACAGGGCACCAGTGGTGCCACACCTGAGCTTGACGCGGCCGGCCGAGGAGGCGCGCCACCTGTGTGTGGGCCTCCTTGCCCCACTTCTTCATCTCTTTCTCTCAGCATCTTCTCTCTCCCGAAGAAAAACTCGAACAACTTTCTCTCACTCGTTTTTGCTCAAGAGCTCAGGTTTTTCGATCTTTTGCTCAGCCCAGATTGTTTGAAATTGGCACATTTTCTCTCGTATGTGACTCCTTCGATTATCCAATAGAATTTTGTTTGGTGAAGTATATCTTGAATATTTCTGCTGTAGGTAACATGTTTAGTGAGCTTGCATGCTTGTTCTAAGTGGTAGAAATTAGTTTTGATGCATGATTAGTACTCTAGCAAGTTCCTATGGTAGTTTCCCTCAATTATATGTCACCATATCAAGTTTTATATTGTTTGTTGAAAAATTTCAAAAAGGTAGGCACAACTCAACCAACATGAGTTGGAGGTGCAGGTCAGTCAGGGTTCAGAGAGAGGAGGTATATCCCTTACTATCCCGTACGTGGATTTCCAGAAGTGCGAGGATCTTGGAGACGTTCGAAGTTTAATCTCTCATGCGAGTTGGATGATTTTGTTGATGGGGAACCATGCCAATATGTAAAACTGACTATGTGGTAGTGCAGGATTTTAAATTCAATCGGTCACAATCTAATCCCATGGTTCAGTACAAAATTTATAATAAAGCTGTCAACTTGCCATTCGGTGATTTTTGTGCAGCAATCAGATGCCGCAATGGGGATCATGCGAAGAAAAAGGGATCACATGAGTTCTTGGACCTCTTCAAGATGATTTGTCATGGAAGAAGAATGGAAGAGGATGATGGTAAAATCAGTAGTATTCATTTCCCAGCTATTCGTTAAAACATTTCATTACAAGTGCGTTCTAGCGAGAAAGAATGGAGGTAAATTAACTATCCCTGATCTAGCCTTTCTAGCTGCTGGCATTACAAGGTAATAGGACTTATAACTTGGGAGCTTTGATGGCCAACAGACTTTCTCTACTAAGAGAGGAGGAATTTGTGGAGGTCTCATCACCTCTCGTTTATTAGCCATGCATAATGTAGGACCTCACCGTCTTGATGTTCAGCTCCCCATAGAGAAACTTGACATAGCTTCCATGATTAAACATGAATTTATTTCTGATTCGTCTAATTTAGGAAACCTGTCTTACAGAATAACATTTTACAAGAAATCTTGGACAAGGACTAAGAAATTTGAAAAATTAGTAGGGTTGCCTGCACTTCTCTGTTTAACCTTGATTCCAGGAGGATTGGTCAGTCACGGAAAAGTGGTTAATGCATACATCGAGGGAGGAAGCCATCGTGCACGAGACAACACGGATGAGGTCGAGGAACACCTCGATTCGTCATCCGATGCAGCAAGCTCTTCGCATCCACAAGCTGGGTATGAGGAACCCCCACGTTTTTCTTCTACATCGGTACCTTATTGCGACTACTCCATGTATGATCCACCGGCGTGGAACCCAGACCCTCGATGGGGTTGAACTCCACTTGTCAAAGCCTAATCTTGGGGGAGGTATACCGGCATCACTCATTCCTTGCCATTATTTGCTGGATACTTGTATATACTTGTTTAGTTTGTTTGAGTGGTTTCTAATGAGAGGAAGATGATATTTGGGGAAGTGCTGCCTGAAAACAGATTCTGGACTGTTCCTGAAAAAATGTGCGCAGAAACGTTTTTTGAGAGCCAATTTTTGAGTTCCCCAGGTTGTTATCTAACTGATTAGTTGAACACTTTTCGAGCTGAGCAAGAAGATTTTGTAAAAATCGATTTCTGTACTGCTGTCAGGTTTTGGCAGATTTCTGCCATCTCGTTTCTGTGTTTCTTTTAGTTTGCTATTTCTTGCTTTCACTTTGTTTCTTTCCCAAAACACAAAAAGACCAAAAATATTTCTGTTGTTTCTCTTCATCATTTGTTTATCTTGGTTTCTTGCATTTGTTTCGCTTTATTTACTATTGCTAGTTTGCTATAAGAAAACCCAAAAATATTTTGCTTTGTTTGCTTGTTTCCTTTTGTTATTGTTCTCAAATTCGAAAACACCAAAAATATTTGCTGTTCTTCTTTGGTTTGTAAAGTTCATCGTGAGTTCAATGGTCTTCGGTGGCTGGAGCGTGGTTTTCATTTCATATTATCCAAGCTACAGTGAAAGGCAATAATGACGATCTACAACAATTTGATTGTGGTGAGAGGTGGTATGAACTCTATTTGTTTTCATTTTTGTACATATACTCATCCATGTGAGCATGCTTAGTTGGTTCATGTGAGGTATATGTTATTTAAGAATCTAGTAGTTCATGATCTCTCATGATTAGCTCAATTATTAATATGAGTAGCATGTCATGGATGTTTGCTTGCATTGTTTTATTCATAAGTAAGTATGGTATTGTGGTATCCTCCCTCTGAATAATTCATTTATATCGACTTGGCACATGCTCATGCATATATGACTGAATAAAAGTCAATTAAGCCTCAATGATTTACATTTCTTGAGTTCTTGTATCACTTTATCCTCGGTTAATTTATTTTGCAGTAGCATGATTATGACAGTTCTGCTCTCTTGATTTGTAGCTCCCTAGTCTTTTGCTAGCCTTCACTTGTCTTTAGTAGGCTTGCTGCTCGTGCCTCCAAACACATCAAAACCAAGTTATTCCAAAGTGTCCAGCAAATACCTATGCATGGCATTTCAAACCATTCCAGTAAATTCTCATGCGCTACCTTTAAAACCTTCAAAATGCTTCTCAATTTGTGTTAATGTTTCATAGCTCATGAGGGTATGTGGTGTTTAGCTTTCAACCTTGTCATTTACTTTTGAGAACTCATTATGGACTAGTGGCACATCCGCTTATCCATAATTTTGCAAAAAGAGCTGGCAATGGGATTCCCAGTCCCGAATTAATTAACTTAAATAGACACTCCTCCATGGTTTGTGATTGTTGGACGGCACCCGAAGGATTCGGTTAGCCATGGCTTGTGTAAGCAAAGGTTGGGGGAGTGTCATCATCATAATAAAACTAAACTAAAAAGGCACTCCTTCATGGTATGTGATTGTTGGCGGCACCAGGATTCGGTTAGCCATGGTTTGTGTAAGAAAGGTTGGAAGGAGTGCCACATAAAAATGCAAATAATTCATGGGAGCCGCTCTTGAAAGTCCGGTTGGCAAGGTAGTTGGTGTACCCATTACCATTCGTTGACAACAGCAAACACTCTCAAAATAATTTTGCTCTTGTTTACAAATGAAAAGCTCTAGCGCATGTTAATCCCTGCTTCCCTCTTGAAGGTCAATCTTTTACTTTTATATTGTGTCTCCATCCTTTCTTTGAGCACTTTCTTGAGAGCACAGCCTGTATTCTTAGTATAATATGCTTGTCTCAAAATGTGATTGATTGTGGTATAACTTTGATGCTTTATCTTTGACAATCACTACTTCTAGTCTTTCTATGAACTCAGAGGTGCCTGGGCATTTATTTTTGCCAAAATACGGGCAACGAGATACCACTTTATCATACTCTCTTATGAACATTGGAATCTTGCTTATATACATGATTCATGATGCTTATTATTAATTGTTGGTACCTCTTCATGATTGACATAGCTGTTGGATGATCTTATTTGCATGTATCTTATTATGAACTGCTTAAGTATTAGCCATATCATGAGAATATATACATCATATGAGCAAATGTGTTCGTGAAAGTTCTTTTATCGCTCGGTTGTTAACTGAATTGCTTGAGAACAAGCAATAAGCTAGCTTGGGGGGAGTTGATACGTCAGCGTATCCACTTTCCCGAACACTTTGCTATTGTTTTGCCTCTAATTTGTGTATTTTGGATGCAACTAACACCGGACTAGCTATTTCCTGGAAGAACTGTTGGTGTCTCGTTTTTGTGCTAATCCAATTTTGGGAAAAACCTCGGGATTTTGACAAAGGGCCTATTTTCCCGGAGAATGCGCGGGCAGAAGGAGAAATCAAGTGGAGGCCGAGGGCCCCACACCATAAGGCGCGGCCTAGGGGGCGCACGGCCTATGGTGTGGCCCCTCGGTACGAGCGCCTCCCCCGAACTACTTGTGCCTCGACCTAAAAAGCACGGGAAAGTCGAAGTCGCAGAAACCCTCGAACGCCGCCACATCACGAAACTCCGTCTCGGGCAGTCTCCATTACGGCACTCACGCGGAGACGGGAATTGGAGGGATCATCACATGCCATCACGCCAGCGCCTCTCCATCAACCACCATGTTTCCCCATCCATGTGTGAAGTAATTCCCCCTGTAGGCTGAAGGGGATGGTAGGGATTGGATGAGATTGGTCATGTAATAGCATAAGATTGTTAGGGCATAGTGCCTGGTGTCAGTAGATGGTACTTTTATGATATTGTTGCAACTTGTTATGCTTAATGCTTGTCACTAGGGCACGAGTGCCATGATCTCAGATCTGAACATGTTATTGTTTCATGAAGATATTCTTTGTTTATGATCTTACACCGCAAGTTGTATACACATGCATTGTCAGGAACCATGGCCCAGTGCGAAATCGGGATAACCGGAGGAATGTGACGTGAGGATCACATGTGTTCACGGAGTGTTAATGCTTGCTCAGGTTGCTCTATTAAAAGGAGTACCAATATCCATAGTTTCCCTTGAAGCCCGGCTGCCACCAGAGCTGGTAGGACAAAAGATGTTGTGCAAGTTTCTCATTGCGAGCACGTACGACTATAATTGGAACACATGCCTATTGATTGATTAGTACTTGGATACGTTTTATTATTATCTGCAAATGCCACCTATGATTGTTACATGAGTTTCTCTCTTCATGCATTGTGCATCCGATATGCCTTCCTGTATTTTAATCCTATTTGCTAAAATCCTCTGCTGTCTTTGTTACTCTTCTTGTTATTTTCCTCTGCTACTCTTGCTATACTGTTACTCTTGATAAACTCTTGCGAGAGCAAGTCATTTTCAGTGCGACTGAATTGACAACTCGTTTGTTAAGGCTTCCAAGTGTTCTTTGTCTCCCCTTGTAATCAATAAATTGGGTTTTACTTCCCTCGAAGACTTTGCGATCCCCTATACTTGTGGGTCATCGGTTGTTCACCGCTTTTTGTAACAAAGGATTAACCGTATTGTGTGGAAGATAATTGTTTGGAAAAACAGTAAAACAGTATTACAGCAGATTTGTATTTCAGTATTAAAATGGACCGGGGTCCACGGTTCACTAGAGGTGTCTCTCCCATAAGATAAAAGCATGTTGGGTGAACAAATTACAGTCGGGCAATTGACAAATAGAGAGAGCATAACAATGCACATACATGTCATGATAAGTATAGTGAGATTTAATTGGGCATTACGACAAAGTACATAGACCGCCATCCAACACATCTATGCCTAAAAAGTCCACCTTCGAGTTATCGTCCGAAGCCCCTCCGGTATTAAGTTGCAAAAACAGACAATTGCATTAAGTATGGTGCGTAATGTAATCAACAACTACATCCTCGGGCATAGCGCCAATGTTTTATCCCTAGTGGCAACAACACAACACAACCTTAGAACTTTACTCTGGTCAGTGATATGCGGCATGAACCCTACTCATACTCCTCTTGGAGTTAAGAGCAAAAACTTGGCCGAGCCTCTACTAATAACGGAGAGCATGCAAGAATCAAACACATATGTAATAACTTGATAATTAACATAACATGGTATTCTCTATTCATCGGATCTGACCAAACACAACATGGTATTACGGATAGATGATCTTGATCATGTTGGGCAGCTCACAGATCCAACAATGAAGCACAATGAGGAGGAAGACAACCATCTAGCTCACGCTATGGACCCATAGTCGGGTGAACTACTCACTCATCACTCCGAGAAGCGACCATGGCGGTGAAGAGTCCTCCGGGAGATGAATCCCCTCTCCGGCAGGGTGCCGGGGGCGATCTCCTGAATCCCGAGATGGGATTGGCGGCGCGGCGTCTCTGAAAGGTTTTCCGTATCGTGGTTTTTCGCATCGGGGGTTTTGCGACGGAGGCTTTAGTAGGCGGAAGAGGCGAGTCGGAGGGCTGACGAGGGGCCCACACCATAGGCGGCGCGGGCCCCCTAGGCCGCGCGGCCCTATGGTGGCGGCGCCTCGTTGCCCCACTTCGTCCCTTTAGGTCTTGGAAGGTTCGTGGCAAAATAGGCCCACGGGTCTTGATTTCGTCAATTAGAATATTTCGTTACTAGGATTCTGAAAACCAAAAACAATGAGACAGCGCGCACCGGCATCTTGTTAATAGGTTAGTTCAGAAATGCACGAATATGACATAAAGTGTGCATAAAACATGTAGGTATCATCAATAATATGGCATGGAACATAAGAAATTATCGATACGTAGGAGCGTATCAGCATCCCCAAGCTTAGTTACTCTTCCGAGCGGGTAAAGCGATAACAAAGATAATTTCAAGTGACATGCCATCATAACCTTGATCATACTATTTGTAAACATATGTAATGAATGCAGCGATCAAAACAATGGTAACGACATGGTAAACAAGTGAATCATAAAGCAAAGACTTTTCATGAATAGTACTTCAAGACAAGCATCAATAAGTCTTGCATAAGAGTTAACTCATAAAGCAATAAATCAAAGTAAAGGTATTGAAGCAACACAAAGGAAGATTAAGTTTCAGCGGTTGCTTTCAACTTGTAACATGTATATCTCATGGATAATTGTCAACATAGAGAAATATAACAAGTACAATATGCAAGTATGTAGGAATCAATGCAGTTCACACAAGTGTTTGCTTCTTGAGGTGGAGAGATAGGTGAACGACTCAACATAAAAGTAAAAAGAATGGTCCTTCAAAGAGGAAAGCATCGATTGCTATATTTGTGCTAGAGCTTTTATTTTGAAAACATGAAACAATTTTGTCAACGGTAGTAATAAAGCATATGAATTATGTAAATTATATCTTACAAGTTGCAAAGCCTCATGCATAGTATACTAATAGTGCCCGCACCTTGTCAAATTAGCTTGGACTACGGATCTTTTATGCACATGTTTTAACCAAGTGTCACAATGGGGTACCTCCATGCCTTTGTACAAAGGTCTAAGGAGAAAGCTCGCATTTTGGATTTCGCTTTTGATTATTCTCAACTTAGACATCCATACCGGACAACATGGACAACAGATAATGGACTCTCTTTAATGCATAAGCATATGGCAACAATTATTATTCTCTTATGAGATTGAGGATATATGTCCAAAACTGAAACTTCCACCATGAATCATGGCTTTAGTTAACGGCAATATTCTTCTCTAACAATATGCATGCTCCAACCATTAAGGTGGTAGATCTCTCTTACTTGGACAAGACGGACATGCATAGCAACTCACATGATATTCAACAAAGAATAGTTGATGGCGTCCCCGTAAGCATGGTTATCGCACAACAAGCAACTTAATAAGAGATAAAGTGCATAAGTACATATTCAATACCACAATAGTTTTTAAGCTATTTGTCCCATGAGCTATATATTGTAAAGGCGAATGATGGAATTTTAAAGGTAGCACTCAAGCAATTTACTTTGGAATGGCGGATAATTACCATGTAGTAGGTAGGTATGGTGGACACAATTGGCATAGTGGTTGGTGATACGTCCAATTTGCATCACTATTTTATATCATAATTTGCTGTTATTCATTGATATATTTCATATTGGGACACAATACTTATGTTATTTCATCTATTTTGCATGTTTCATGATTATTTGGAGATCGAGCAGGAGCCAGGATTCTGCTGGAAAAAGCACCGTCGGGATGCAATATTTCGGAAGATCAAGGAAGGAAGTTTACCAAAATCCTATTTTTCCAGATGACGGAGGAAGAAGGGGGAGCCAGATGGACCCAAGGTGGGCCCACACCATAGGGTGGCGCGACCCATGGCCGGGCGCGCCACCATGTGGTGTGGGGCCCCCTCGGCCTCTTTCGCCTCCTTTTCTTCGCGAAACCCTTCGTCCCAAGCCTAAGCCAGAGAGGAATCCTCACGAAGGGTTACGGCGCCTCGCGAGGCGGAGAACACGAGAGAGAAAGAGCTCTCCGGCGGAATCCATGAAAATTCCCTCCCGGAGGGAAAATCAGCATATCGTCATCGAGGTGGACATCATCTCCATCACCATCATCATCATCTCCACCATCATCACCGCCATCTCCACCGCTGGACATCGTCACAGCTGTAGCAATTTGGGTTTGATCTTGATTGTTTGATAGGGGAAACTCTCGGTAGCGATTTCTACTTGTTGTTGATGCTATTGAGTGAAACCATTGAACCAAGGTCTATGTTCAGATTGTTATTCATCATCATAATACCTCTGATCATGTTCCATATGATGTCTCGTGAGTAGTTCGTTTAGTTCTTGAGGACATGGGTGAAGTCTAAATGTTAGTAGTGAACTATGGTTGAGTAATATTCAATGTTATGATATTTAAGTTGTGGTGTTATTCTTCTAGTGGTGTCGTGTGAACGTCGACTACACGACACTTGGTCATTATAAGTAAACAAAGCGGCTTGTCCTTTGTGCTAAAAAGGATTGGGCCACTCGCTGCAATTATTTCTCTCGCATTTTACTTACTTTATTCATCTACATCAAAACCCCTGAATATTTGTCGCAGCATTTACAGTGAATCCTTCATCAAAACTGCTTGTCAACACCTTCTGCTCCTCGTTGAGATCGACATTCTTACTTATCGAAGATACTACGATACACCCTACTTGTGGGTCATCAAGACTATTTTCTTGCTTCATGTTTTTGAGTGAAGCGCTATTGGTAAGCGGAATTGGTAAGGAAAACCTTTCTTGTTTGTGCTGATTTTATTTCTGCCTGCTGCTATAAGTCATTATGGAGAGATCTTCTCTTAAATTTCTATTTGGGAAATCTACTACTACTGCAACGGTAGTGGATGAGGCGCCAGGTGAGGTAATACCATATAAAATACCTATGAAAAATATTGAACATGTTATGGATAACCGCTATGAAGGGGATGGAACTGTCCATCTGGTGATCATTTACTGTTTTGCATGAATTATGCGGGTTATTCAAATGGGTATTGCTATGAATGAAGTTAGAAAGAAACTATTCTCTATATCTGGGTAAAGCGGCGCATTGGTATAAATTGCTGAAGAATGGTGATTCTCTTGATTGGGAGGACATTGTGCCTTTATTTTATTCCAAATTTTATCCTCCAAGTGAAATTCACAAAGATCGAACCGCATATATAATTTCGGCCTCATGATGGAGAGTATTGCCCAAGCTTGGGGGAGATTGAAGTCTTTAATGCTCAAATGCCCCATTCATGAGCTTCTGGTAATGTTATTATTGATAATTTCTATGCAAGACTTTCTTTTCAAGACAAGACCTTGCTGGATACTTCTTGTTCTGGATCTTTACACGCAACAAAGAAGAGTTTAAAAGGGACCTTCTTGATGGATCAGAAAATACGAAGGTTGGGAGAACGACAAGGATAGAGAATCGGTATAATTTATGATTATAAATGCATTGAAGCTTTTATGGATACTGATACATTTCGTAATATGAGTGCTACATATGGTCTTGATTCTCAAGTTGCTGCAAACCTTTATAAAGCTTTTGCCTCTCGTTATGAATTGCCTAAGAAGAATTTTGATAAGTATCATGAACCGTATAAAGATAAAATTAATTCGTCTATTAATAAGTGTGTTGTAGTTGAAACTCTGATCTTATTATTGAATTGAAAACTCCTTTTCCCTGCTAAAATGAAGGAGTACTTGTTATAAATAGTGTCATTTGAAAAGTGAAAAGAAAACCTGAAGAACAAATAAAAGTTGAACTGCTGTTGCAATAGTTAAAGATCTTGTGACTGAAAATGTAGAGGATGGTCATATTATTTTCTGTGAAGATGCTTCTAATATTGTTTCACATCCTAATAAACCCAAACAAGCTAGTGTTCCTATGCTATCGTTAGAATTGGTGATCATTGCTATTATGGTCTATGTGATATTGGTGCAAGTGTGTGCTATACCTTATGAGCTTTACACGGAGATTATGCTAAATGATTCTTGTGAACTTCAAGATATTGATGTGGTTATTCAATTGGCTAATAGAGAAACTATTTCTCCAATTGGTATTGTTAGGATGTGGAAGTTCTATGTGGTAAGATTAAATATCCTGCTGACTTTTTGGTACTTGGTTCTATGCTGCTAGTGATTATTGTCCTATCATTTTTGGTAGACCTTTTCTAAATACTTGGAGCTATTATAGATTGCAAGAAAGAAAATTTTGACTAAATTTGCTGGTGAATCTTATGAGTTTAACTTCTCTAAATTTACCAAAACTCCTTATAAAGTGATTTGCCTAGTAATGATTTTAAAATGGGAGCAGTGTGCATCTATTGTTCTTGTTCCTAATAATCCTTTGCGGCAACATTTGGAGGATAGCGAGAGTGAAGTTTTTAGGAAAGAAAGAGATGAGCTTGAGGAGATTTCTCTTCAACCTATTCTTAAGCATGATTTACCGGTGGAAGACTTGGGTACAACACCGCCACCAAAGGAAGATCCTGTTTTTGATTTAAAGCCTTTGCACGATAATCTTAAATATGCTCATATTGATGATAAGAAAATATATCTGTTATTATTAGTTCTAAGCTTACAGAGTTTGAAGAAGAAAGATTATTGCAAATATTGAAGAAACACCGAGGTGCTATTGGCTATACTCTTGATGACTTGAAGGGATTTATCCCTCTATTTGCCAACACGCCATTAATATGGAAGATGATGCGAAGCCTGTTGTTGAACCTCAGCGTCGTCTAATTCCCAAGATGAAGGATGTGGTAAGAAATGAGGTATTACGACTTCTTGAAGCTGGTATTATATATCCTATTGCTGATAGTAGATGGGTTAGTCCTGTGCATTGTGTTCCTAAGAAAGGAGGAGATATGATTTTGCCTAATGATAATGATGAGCTTGATTCCTCAAAGAGTAGTTGTAGGGTATAGAATGTGCATTGATTATCGAAAAGTTAATAAAGTTACTAAGAAAGATCATTATCCTTTACCATTTATTGATCAAATGTTAGAAAGGTTATCTAAAAATACTCATTTTTCTTTCTTGATGGTTATTCGGGTTTTTGCAAATTGCTGTTAAAGCTAAAGATCAAGAGAAAACACTTTTACTTGTCCCTATGGAACTTATGCTTATAGGCGTATGCCTTTTTGGTTTATGTAATGCTCTGCTACTTTTCAAAGATGCATGTCTGCTATTTTCATGGTTTTTGTGAGAGTATTGTAGAGGTATTCATGGATGATTTTTTCGTCTACGGGAATTCTTTTGATAGTTGCTTGCGAAACCTTGATAAAGTTTTGCAGAGATGTGAAGAAACTAACCTTGTTCTTAATTGGGAGAAATGCCACTTTATGGTTAATGAAGGAATTGTATTGGGACATAAAATTTCTGAGAGAGGTATTGAAGTTGATAGAGCTAAAGTTGAAGCCATTGAGAAGATGCCCTATGCAAGGGATGTTAAAGGTATTCGTAGTGTTCTTGGTCATCTTGGGTTTTATAGGAGATTTATTAAAGATTTCTCCAAGATTTCAAAGCCTCTTACTAATCTTATTCAAAAGATGTACCTTTTGTTTTTGATGATGATTGTAAGAAGCTTTTGAAACTCTAAGAAAGCCTTAACAACTGCTCCTATAGTTGAACCTCCTGATTGAATTTACCATTTGAAATTATGTGTGATGCTAGTGATTTTGCTAGGCGTTCTTGGACAGCGAGTAGATAAAAAATTAAATGTTATTCATTATGCTAGTAAAACTCTTGATGCTGCTCAAAGAAATTATGCTACTCTTGAAAAAGAATTGTTAGTGTAGTCTTTGCTTGCGATAAATTTAGATCTTATATTGTTGATTCAAAAGTTACTATTCATACTGATAATGCTGCAATTAGATACCTTATGACAAAGAAAGATGCTAAGCCGAGGCTTATTAGATGGGTACTTCTTTTGCAAAATTTGATTTACATATTGTAGATAGGAAAGGTCGCTGATAATCCTGTTGCTGATAATTTGTCTAGATTGGAAAATATTGCTTATGATCCTGTTCTGTTAATGATAGTTTTCCAAATGAACAATTGGCTGTAATAAAGGTGAGCTCGCGAGAGAGTCCTTGGTATGTTGATTATGCTAACTTTATTGTTTCCAAGTACTTGCCTCCAACCTTTTCAGCTCAAAGGAGGAAATTCTTTTATGACTTGAGGCATTATTTCTGGGATGACCCACACTTATATAAAGAAGGAGTGGATGGTATTCTGAAGGTGTGTTCCCGAATATGAACAACAAGAGATATTGAGTAAATGTCATGGCGATTATGGAGGACATCACGCCGGAGATAGAACCGCGCAAAAGGTTCTACAATCAGGTTTTTATTGGCCAACTCTCTTCAAAGATGCAAGGAAGTTTATTTTATCTTGTGATGAATGTCAAAGGGTTGGTAATATCTCCGGGACAATGAAATGCCTATGAATTATACTCTTGTTATTGAACCGTTTGATTGTTGGGGATTTGACTTCATGGGACCTTTTTCCTCTTCGAAAGGTAACACTCATATACTTGTTGATGTTGATTATGTTACTAAATGGGTGGAAGCCATACCTACAAAAAGTGCTGATGGTGAGACCTCTTTAAAAATGCTTTTAGATATTATTTTTCCTAGATTTGGAGTACCTAGATATTTATGACGGATGGAGGTTCTCATTTTATTCATGGAGGTTTTAGAAAAACTCTTGCTAAGTATGGTATTAATCATAGAATTGCTTCCGCTTATCACCCTCAAAGTAGTGGTCAAGTAGAATTATCAAATAGAGAAATTAAATCTATCTTGCGGAAGACCGTTAATAAATCTAGAAAGAATTGGGCTAGTAAATTGAAAGACGCACTATGGGCTTATAGATTCTTATAAAAACCCCATGGGAATGTCACCTTATAAAATGGTTTACAGAAAAGCTTGTCATTTACCCTTAGAACTAGAACACAAAGCTTATCGGGCTGTTAGAGAATTAAATAAAGATCCTAAACTTGCCGGTAATAAGAGGTTGCTACAATTAAGTTCTCTAGATGAATGGAGAAGTGAAGCTTATGAAAATGCTAAACTCTTTAAAGAAAAAGTTAAAAAATGGCATGATAGAAGGATCATCAAAAGAGAGTTTAATATTGGGGATAAAGTCCTATTGTATCGGTCTCGTCTCATTCTTTGCAGGGAAATTACTCTCGAAATGGGAAGGACCATATGTTGTTGAGGAGGTATCGTTCAGGAGCAATTAAAATTAGCTCTCTCCAAGGCAATGCTACGCAAGTGGTGAATGGACAAAGACTCAAGCATTATATCTCGGGTGATTCTTATAATGTTGATGTTGATATTATTCAAGTGGAAACACCGGAGGCTTTCATCAAAGGACAAATTGACAGTCCGCCAGAACTCGACTTTGAATAGGTAACGACCGGTAATGAAAAGTTCGCGATTTACTTTCCGAACAATATTTTTGTTGTTTTTGGAAAATATGAAAAATTACGAGATCGAAACGGAGTGGAAAAGACGCACGGCGTGCCACCACGGGGCGCGGGCCACCTGGCCGCGCCCTATGGTGGCACCGCCTCGTACCTTCCGCTCTGAGTTGGTATTTTCCGTTTGTTCTAGAAAATTTTATTATAAAATCCCCCGGACCCTGGAGGTCCGTATATCGTTTCTCGACGTGTTTTGTTTCAAGCTGTTTCCGGGTTTGTTTCGGATCTAGAGCCATCATGTCTTCGTCGGGAACTCAGAAGGACAGCTCGCAAGGATGTTGGCAACTTGTACATGGAGGAGCTGAGGATGCACCCAAAGGAGTGCTTGTCGAGGGAAAATTGCAGATCAAAGATGTTCGGGTCCCAAAGGAGAAGGAAGCATGGAAGACGGGATGGAGAAGCTAGAACAAGAGGTCTTCAATTACAAGAAGATGGCGTGAAGTAGATATCTTTCACAAGATTGTGTATGAACTCATTGCTGAACACGAGAAGGAAACTGCAAGCTATGGGCGACATCCTCTCACTTCACGACACCACCAACAAACTCCAAGCTCAACTCTATGACATTCATAATCAGAACTGTGAGTATGAAAACAGGTTTAAACATATAAGCCGTGCTGCTAGTTTCAGGATTCCCGAGACCAAGATGTCATTTGTCGATGGAGAGCCTCTATCTTGGAAGTCTGAAGACGGGAATTCATCACCACCATCGCCAAAGGAGTAGTCCATCATCGTGGCACCCCTTGGTTTGTTCCAAGCTTGGGGAGTGCCGCGGTCACATTATCACTACCTTTTACTTTTTACTATCAAGTAGTGTCATATCATGAGTAGGGAAGTTATCGTAGATGGGTTGCAGTGTGGAAGTATCTCTCCTTTAGTTTGTCTATGTATCCCTTGGTGTGAGTTATCGTTATGGAATATTAATGAGAAGTCTTATCATTTACATATTGCACACCTTATTTTAGTTTGCAATTTCTACTATATGATTGATCTTGATTTTAGTATTGGTACCACTTTGGGAGCATTAAGTAAATCTATTTGGTTTTGGCAAACTTAGCAATGGTCAATAGCAACAACACTTTGAGTTTAAGAAGAATAGAGGAAACAAATGTAGAAGATGTTATTATCTTTCTTATCGGTTCTTAGCTTAGTATTCTAAAGTTAAAACTGTTTGTGCTTACAAGTAAGATGCATGATTGTTTCTATCACATGTATATTTGTTTGTTTCCCTCAACTCCTATGCTTGCTATTTAACCTTGCTAGCCAAAGACCTGTCTGAGAGGGAATACTTCTCGTGCATCCAAACCTGAACCCAAACCTATGCCATTTGTGTCCACCATATCTACCTACTGCATGGTATTTTCTGCCATTCCAAGTAAATACTTCATGTGCTACCTTTAAATTTAAAACTTATTACTTCTTATTTGTGTCAATGTTTTATAGCTCATGAGGAAGTATGTGGTGTTTTATCTTTCAGTCTTATGCAGCCTCCACTAATGAACTAGTGGCTTCATCCACTTATCCTATAATTTTGCAATAAGAGCTGGCAACGGGGTTCCCAGCCCCAATTAATCAACTTTCATTAATAATTCTCTTCACATGTTTTGCCCTGATTCATCTAAGCAACTTAATTTTGCAATAGACACTCCTCCATGGTATGAGATTGTTGGAAGGCACCCGGGATTCGGTTAGCCATGGCTTGTGTAAGCAAAGGTTGGGGGAGTGTCATCCTTAAATAAACTAAAATACATGTGTAAACAAAGAAGAGGGATGATCTACCTTGTGGTAGAGATAACGTCTTTCATAGGGCGCTCTTTGGAGGTCTGTTTGGCAAGGGGTTAGAGAACCCGCTACCATCGTTGACAACGACAAACACCTCTCAAAACTTTACTTTTATTCTCTTTATATGATTTCAAAACTGAAAAAGCTCTAGCACATGATTTAATCCTGCTTCCCTCTGCGAAGGGCCTGTCTTTACTTTATGTTGAGTCAGTAAACCTATTTCCCTCCATCTCAAGCAAGCATTTGAGTTGTTGTGATCAAACTATTATATTGTGATTTGCTTCATCATGTCTTTACTCTTTCTTGTTTAGTACAAGTTTTACCTGAATGAATATAGCTTTGAAAGTTATCAATGATTAATATGATTGAGTATGCAAGTTTACCATAAGCTTTAATATGAGAGCGCTGCTCAATAGATAAGTATAATATGTTAACTGTTCTCCGACCAAGAACAAAGTTTGTCATCACCAATTATGATTTCTTATGCACCTTTATTTGTGACTACCTTATACTTGTTTCAAGTTGAGTTATATGAGGAAGTTGTTTACTATAATGTCTTGTGTGAATGAATATGATGCTTCTTGTCCGTATTTTATTTATCGACTCTTCACTCCATAAACATGTGGTCCTGTTTACCGAGTTTAGTTTCGCTTGGGGACAAGCGAAGTCTAAGCTTGGGGGGAGTTGATACGTCCAATTTGCATCACTATTTTATATCATAATTTGCTGTTATTCATTGATATATTTCATATTGGGACACAATATGCTACTCATTATAGGAATTTCGACAAAGCAAATTTATTCATTACTAAAGCCGAAGTCAGTAGGAGTACTATTATGAAAAAATTCAGACCTCGGGCTCGAGGACGTAGTTTCCCCATAAAAAAACATGTGTCATATAACAATTATACTAAATATAGTAAAGAAATAAATAAATCTAAATAACCTTTAGATTCATCTAAGATTCCGATTCCCAAAAAAAATATAGAATAGAAAAATATGGGACAAAAAATAAATCCACTCGGTTTCAGACTTGGTACAACCCAAAAACACCATTCCTTTTGGTTCGCACAACCAAAAATTATTCTGAAGGTCTACAGGAAGATAAAAAAATAAGGGATTGTATCAAGAACTATATACAAAAGAATAGGAAAAAGAGCTCGAATAGAAAACTAGAATCAGACTCAAGTTCCGAAGTAATTACACATAATAGAAAAAATGTTATTTCATCTATTTTTCATGTTTCATGATTATTTGGAGATCGAGCACCGGAGCCAGGATTCTGCTGGAAAAAGCACCGTCAGGATGCAATATTTCGGAAGATCAGCTGTGGAAGGAAGTTTTACCAAAAATCCTATTTTTCCAGATGACGGAGGAAGCCAGAAGGGGGAGCCAGATGGACCCAAGGTGCGCCCACACCATAGGGTGGCGCGACCCATGGCCTGGCCGCGCCACCATGTGGTGTGGGGCCCCCTCGGCCTCTTTCGCCTCCTTTTCTTCGCGAAACCCTTCGTCCCGAAGACCTAAGCCACAGAGGAATCCTCACGAAGGGTTACAGCCGCCTCGCGGGGCGGAGAACACCGAGAGAAAGAGCTCTCCGGCGGGCAGGAATCCGCCGGAAATTCCTCCGGAGGAAAATCGACGCCATCGTCACCGCCATCGAGCTGGACATCATCTCCATCACCATCATCATCATCTCCACCATCATCACCGCCATCTCCACTGCTGGACATCGTCACCGCTGTAGCAATTTGGGTTTGATCTTGATTTTTTGATAGGGGAAACTCTCCCGATACTGATTTCTACTTGTTGTTGATGCTATTGAGTGAAACCATTGAACCAAGGTCTATGTTCAGATTGTTATTCATCATCATAACACCTCTGATCATGTTCCATATGATGTCTCGTGAGTAGTTCGTTTAGTTCTTGAGGACATGGGTGAAGTCTAAATGTTAGTAGTGAACTATGGTTGAGTAATATTCAATGTTATGATATTTAAGTTGTGGTGTTATTCTTCTAGTGGTGTCGTGTGAACGTCGACTACACGACACTTCACCATTTATGGGCCTAGGGAATGCATCTTGTACTCGTTTGCCAATTGCGGGGTTGCGGAGTGACAACCTAAACCCCGTTGGTATATTGATGCGGGAGGGATCGCGGGATCTCGAGTTTAAGGTGGTTAGATTTATCTTAATTACTTTCTTGTAGTTGCGGATGCTTGCAAGGGGTATAATCACAAGTATATATTAGTCCTAGGAAGGGCGGTACATTAGCATAGGTTCACCCACACAACACTTATCAAAACAATGAAGATTAATCAAGCGTATGTAGCGAAAGCACTAGACTAAAATCCCGTGTGTCCTCGAGAACGTTTGGTCATTATAAGTAAACAAACCGCTTGTCCTTTGTGCTAAAAAGGATTGGGCCACTCGCCGCAATTATTTCTCTCGCATTTACTTACTCGTACTTTATTCATCATTACATCAAAACCCTGAATATTTGTCTGTGAGCATTTACAGTGAATCCTTCATCAAAACTGCCTGTCAACACCTTCTGCTCCTCGTTGGGATCGACATTCTTACTTATCGAAGATACTACGATACACCCCTATACTTGTGGGTCATCAGTTGGCTCAAGTATTTTGGATGCATGAGAAGTATTCCCTCTCGATACAAGGTTTAGGCTAGCAAGGTTATTTGAAACAAACACAAGGATGAACGGTGCAGCAAAACTCACATAAAAGACATATTGTAAACATTATAAGACTCTACACGTCTTCCTTGTTGTTCAAAACTCAATACTAGATGTTATCTAGACTCTAGAGAAACCAAATATGCAAACCAAATTAGCAAGCTCTAAGTGTTTCTTCATTAATGGGTGCAAAGTATATGATGCAAGAGCTTAAACATGAGCACAACAATTGCCAAGTATCAAATTATCCAAGACATTTTTAGAGTTACTACATGTAGTATTTTCCAATTCCAACCATATAACAATTTAACGAAGAAGAAACTTCGCCATGAATACTATGAGTAGAGCCTAAGGACATACTTGTCCATATGCTACAGCGGAGCGTGTCTCTCTCCCATAAAGTGAATGCTAGGATCCATTTTATTCAAACAAAACAAAAACAAAAACAAACCGACGCTCCAAGCAAAGTGCATAAGATGTGACGGAATAAAAATATAGTTTCAGGGGAGGAACCTGATAATGTTGATGAAGAAGAGGATGCCTTGGGCATCCCCAAGCTTAAACGCTTGAGTCTTCTTAGAATATGCAGGGGTGAACCACCGGGGCATCCCCAAGCTTAGAGCTTTCACTCTCCTTGATCATATTGCATCATACTCCTCTCTTGATCCTTGAAAACTTCCTCCACACCAAACTCGAAACAACTCATTAGAGGGTTAGTGCACAATAAAAATTAACATGTTCAGAGGTGACACAATCATTCTTAACACTTCTGGACATTGCATAAAGCTACTGGACATTAATTGATCAAAGAAATTCATCCAACATAGCAAAAGAGGCAATGCGAAATAAAAGGCAGAATCTGTCAAAACAGAACAGTCTGTAAAGATGGATTTTATTAGGCCACCAGACTTGCTCAAATGAAAATGCTCAAATTGAATGAAAGTTGCGTACATATCTGAGGATCATGCACGTAAATTGGCTTAATTTTCTGAGCTACCTACAGGGAGTAGACCCAGATTCGTGACAGCAAAGAAATCTGGAACTGCGCAGTAAAAATCTAGTACTTACTTTACTATCAAAGACTTTACTTGGCACAAAAAACTCAAAACTAAGATAAGAAGAGGTTGCTACAGTAGTAAACAACTTCCAAGACTCAAATATAAAACAAAAATACTGTAGTAAAAACATGGGTTGTCTCCCATAAGCGCTTTTCTTTAACGTCTTTCAGCTAGGCGCAGAAAGTGTATATCAAGTGTTATCGAAGGGTGGTGCACCTACAGCGGGGTTTGGAGTTTTCTCAACCATGCATAGTATATTGGATACATAAGTTTCAGCGTCTCCCTTTTCATTAGTCTTGGGCTTGCTACTCTCATCGAACAAATTTTCAGAACAAGCCAAGCATAGTTATGTTCTAGTGCATCATTCATAGCTAGGAGTTTACATGGTATTGGTGCTTTGATCTCCCCACCATCATTGATATTATTAGTGTACCTTATTCTATCCATGTCCATTTTTTCAAGGAGACCAACAAAATTAGTATGAGAACCAGGCATATTAAATTTAGCAAAGACCTTTCTAGCCTCTCTTGCTAGACCACCAAATTCTCTAAGAAGGATTTCTAAAACAAAATCTTTCTTTTCCCCTCTTCCAAATCACCAAGTGTAAGAAACATGTGTTGGATTATAGGATTGAGATTAATAAATTTAGTTTCCAACATGGGAACTAAAGCAGCACAATTTCATAAGTAGGAGCAAGTTCTACCAAGTGTCTATCTTCAAAATCTTCAACGGTACTAACATGACTGAAGAATTCTTCTATATTGTTTCTCCCAATGATAGACCCGCGTCCTACCGGTATGTCTTTTGTGGTAAAATTAAAAGGAAACATGATGAATCAAGTAAAGTAAATGCAAATAACTAATTTTTTTTTGTTTTTGATATAGCGTGCAAGACAGTAAATAAAGTAAAACTAGCAACTAATTTTTTTGTGTTTTGATATAATGCAGCAAACAAAGTAGTAAATAAAATAAAGCAAGACAAAAACAAAGTAAAGAGATTGAGAAGTGGAGACTCCTTGCAGCGTGTCTTGATCTCCCCGGCGAGAAAAAAGCTTGATGGCGTGTAACTCACACGTTCGTTGGGAACCCCAAGAGGAAGGTATGATGCGCACAGCACAAGTTTTCAGAAAGAAACCAAGGTTTATCGAACCAGGAGGAGCATAGAAGCACGTTGAAGGTTGATGGCGGCGGGATGTAGTGCGGCGCAACACCGGGATTCCGGCGCCAACGTGGAACTGCACAACACAACCAAAGTACTTTGCCCCAACAAAACAGTGAGGTTGTCAATCTCACCGGCTTGCGTAACAAAGGATTAACCGTATTGTGTGGAAGATGATTGTTTGCAGAGAAAAAAAAACAAGTATTGCAGCAGATTTGTATTTTAGTATTAAAGGAATGGACCGGGGTCAACAGTTCACTAGAGGTGTCTCTCCCATAAGATAAAAGCATGTTGGGTGAACAAATTACAGTCGGTCAATTGACAAATAGAGAGGGCATAACAATGCACATACATGACATGATAAGTATAGTGAGATTTAATTGGGCATTACGACAAAGTACATAGACCGCCATCCAACTGCATCTATGCCTAAAAAGTCCACCTTCGGGTTATCGTCCGAACCCCTCCGGTATTAAGTTGCAAAGCAACAGACAATTGCATTAAGTATGGTGCGTAATGTAATCAACAACTACATCCTCGGACATAGCGCCAATGTTTTATCCCTAGTGGCAACAGCAACACAACCTTAGAACTTTGTCCTTGTCCCGGTGTCAATGCGGGCATGAACCCACTATCGAGCATAAATACTCCCTCTTGAAGTTAAGAGCAAAAACTTGGCCAGAGCCTCTACTAATAACGGAGAGCATGCAAGATCATAAACAACACATATGTAATAACTTGATAATTAACATAACATGGTATTCTCTATCCATCGGATCCCGACAAACACAACATAGAGTATTACAGATAGATGATCTTGATCATGTTAGGCAGCTCACAAGATCCAACAATGAAGCACAATGAGGAGAAGATAACCATCTAGCTACTATGGACCCATAGTCCAGGGGTGAACTACTCACTCATCACTCGGAGCGACCATGGCGGTGAAGAGTCCTCCGGAGAGATGAATCCTCTCAGGCAGGGTGCCGGAGGAGATCTCAAGAATCCGAGATGGGATTGGCGGCGGCGTCTCGGAAGGTTTTCCGTATCGTGGTTTTTTCGCATCAGGTTTCGCGACGGAGGCTTTAAGTAGGCGGAAGGGCGAGTCGGAGGGCTGACGAGGGCCCACACCATGGGCGCGCGGGCCCCCTAGGCCGCGGCCCTATGGTGGCGCGCCTCGTCGCCCCACCGCTCCCTTTCGGTCTTGGAAGGTTCGTGGCAAAATAGGCCCCTGGTTCTTGATTTCGTCCAATTCCGAGAATATTTCGTTACTAGGATTTCTGAAACCAAAAACAGCAGAAGCAGACATCTTGTTAATAGGTTAGTTCCGAAAATGCATGAATATGACATAAAGTGTGCATAAAACATGTAGGTATCATCACTAATATGGCATGGAACATAAGAAATTATCGATACGCCGGAGGCGTATCAGTGTGTCGCCACCTCGTGGCCCCACTTCGACTCTCCGTCGGTCTTCTAGAAGCTTCGTGGCAAAATAGGACCCTGGGAGTTGATTTCGTCCAATTCCGAGAATATTTCCTTACTAGGATTTCTGAAACCAAAAACAGAAACAAACTGGCTCTTCGGCACCTCGTTAATAGGTTAGTGCCGGAAAATGCATAAATACGACATATAATGTGTATAAAACATGTAGATATCATCAATAATGTGGCATGGAACATAAGAAATTATCGATACGTCGGAGACGTATCAGGAAGCTCATCAGCAAAAAACTCCGAGGTTAACCGTGCTTGGCCCGGAGTAATTTGAGGATGGGTGTGACCGGGGAAGTAGTGGGTGCGCACGAGTGAGGACAAAGTGCGCAAGAAAGACATGTGTTGGTCTGTGGGGCTAGTCTAGAGATCCTAGTGAGCTGCCAGGGGTACAGGCCCGGCCGGGGGTGGTCGGGGTGTTACATTTGGTATCAGAGCCGACCTTCGTGGTTACACGGGCGTGTGCGGAGCGGTTGGCATGTGGCGGGTGGCCATGTGCCGACACACGGTGTCAAGAGGGGACATTCCACACAAAGAGATTGACCTGGGGGATCGACGGGGGGAATGAGGTGACATCCTGGCCTAGGGCTTAATAGGATCGATAGGATACCCATACCAACAAGTTGCAACTTCTTTTCCGGAAGCTCATCAGCAAAGAACTCCGAGGTTAAGCGTGCTTGGCTCGGAGTAATTTCAGGATGGGTGACCGACCGGGAAGTAGTTCCCGGGTGCGCACGAGTGAGCACAAAGTGCGCAGGAAAGACATGTGTTGGTCTGTGGGGCTAGTCTAGAGATCCTAGTGAGCTGCCAGGGGTAACAGGCCCGGTCGGGGGTTGGTCGGGGTCTTACAGTTACCATATCAGATCAGATATAGTAATACATGCATAACAATCACATGAACAACAAAAATAGCCAATTTAAGTTATGCCCTTCAGAAACATGAAAGCATATGAAGCTGTTTTGGTCACCTCATCGACCAGTGGCTCGACCCACACATTATGGATGATTTTCCAGCGACCTTCTCCCTATTGCTTTTGGGAATTCGTAAAGCACCTGTACTTCCACCAAAGTCCACATCCGACAAAAATTGCATGCTCAGATCGTCACATACACGACAACTACCCATGAAGTAGGTATGGGAGCATTCAGAGAGTAGCACCTGCAGGAAGCCCCACTGTCCGCCATCAAAGCCTGGAGCACGCCCTCCGCCTGATCAATCTACATGCCGGCGGTGGAGGCGACGTCCCCAATGGTAAAGCAACGGCTGAAGCCCTTGACAGCGTCCATGGCATGGTCGTGCATGTCTGCGGGGAGGCGGTCGCTCTCCAAGATGCCTCCAGGGCGCGCCAGGCTCGACGCCTCGATGTTGCGTGCTCGCTCCTCATGGAGCGTCACCACGGTGAAGTGAGACGGCCTTGGGCGAGATGGTGGTACAGGGTTGGACGGAGAAGGGGATATGAGGAATGGGACGTGGCTAGGGGGCCTGCGGTGGGCATGCCGACGCAGGCTGAGGCGGAGCGGGAAAGGGATAGGGCGGCCGCGGCAGCCATGGATGGCGTAGACAGGGTTCAGGTGTGGTGCGGCGCGCGAGGAGGGTGAATTGCTGGCGTTGACCAGCTAGCTTGTCAAAGCAATCTACAGTAGTTGAATTGATCCGTGAAATCAGGATGTGCGTAGGCGGAGGTGGAGCAGGGAACTTCTAGCCAACTCTTCGACGGCACGACACAGTCCAACATCGCCACGGGACGGGGAGGACACGAGAAAAGAAAATGGAACCAGGAAGATGGAGTTGAAATGAGGCCAGTCACGACGTTTTGGTCGAGGTTCTAGCCAACCGAGATGAAGCTATTTTTGTTAAGTAACGATTTGATTGATAGCCTGACTAATTCAGGCTAACAGTAGAAGGAAGGGGTCAAAAATTATGGAAATGATAATCAGATTATGGCAAACGTTCAAAAAAGATTGGCAAATATTTTAATACCCGTGCGGGATTAATTGATACCACCTCTAACATTGTTTCCTAATTAGATGATAATCAGATTATGGCAAGCGTTCAAAAAGGATTGGCAAGTATTTTAATACCCGTGCGGGATTAATTGATACCACCTCTAACATTGTTTCCTAATTAGATCGGACGAAACGAGATTGGATGGTCAGGATCTTTCAATGACGACCACCAAAGTGCGTTGAGTGTCAAACGACCAACTTCCATTTAATAGTAAAGACAAATGAGTTGCTATCACTGTAATGTCAAAATTGGTATATTCTGATCAATGTTCTTTTTTTAAGTTATAGATAGTGAACAAAAAAGGCTGCATCATCTACCTAAAAAGTTCAGTTGCAACCTTAATTATTTGCAACTGAACAAACGTCTGTTGCAATCTATCATTATACAATGCAATCAGACAGTTTAAGACCTAACGAAAAGTAACTTCAACTAGCAAATCAGTTAAAATATTTGATTACGATGCAACAGAACACAAACGCGACATCTTTTTTTGACATGACAAACCGTACAATTTGGTTGAATACAACTTGATCTCATAAACCGTACAGCAGACTACAACTGCCCCAAATCGACCATATGACAATCTATTCGAATTACTACTTGCTAAAAAAATCAGGGAATTTTCTTAATCTGGATCATCAGGGACACCTCTTTGGACGCCCCATCAACGCCGGCCATCAGATACGTCGACGGTACGGCCAGAACACAGGGCAGCTTGTCGACGGCGACCTCGCCGGGCCTGTCGCTGCTCGTTACCGTCTCCATGGGCGACGTGATTGTGCGTCCCGCGGCCCCGCCTGGCAGCGGCGGGCCACTGGCGCCCAGCACCGCTGTGTAACGCGGCTGGGACGAGCCGCCCACCTTCCTGACGCACACCACCGAGACGGCGGTGACCGCCCCGAGCGCGCCCACGACGAGAACGAACACGCAGTCGTCCTCCACGGCGAGCAGCAGCCGGCGCTGCTTCGATAGGGGCCAGGTGATCCAGTTGTCCTTGCCGTAGGTGAAGCGGTACGCGGGCCAGGAGTGCTCGACGTCGAGGTGGATGAAGAGCCTGGGCGGCGGCGCCTCAAAGTTGCACCCAGGCTCCGCGCAGAAGCAGGGCGCGAGGTGGCACCCGTCGCGGTGGGCGAGAAGGTCTGGGTAGGAGAAAAACTCGTGGCAGCCGATGTGGGGGCACTTGAACTTGGACACGGAGATAATGTCCTCCACCACCATGTTCCGGGCGAGGAATCTTTTGCCGCCGCCCTTGCACTTCCGGCAGTTCCCAGCGCGGCAGCCACCGCAGGCCAGGTGCCCCCTCTTGCACTGCAGGCACGCACGGGTGCGCGAATAGATGAAGAAATCTGATCTGATGTTGAGGAAGGTCAAGAAAAGTTGTCGAGAATTTATACCTGAAAGACGGGAGGGCTGAGGAGGCGGAAGCAGATGGGGCAGCTGAACCAGTTGATGTCCACTTCCACGATGGACACACCCCTCCCTCTCGACGGCGACGAGCCGCCTTTTTCTCCTCGGCTCGCGGTTCCAAGGCGAAGGACGTCTGGCCTCCCCTGGCGGTAGATTGCATCAACGCTCGCCTTCTTCGCCGCGCCCTGCATCTGCCTCATTGTCGTCTCCCACGAAGGACTTCTCGGGGAAAAATACTAGCTCGGTACGAGGTGGAAGAAGAGTAGGGTTTGCAGGAGAGGAAAGCCGGGCTATATGAAGCGGCATGCAGCAGTAGTCAATGCTTGATTGGCGGCGGCTCCAAGCTAGCCTCAATAGGAGCACTTCCTCTAAGATCCCACCATAGGAACCCTAACTCCAAGATCCACAAAGGACTAGCACGAATTGGTGTAATCTCTCTTGGTAGAACTATAGATCGGTGCCTCCTCCACCACTCCTCAAAGTTTGGGTAAGATTGGTTGGATGGGTGGGGAGATCCTCAAGGTTTAAGCTCATCAACAATGGAGGAGAGAGAGAGAAGAGATAAAAATGAGCTGGGGAAGAAGGGGCCTTTTTATAGGGTCCCTCCGATCCAACCGTTATGTGTAGTTTTCGCCTAAGCGGTACTACCGCTTTGGCAAGCGGTAGTACCAAAGCGGTAGTACCGCTCTGGATTCGAAATCCCCCACAGATCTAGCCACCTGGACTCACAGCGGTAGTACCGCTTGAGGTACCGCAAAGACCTCTGTGAGTTATTGGACCACGCGCGGTACTTAAGCGGTACCACAACGTTGGTGCCGTAACTTGCGTTACGGTACCTAAGCGGTACCGAGGCGGTACTACCGCTCAAGGTACCGCAGAGGTACCGCAAGGCTCTCTGTGAGACTTTTCAGTGCAAATTTCCAGAGCGGTACGGCAGGGCGGTACCAGTAGGGTAGCGGTACTACCGCTCCTGGTACCGGTAGTACCGTTTGGCAGAAACTACTTTTTCCTCTTTTCCTCTCCAACCATGTCACCTCACGATACACACACAAAACCAGAAAACATATAAGCTATTTAAGCCCAACTTTAACATAAAATTAACTAATAAAATATAATTTATTTGTCACAAAAATAATACTGTTGAAAACTTCTTTCAAATATGATTCCAATGGTATAATTATGTAGCATATAATTTGTATTTAATAAGAGGTAGTACAATGAGATTACAATTTTCCATCGCCAAAAGCAAATGGTGATTTCCAAAGATAATTCCTGTAATGAGAACTTTGCCTAACTTAGAAATGCCAAAGTAATGATGGAGACTAAAGATATCATATCAGAAAATCCAAAATGTTGTCACTGGTAACATGGGTGCCAGAACTGCAGCAACACTAATGTGTAGCAAAAAAAAAAATGATGTGTCATCAGTTAAACAATAATTAGATCACATGTGAAATTCATCATTCAGAACTCGCACGTAAACTTCGTTGATTGAACAAACATACATTACAATGATGATGCTACATCCTCGCCATAACTGACTTGACGGCATCCAAAATTCTGCTGTAGTGGTAGAATAGACTAGACTGCTTGCCATCTAAACCAGTACGGTCGAACCGGTTTTTACCAGCAAGATTGTTGCATGGGCTGCCCCCAATCACTAGGTCAAATCCGCCAAATTTTCTAGTCAGTGACTCAACTATATCATCGGTGAGACTCTGCACGTCTTTAATCTCAATCAGCTGGCCCGTTTGTGTCTCCTTCCACCACCATCTGAAAATCCTTCTGTTCAATTTGGATATCTCAACAGAAACCACTATTCTCATGTGGATTCCAAGCCTATGTAGAGCTACCTCTGCCCCTCCAATACCGGTGAATAAGGATAATATCTTAATACCATCAGGAAACATGTCCCTCAGAACTGACAGATGGTAAGCAACTGTATCAACTTGGAATGAGTTGCCGAGAGATTTGTACCTTGCCTTTATGCCAACTCCCCTTGTGTGGCCATTTGGGAAACCAAGTAGTTTTTCCATCTCATCAGCATCCAAATGAATAACCTTGTTTTTGCCAACCCACACAAGATTATATCTCCTGCACCTGTCCATAATATATTTTTTAACCATAGCAGATGGTGGATTGTCAGCGCGTGCAAGAACACGTTCGATCTGTGCTGCCATCTTTGGGCCTTGGACACATGTTGTCAAGCAGTTGAGCTTCCTTCTCTTGTCCCAGGAAGGCCACCAAGCGTTACATTGAGGAAAGGCCTCAAATATAGTCTTTGGAGGGGCTGGATGGAGAGGTGCCCTATTCTTAGTTGGGAGATTATGGATGTAACCTCTTTTCCTGGCAGCAGCACATAGGTACTTGGAGTCCACAAACTCTGGCCTAACACCATACAAGGTTTTCGAAATAGTTCCCCATACACCTTTAGGGGCTAGAGCCACATTCTCGTAGTAGAAGAAAGGTGGTCCAATAGCTTGTTTAGGAAGTCTTCTGTTAACTGACCGTACTATGCCATTAGGCAAGTTAAAACCAACCATTGGATTTGGAAGAGTCACTGGCTCGTCGTGGCTACTAACCACTGGGGGTTTACTTCCTTGTTCTCGATCTTCACAACGCTTCCTCTTTTTCTTGCTCTCTTCCTTGAATCTTTCTTTCATTTTCCCTCCAGAGGAATTGAAGGACATATTTGTAACCTAAAAAATTATAATAAACTTTATTTTCCTTGTATTGAAAAAAGGTGAAAGAGTTTTCGTGTTCATTGTAAAGTCAGACCACAGCGTACCTCATGGTGAGAAAAGTTACTGGAATCATCAACTAATAGAAAAAAGGACACACCCACACCTAGGAAAATTTAAACAAAAGTATATAACGTAATTTGCATTTTCATCTGGTAATAATCATAAAATAGATGCATTACCACATCTAGTGATAATCATATTGGCTTCATCTTCATGAAAGCCCACGTTCACTAAGGACTTGATATTCTTGTCCTTCTGTAACAACTCTTGTTTGAAATCCTGCATTAAATCATAGAGAATGTAGAGATTAAGTATAATTATTATATCACATTATAGTAAACTAAATGGGCAGTGTATTGTGATGTCTGTGATGCTAGTAAAAAGAAGGTTGGGGAAAAACTCATTAGTGATCAAGAAATGAATAGCAGAGACTGCCCAAGAATCAAGAAAAAATATATTAATCAAGAATTAAAAGAATGAGAAAATGTAGGAACTCTTCAGTGTTGTTTGAGAATGAAATTAATACAAGAATGAAATTGATACAAGAGCACAACTGACAAAACTACTTATAGTAGCCATATGATTTTCACGTTGCGTTATAGCACATGCCAACTTGCAAATAATATTAGATGCATATGAACCAAATAATAAGTGAGTGTGGCTTGGACAGAACTAATACATCTTTATGAGATAATCACACCATTGCTCATTGAACTATTCCGTGATGAGTGGGTTGGTCACATATGTCTCAAAATGTGAAAGCCGATCACCGAACTCTCATTTACTAGGTATTTGGTCACGAATTAGCCCCCTGGCAGTTTTTCTATCCACGTGGCGTGTTGACTCGGTCCAAGGGATAAACAACGAGATATTATTTGCATAGAACATCCTACCATAGTACTCATCTGGTCCATGATCGTTCAAGTTCACACGAGAAAAGGAGCTCCATGCACACTCTCAAGCTAACGTCGTTGCTGTGCCATCGCGTCCATTGCAGACCACCCAAATCCGCTCCTACTAGCCCTCGTCTCCACCGCATCTTTCCGCTTCTCAATTCCATCAGAATTGATCTCGTGTATGGAATCACCGCCACCATGCATCGTCGTCTTCCATCACGTCGACCATGATGAATTCACACAGTTGCAGACCCTAGGTACTCTTCATCAGTCCCAAGAGATCCAAAGAGTCGACCTGATCCTTACAAAGCCCTCGTCGAGCACCGACGCATGCTTCAGCCGCCTCCCCGTCTCGTCCTGCTACAACCACCGTCTCGCCAGCCATGGAGTCGTCTCCGCCGCTCCTCTGGTCTCCGTGCAATCCACGACGATGTGCCCACATTCATTTTTGCGCATGCAGATCCTATTGCTCAACACCTTGTTTCCCAAGCGGACTCCGCTTTGTGCGAAGCTTGCCAGAGGTTAACCGAGATCAAGCTGACCAACAGTCCCCACCGTTGCCTAGTGCATCAGGAGGTGTTGGTTTTATCTTATTCAATCTCACTTATTAAATATTACAGTCTTACGTGAAACAACTTCAACATATCATGAATACTATGTAAATCAAAATCAAGTTTTCAAACCTTACAATTCAATTATACACCATATTGGTGAAAGGCTTACAACGAATACTAAACATTATGTCCAGAGGTGCTCAAAACCTTACAACGAATATTAAACATTATGTCAAGAGGTCCATCGTTTGAGTGGAGTCCAGAATAGAAATCATAAGAGGATACAGATACACACTAAACAAGAGACACTTCACTGAAGCAAGAGATGTCCAAGATCTCACCAATGCTTTCTGCTCTGACGTAAACAGTCCTGCCATACCTCCTTCTTGTGTGTGCTGGTTGAACAAGTAGCTTTTTATTTCTAACATACATCAACTTATTATTGGTGATCGTTTTAAACAAGTGGGACAATGCTACTTTAATAACAAAAAAATGTAAAAATTGGAGCGTAATATCCCAACTGTAATACTAGCGCTTTCATCCATACCAACTAATACTAACAAAAATAGACAAAGAAAATATTGCACATATCATCACACATATACTCATAGAATTATAAATTATAAAGTTGAGAAGAGACATAATAATCTACCTCGGCAATAGAACCATCAGAGTTGGCTTCTCTCACACAAGCGTGATCGTCGTCGTCATCCCAGTTATCCAAATCAAGATTATCTTCATCTTCAATACTGTGTGGGGTGCAGCCAGAAGTAGAGTAGTTACCCAGCAATGGGTAATCACCTAGTGCCTAAATTAGCATGAACAATTGTAACACAACTCTTGTGATTATGCAACAAGATAAATAAACCCAATGACAGAAGCACATGCATGTACAAGATACCTTGTATGTGAGAAGTAGCTGGCGCAATGCATTTTCATCATTGTTTCCTGAGAGCACAAATATCAGTTGAATTGAAACAAAAGGTGTAAACACAAACAATACAACGAAATGAAATTGGGCACTTTTAGTATTACCAATCACTTTGATGGCTTTCAAAACCATTTCCTTTGGAAAACCCTTTCCCACATATTCCTCGACTAAAGAAGAAGATGGTGCTTCCGCATGGATCCACCCATTAGCATCCTGTAGACAGTTGCACAATCAAACACCAGATTAATAAAAAGGTAGTATGCTGAAAGAGAAATTGTTCTACTCGACGTACCAGCATGTACATGCCAGGAGTATCGAGGTTACTCAACGCCAGCACCGACAAGGGATCAGCCTCACATTCGCTTTCCCAAGAGTCATAGCTATCGCTACTCCAGTCCTGTGACATCAATTAAGCAGTGGGACATTGCTGATGTAATAACGGAAAATGTATTATTTTTGGAGAGTAATAACCCAACTATAATGCTAGAGCTATCATTCGTACCAACTATACTTAAAAAAATCAACCAACCACCAACCACCAAGCCTTTCAGTCCCAAACAAGTTGGGGTAGGCTAGAGTTGAAAACCCATAAGGTCTCGAAGCCAAGTCATGGTTCCGGAACGTGGATAGCTAACTTCCACGCACCCCTGTCCATGGCTAAATCTTTGTCGATATTCCAAACCTTCAGGTCTCTCTTAACGGACTCCTCCCATGTCAAGTTTGGTCTACCACGACCCCTCTTAACATTCTCAGCACGCTTTATCCGTCCGCTATGCACCGCCCGGAGGCCTCCGTTGGATATGTCCAAACCATCTGAGACGATGTTGGAACAGCTTCTCTTCAATCGGTGCTATCCCAACTCTCTCCCGTATATCGTCATTCCGTACCCGATACTTTCTTGTGTGGCCACATATCCATCTCAACATGCGCATCTCGGCTACACTTAACTGTTGGATATGTCGTCTCTTCATTGGCCAACACTCCGCGCCATACAACATCGCAGGTCGGATAGCTGTCCTATAAAACTTTCCTTTTAGCTTTTGTGGCACTCTCTTGTCACATAGTACGCCAGAAGCTTGGCGCCACTTCATCCAACCAGCCTTGATTCGGTGGCCCATATCATCACACATATACCCATAGAATTCTAAAGTATCAAGTTGAAGAAACATAATAATCTACCTCGGCAATAGAATCATAAGAGTTGCCTTCCCTCACACCAGCACGGTCGTCTTCAATATTGTAAGGGGTGCAGCCAGAAGTAGAGCAGTTACCCAACAATGGGTAATCATCTAGTGCCTGAATTCACATGAGAATTGTAACACAGCCCTTGCAATCATGCAACACGATAAATAAACTGAATGAAAGAAGCACATGGAAAAAATACCTTGTATGTGAGAAGTAGCTCGTGCAATGCATTTGCATCATTGTTTCCTGGGAGCGGAAATATCGGTAGAAACAAAAGGTGCAAACAGAAACAATACAATGAAATTAAATTGGTTGTTTTTAGTATTACCAATCACTTTGATGGCTTTCAAGACCATTTCCTTTGGGAAACCCTTTCCCACAAATTCCTCAATTAAAAAAGAAGATGGCACTTCCCCATATACCCACCCATCCGCATCCTGTAGACAGTTGCACAGTCAAACACCAGATTAAGAAAAAATGTAATATGATGAAAGAGAAATTATTCTACCAGGTACTACTCGACGTACCAGGGTGTTATCGGGGTTACTCAAGGCAAGCGCCGATAAGGGCTCAGCGTCACGATCGCTTTCCCAAGCATCATCACTATCGCTACTCCAGTCCTGTGACATGAATTAAGCACGCACGGATCAATATTGCATCACAAGACAATGAGAACCACTGAGATCGCAATCCAAATCTCTAGCACCAAATCAGCAGGGCATTCCATCACAGAAGGTAGAGTGGATAAAAGAGGAAGATGACCATCGTCTTATTTATTTAGCAAATCATCGATCCCCTCCATCCCCATCACGACAACACATTAAGCAAATACCCAAAATATATACATATCTGAGACACAGATGTAAGCACTTGAATTTTCAGTCATACTACTCGTTGCTTCACAGAAGGATGCATCAAGCATAGCAAGCCCTAGCAGTGCAAGTACAGTACCCCGCGGCAACAGGACAGCTAGAAAACATCAGACCTTTTTTTTCCTGCCATGGCTTTCTTATCGAAAAAAATGGCTTTCTTAAATTTCTGAAGCTGCCCGGTTTGAAAAGAGAAAAAAATAACATGTTCTGTAAAAACATTGTAAAACTCGTGTGATCCTAAAAAAAAATCAAAAGATAGGAGGCCCTAAATTTCAGCAGGGACGCATTCAAAAAATAACATCGGCCGGGAGGAGAGCTTACCGCCATCGATAATGCAAGATGCGACGGCGAGGCGCGCGCCAGGAAGGAGCGACGGCGCAGCCTTGTCCGCTCCCTTTCTTTATTTTAGTTTAGACGGCGACAAGAAGCAGAGCTCTTGGCGGCGGAGGAGAGAGCTACGGCGACAATCACGGCGAATGCAGTCGCTGGAAGACCACCGCCGCTTTCTTTTAGGGATCCCGCCGCTCTCTCGTGCGGCTATGTTAGATTAAGTTGGTTGTTCGTCTCCTCTCGTGGGCCTTGGCCTCCTGCACAGCCCAAACAGCCCGAACGGGCACACCTCAGTGGGGTTCGTTTTTTTCGAGGCTTAGGGCATCTCCAACGCGGGTACGCAAAAGCTAAAACGGATACCGCGTGCGTCCGTTTGGGTAAAAACGCGTCCCAACGCGCAGACCCAAATGCAAAACGGACCGTCCGTGAGGTCCGGCACGACCCAAAGCTGGCTTAAATTTGGGAGGCTTTTGCGTCCTCCCGGACGACTTCGTGCGGCTCTGGACATCCGTTTATGTCCGCCCGACCCCACATCTTCTCTCTCCTCTGTTTTCTTTCTCCCATGGAGATGGCCGAAATAGCCACCGGATTTTGACCGGCCTGACAACTGCCGCCGTTGCACACGCCGCCGCCGGCGCCGACTCCTCACTTTTTTTCATCCATGCCGGAAGTTGCTGCTTCCAAAAAGAGCTCCGGTGACAAACCTCGTCGATGGCGCGGGCATGGGCGCCGGCCGCGCGAGCCATGGGCGTGGGCGGAGCTCGCCGCGAGAGGAGAGGTGCGGTGAGACGCGGCGGGCTCTGCGAGCTCGAGGCGGGCGGGGGCGGGCACGGCCACGGGCGGTCGGCGGAGCGCCGCCGGCCGGGCCATGGGCGGGCCGGGCTCCTCACGCCGAGCGCGTCGCGAGCCACGCCGCGCGCGCGTTCGCCCCGCGCAACGTCGTCGCGGCGCATCTGTCCGCGCCGGCGCCAGCCTCGCGCGAGGCGTCGGCCTCGGCGACAAGGATGGAGCGGGCCGGAGCGGGCGGGGCAAGCCGGGCGTGCGCGTCTCCGGCGCGTGGGCGGGTGGAGCCGGCCGAGCTCCCTCGTGCCTCGACTCGGCGCATCGGCCACGCACGGCGGGCACGACGCCGCCCTCGCGGCACGGGCGAGCAGCCCGGCCAGGTAGCGGCTCAGCTCGGCCACGGCGGGCGGCGGCGCGGTTGTCGCCGGGCGGGGCGGCCGTGGCCGGCGGGCGGCGTGGGTGGGACGGAGGCGGGCGGCGTGGCTGCCGGGACGCGGCGAGGTCGCCGGGCGCGATGGCCGGGCGGGCGCGCTCGCCGCGCGACCGGCGTGGGCGGGCGGAGCTGGCCGCGGCGTGGTGCTCGTCCCAGCCGTGCACGTCGTGCTGCGCGCTGGCGCCGAGCTCGCCGGGGACAGACACCAGCGCCGCGTGCGTGCTTGCCAACTAGTACTAGTACTACTAGGAGAAGGAAGAGAAAAAACAGTGATTTGGGTCAGTGCGCGTTGGGGGATAAAAAAAGGCACGGACGTTCTCGTCTGTCCGCGTCTTCGGAGCCCGACCCAAACAGCCAAAATCGGACGTGAAATCGTGTCCGTTTGGGTCGTAGCGTTGGAGATGCCCTTAGACACTCTACATACACGATCGTTCCCGATTGCGGTACTCACATTGACTCAACAATAATCTTAATCCGTAATTAACTCATAACTACACATCTCCAAGTTGCAGGCCCTAGTCGGGGTTGATGGGAAGCATTTATCTTCTTCTGCAGCACAACGCAAAGCACGATCGATGTGCTGCACTTTGTAACACGCAACAACGTTGCAAAATACTACCTCCGTACTTGTTTAATTGATGCGGAACTGAGCTACTACCTATGTAATTTTACGTCAATTTATTCAGACCGGAGGAAGTATATTTGAATCGAATGAAGGGTACCCAAACTTCCTGCGTATGCTTGCCTGGTAACAGGAAGAGCAGACGTACTTTTTGGGCTACGAGTAATGCTTTTTGCAACTTAAATTTTCTCTTTTTTATATAGACCATACAAAATATCGGTTTTTCTCGAAACTTAACGAACGCACATATATTATGGAGATGAACATGTAGATTTTTTGTTAAATTTTTTTGGCACTTCAAAATATATTTTTTTGGTAGAGGGAGCATATGCACCCAAGAGCCAAATTGAGTTTCTGAATTTCATTCAGTTTTAAAATATGTTTATAATTTATATGCATTTGACCAAGCATTAACTGCATATTTTGGGAAGCATGTTTATGTCTGAAAAATGTGAACTCTTTTGTAACCTTGGAGTAGCCATCCAATGGCGCTGCATCTACCATTTGAGAAAGTTATCGCCATCCAAGAGTCTCCAATGTTTCTTTCTTCTGGGAGGATTTAAGCTTAGAGGATTCCGCCAGTCGACAACTAGGTGGTAGTGGTGACTTCGTCAATCTCAATACTCGTCGGATCAGTTTTTTTAGACTTAACCTCTTGGCCTAAAGAGGTTGGTTGTGCGTACGTTTATAGAGGTAAGTGTATATACGTTTGTATGAGCATCTAGCGTCTGTGCTGGGAGAAAGAAAAAGTTCAGAGG
This sequence comes from Lolium multiflorum, assembly GCA_030979885.1. Lineage (NCBI taxonomy): Eukaryota > Viridiplantae > Streptophyta > Magnoliopsida > Poales > Poaceae > Lolium > Lolium multiflorum. The sequence continues at coordinate 7,057,470 of CM061749.1, forward strand.
ATTCCAAATTAGAATCGATGAGGATGTTTATTTAACAGAGAAGTTCGATACGGACTGTGCAAATCCCCAAGCCAGGTAGCAGGCCCGGTCCATCTCCCTTCCCTTCCTTCTTCTTCTCCACCAAGAAATCCCAAATCTTATTAACCATATCATCTCAAAAAATACAGAGGAAAAAAATCCATCTACTCTCCGCTAAACCCGAAAGCTTCAACCCCGGCGAGGCTCTAGAGCGGAGAGAGCACGCAGGATCCGCGGAGATGCCTCCGGCTTCGCCGGCGGTGGGGTGGCTGCAGGCGGCGGCGCAGGACGCCGCCAACTCCTCCTCCTCCTCCTCCTCGCGCTCCGGCTCCGCCGCCTTCCCCGACCATGTCCTCGTGTCCAGGGCCGCGGGGTATGCTCCAACTCCTCCTCTGATTCGATCGGTTCTCTCTCTGTCGATTTATTCGCTTTGGCCAATTTGGGGGGTCGACTCAGATGTTTATGCTCTGCAATCTAGCGGTAATGAAGATTAGGTACGACCAAGAAAATGTCGAGGATCTTTGGGTGTGTAACTTAATCCGCATGATGCTATACAGTTTTCTGTAACTTAATCCATGCTCAGCCGTAAACGGTAAACCTGGTAACCAGATTTGGACTGGGAAATATACTCTGTATACTGAACCGGCAGAACTTCTGAACATGAGATATTTGACATTTAGTTCTCAGTAGCAATGAGACATTAGGTGATTGCAGATGCCGGACTCACACTAGGTCACGATGCCCTCGCTCCTATATGATTCCTGCAAAAAAGTTCTCTATCCCAGTTTTACAATGGTAGCCTCTTACTTTTCCTTTGCCTTCCCTAGTGAACATTTAGGCTTATCAGCCGCCCCTCGTGCCCCATACTCATCCTCGAGCACCCTGCGGTGCTGCTGCACAGTTTATGCTTCTGCATAAGTCCTGCTTCAACAAGGATGGTGGATTGGCACCCTCAACCTACGACAAACCACACCCAAAATATGTTGACTGGCTGATTGATTTCAAATCATAGCAGAAACTTGTTGTGGGGATCCTTGTTGATTGAAAGTTGCTCGATGTCCCAAGGTGAAAGTTTGGTTTTATGAGGTTTGTTTGAAATTATAGATTTGGATTAGCATGATTTTTTTTCTTCAAAATTCCCTAGTTTGAAGCATTGTGAAGAATCTAATCACAAGTTCAAACATCCGGTCGAAAGCTGGGGAAGTAGCAGGGGCATTGTGGAGGGTGGTCTACATCTCCTGAACAAATTAGTTGTTGATGTCTGCCAGATAGACTCGTCCATCCATGTTAATTAGTAGAGTCCTGCTTTGTTTTCCACCTTTCCATCAACTTTCGAGTTTTGTTTTCTAGATTTAAACTGCAATTGTAAGCTAGTGTCCATGTAAACCTACAGCAGCAGAGCTCATGCTTATTAAAGCTCTCTGTAACTGACATACATTTGGTAAATCCCCTGTGTTGCAGCCGGGTTGTGTCTCTGTCCACTTGCACAAAGGTCGGTGCCATCAGCTTCGTGGTCGGGGTTGCAGTCGGCTTCACGCTGAAGAGAAGGCTGCGCAGGTGGGCTGCCAGGCTGCTCAAGAGGATCAAGGACGACGACTAGCTTTTGCAATGTCTCTTAATTTGGTTCACAAGCTTAGATTAACTGCGATAGCCGTTTGTAAAACTGTACAATCGTGACTCCCTTTAGGGGATCTGTACTGGCAATTGTGGTACGAGCAGATCGTGCCATACATATTTTCTCGCGAATCATAAATCTATGGTACTGCTCTGTGCCCTTGGCTGACGTTTGTCGTGTCACGTCTGCTGGTACTGGTTTTGGTGAATGGTTGCTGTGAAAACCGATGAACTAATGTAGTTTGGGCATCCAGTTCCAGAAAGTGCTTTGCGCTTGCTCGGTACTGGCTCAGGCAAGGCATCAGGTTCAATCAAATCAAGAAATCAAAAGGAAGTTCTCCTTGAGTTCTTTTGATATTGCTGCAAATAGTTGGATGGAACGAATCTTTAGTTGGTCCCGTGTCCAAAGAACAAAGACAGAGCGTATATATCATCAGCCTTACCTCTTTTCTCTTCTCCCAGCTAGCAGGAAGAAAGCCCAGCCACCACCTACGATTATATTCGAGCTGAACCACCAGCTCATTCTTGCTTCAAGCCTGAGAAAAGAAATCCCCTAGCAGGTGAGTTTAATAGCCCGGCCTCTTCCAATTGCCTCTCACCCCCTCCAGTTGTCGGAACTCAAGATATATTTGAAGATTTTGTTGGCTCCTTCTCCAGTTAATCAGTGTTTGCCGTTCTTTGCTGCTGGTCCTCTGGAGTTACTGCTCCATATTCAGGTATATACTCAAATCTAAATGTTACATTCCCTGTAGTGACACTGATTTGGTTATTTCGACGAAGTATTAACTATACATTAATCATCTTGTATTAGCTATAGCTTTCAGAAGTTGTGCTACGACGTCTTCCCTGTGTGATTTGGCTATTTCGACGATGAATATTACATTCTGTTTTGCTTTCTGAACATGTGCTTCGAGGCCTTTCGAAGGGACACTCATTTGGTGATCCAGGTCTGCACTAATATTTGTTCCTGCAGACTTGTACATATGTTCTACTGTAATATCTCAATTGATACTTAATTAGATAGAGCCCGGCTTTAAATTAATAAAGCCTCAACGGCCAGAATACAAACAAGTCACGGAACACAAATAAAGAGTCTTACAAGCAGTTCAGCAACTGCACAAACGAAAAAGACAACATAAAAAGTCAGCTAGTGCCCCAACACTCACCTGAACACCAAACCGGAAGATAACTACCAAAATGCCCTACTTAGAGCTTACTCTTCACAGCTTTTCTTCATTGTTTACTGCCCTGCTTAGTGCCATCAGGTTATTTGGTGTTCTGCTTAGTGTTTACTCTGTCTCCCAAGGTGAACTGAACCTCCTTGTCTGCTTGGGTTAAAACTTAACACTTCCAAAATGCATTAAAACCTCCAAACCAACACATAAAAGGCCTTTGGCACCTCTCGTAACAGGAAAAACTTCTTCAGAAAATCTCAGTTAGCTTGTTGTGCTGAATAACCTTGTTGTGCTGTATATAGGTCCAGTTTAGCTCTTCACTTCTTCAGCTAGCTGCTGTCACCTGTTTGGTTTTATCAGTTTCGTCAGAGCCACAGACTGCACGAGTGTGTGTTCCGTCGTATGGACCACGCAATTAGGTAGTCGACGGCGTATGCTGGAAGGTCAGGATCAAATACAACAATCTATCTGGAGCCAAAGTGACACCACAATGATTCAGTGAAGCAGCTAAGTCGATATCAAGATGTTAATTTTACACAACGCTTCGCATTTCAGCAATGGCAGTGCTTGAGATCGTAGTGTTGATGTTCCCATAATACGTTGTACCGTTGTTCATACATGGACACACATGTCAGTCTTCCCGCAAAAACATAAATAAGACACCCATGAGATGCAGATTACCTTGCTCAAATCAAAGGACATCTGAACATCTAGATCTGAAAGGCTTTATGTACGCCTTTGACCTGTAGTTATCATTGAATGAATAAAATCTTTGTACCATCGTATGAAAAAAGAACCCTCAGCCCTATATTCCCTGTTCGGGATGAACAAGTCAACTGAACACATTTTTTTCCCTAACCGCTTTGAAGTTTCAACACATCCAGGCCGTTTCTTGATGGTGAAACATCAGCTGAATCAGATAATGTTTTCTATCTTGTTTAAACTATTTGTGATAGCGGAAGTGACGTGCATGACTTGTTCATGAAAGGTTTTTGTTTGAATTCTTTGAGAAAAAACAGCTAGCTATTTGACCGAGAGAGGACAGGAAGAGGGTGAGTTGCCAAGCGACTGCATGAGAAAAGAAGAAACTGGATGTTGTACTAGTCTACTACTCTGCTCAAACGTAAAACCTCACTAATTTCTTTTTTTCCTGAAGAATTCTGCAAATTTTCCAGAGATTATTGGATTTTCAGCTGGAATCACCGCGGTTCAACTAGCATGACTACGTCCTTGTAGATTAGTTTTCTGCTACAGTGGACGAATAAATAAGGATATCACGCATGTATTAGCATCTTGCCCTGTACACACCACAGGCACCAAATTGTGTCGATCTTCAAGTTCTTGGTCAATACATCAAAGTTATTGCATCTGCGCTGCTGTCAATGCAAATGGTTCGAACAAATGTATTGTCAAATCGCTGCTTACATAGATCCTCCTTTTTATAGAGTTTGTGCCTCTTTCCAAAGAGGCATCGATAAGAAATGGCTATACTTACTCCACCAGAATTTATAGTTGCATACAAAGAGCAAGTGGAGTTGGCGGCGGCGCCACTACTAGGATTCCAAATCGCTGCTTTCTTGCGCCTCTTTTTATAGAGTTTGTGTCGCTCTCCATCTCACTAAATTATCATTGGTTGGTTTGGGTACGACAAGATGATCATCTCATCAGAAAACATCATCTATCTTCCTACAGTAGTGCTACATATCAGCCCTTTTAAGGTCCCTGTTTGCATATGGAAAGGGCTAAACCTTATAGAATGTTAGGAGTCGCATACCCTTTGCATTTTTTGGGTTGCGATATCAGAGAGCCGTGTACCTTCAGGAAAAATCGTGCATGATGCATCACACACAGATTATTTTTTTAAAAAAGGTGTGGAATGTAGGAGACAATCACAAATGGTTTCAGAATAAAAATTGTGTGAGATCCACCAAGAAGTACTCCCTTCCTTCCATGAAAGTTGTCTTAGATTTATCTAAATTTGGTTGTGAGTATTTTTTTTTTCATAATAGGTCTACTTTTTGCGAGGTATCTTGTACCATACTAACCTATAGTGTCGAAGTAGAAAAATGTTTTTCCATTTTCTAAATGCTAAAAGGTTTTCTCCGTGGCACACAGTTTTTGCCAAAAGAAAAATGGTATGTAATGTATGAGGAAATCACACACGAAAAAATGGTGTGCGGTGTAGGAGACAATAAAACACGGTCTTAGAATAAACATTGTAAGCGATGCACCAAAAAATAATTTTCATTGTAATGAGTCCCATGTTTTGCATGGAGGTGTAAATTGCCATGGAAAATGAAACTATCAAAGTGAGCTGCCGACTTTTGCAAACAAAAAAAGATCCATCTTCGAAGGAACAAAATTTTGGTTTTTGGTGAAGCATAGAGAATATGATGCAAAATTACATCAATCAATTTTCACACAAACTTAGCCATATTGGAAGGAGAATGCCCATTTATTATGAATTTTCAAGCTATCAATCTACTTTTGCCCCATTTAAATGACCTTATGTCGAATTTTCGAAAGTAATTCAAATTTGAACTGCAAGTGGATGATACTTTTCTCCTGAAAATTTTGTAAAACAATTTACACTAGTAGTCATTATATCAAATAACCACTAATATGTTTGAAACATTCAATGCCTTGTTATGAATAGCAATATCGACCATTTCACCCTGTTTTGAAAACAAATCAAAGAAAACGAAGAAAATTTTAAAACATCCTTCCGAATAGAGAGTCCTTGTATGTGTACTAGATGCAAGTAAAAATACCAACTTGTATTATTACAAATCCTTAAAGAAATTCTTCACAATGGACTATCATGTATGAAGATTCATAGGTTTCAGGCAAAATGACCAAGTTCATGGACATATGGTCGGCATAGTCTATGATATTAAGCTCATATTCAGCACATAGGTCTACTTGGCATGGCAAGAAATATTGTTAGGATTTTATCTTTCTCGCGATCACACAACGTGTATGGTTCACATATATCTCATGCGAGATCTTTCTTTTCGAGAGATTCGGAGTCCATGAGGTCGTGACTTTCTAGTACGAACAACCTTCTCTTTCTTTTTATCTTGGGTTAAAACATGCAGGTACGGACAACTGATGAGTCAGATTTATGTTAACTTTTCTCTCAGGCAATTTCGTGACAGATCATGCTGAGAAAGTGACAAGGACATATACAAGGTCAAGGAAGGGGGACGATCAACAGGTATGGTGGCCTAGTTGGTGGAAGGACAAGAAGAAATTGTATGGGGATGCGGCAGTCAAGGAAAGGGAAAACATCAATATTCCTCGCTAAGACTCCAATTGAGGCCAACCATTAAAGGTGGAAAACATGCTCGTGTCTTCGTTGTGCGAAGCACATGCCGCCCTCTTATGTTGCAAAGGTGGGCTCACTACTCTGCAAGTTTAACGATGTAGATTTGAATGAATCTACGACAAATCTGCGGTGGTTATTTTCGAACGGGAGAAGTAATAAATACGTACTCCGCAAAAATGGTTTAAGCAGCTAGCACAATAAGCAGTGGGAGCAAACTCGGAAGGGCACTAGCATCCATATACTATTTATTTAATATGCTTGGTAGATGGCTGAACGGTGTGGGAAAAGTAATAAAGAGAAGATTTGGATTGGTGTTTCGGTTATTTGTTGGGCTATTTGGAGAATTAGAAATGATATTATTTTCAACAAACAAAGTGTAACTAATTTTTTGTAGGTTATCCGGCGAGCTGCTCATACAATTCAACAATGGATTTTCCTTCTCCCGTCGGGGCAGCGGGAGGATATGGTTATTGGATGCAACTGGATGCTAGTGGTTGCTCAGGACTTCTATTTTCAGGCTACTGGGTGGCGGCATCTTAATAGAATAACAAATGCATAGCTTTTCTGTTAGCCGTATTTTCTTTTGGTTGATTCACGTATCGACCTTAGCTTTTCCATAATTGTAATAAGGGAGGATGGATTCTTCCGGATTTGATACTATGATTAATAAAGCAAGCCATGTGCATCTATTGATGCAGATGCTGGGGCTATGCTCCTTTATCGAAAAAAATACAAACAAATATTAAGTAGAAGCAGTCTCATTCTCTGAATCATCGAATGGTGAAATTGTGATATTGACTTCCAGATCACCTGTGTGAATGTGTGATGCCTACATGATGGCTGCAGTTGTGGGAATTTAAAGATTGGCTCATTTTTTTGAATCGGGTCACTCCACTTTTCATTACTTTCACAACGGAAATATACATTATTCAAATGTCAAAGCGGAAAGTAAACGAAGGAAACGAGAAAGAAAGAGCGCCCTAGCACTGATAGGAAACCCGCTGACAAATGAATCGGCATCGAAACATCTTCTACGGGACAAAAACCTATCAACACAAAGACTGGAAACAAGGAGTTCACCATACAGAAATACACAACCATAGCCAAATTCAACAAGTAACTTCTATCCAAGCGCCAGCCCTCAACAGGAAACAGCTCACGGATTTATGGTCTGCATCATGTATGCATATCAATTAGAAAATATTCAATTGGAAATGTTAAATCTTACTGAATATAAAAGTAAACAACTTACCTGTTGAATTGGCTAAAGAAATAAAGACTCGAGCCTTATGTGCCTTAGAAGTCCACGTTTATCCAGCTCAAGCTGAAAACTATGAAGGACAAGGGACAGTGCGGTCTCTAGCATCTCTCCCATATCTGCTTGGTCATATATTTTCTGCATTGTTGCCATGTCCCATGCATACTGCAAACAATGGGTGTAGGCGTTCCTCTTAAATCGCAGGACGTCCTTTGCAGCATCGGGGTAATAGGTACTTCCTCTGTAGAACATATTCAGGTATGGGTTTTGCTGAATGAGTGTGTCCCAGTTTGCAGGGAAGTGCAAACTATTCATAACTTCTGTATACGACATATAGTTCCACTTCTGGAGAATATCGTTTGAAAAGTCATATATACGAGTAAAAAGCTCTTTCTTGTCAACGCGCCAAATGAGGGAGCAATGATGCTGAATAGCATAGGAAGCTGTGTCTCCATTGGTTTTCATCAGGCCAAGGAGTTGCTGGAAATCAGCAGGCAAAGATACCACTGCTCCACTGAAGATTGTCTGTCTGAACATTTCCCCAACGCTTGCATAGTTCTTCTTCGCAAGATTGCCGTCATAATTTGCTGTCCAGGATGCAGCATGGAGAAAAGGTTTTCCAGACAGCAGGTCAACGAAAACATTGTTAGCCTTCAACTTGAAGAAGCATATGTTATTAGTTTCAGGGTCTGGCATTAATGCTAGCACACGCCTCATCAGCCGTTTGATATCATCAGTCAGAACAAGGCGCCTATGATTTGGATATCCTGGAGGTGATACATTCGTTGTTTTGGTAATCAGCTTCACATATTCAGACAATGGCAAACTCGTACTCAGTAATTGGGAATACATGTCTCCTGAATAGATGAGAACTTTAGAACGCATAAAAAAGCCAGAAAGCGAAAGAAAAGCGTGCCAACAAAACTGAAATAATTGAAATGTAAAGCAAGAGGCACCACAATGAACCAGTTGAATATTTTCCGCTAATAATGTAAACCACAACATAGATCCGTTGGTAATTTCTACATATTGCAGATATACAGAGACTGAAGCAGAACCAGGCTATATTTTCTGGGGTATACGTGTAGGTGTTGACTATTGCATATTGTGCTAGTGGTCTAGTAGATTGTTTATTTAGAAACAGGTGGCAGTACAGCTAATAATCTGATCTATAATAGCCGAAACATAACATGCATTCCCAATTTCTCGTTGTTATTCAGGATTCAGTCACAGCAAGCTACACACTCAGTGTGCTCAAAATACAGGACGGGTTGTCTGAACATCAGGCAGGATCGCGAGCTCACCGCAGACAGCCCAGGAAAATTGTTCGCCCGTGAGTTGAACACGGAGGAGGCCATCGTGAGAGTTTTTCTGCGCAAGTAGGAAGCTTTGATCAAAGGGAACAAGAATAAGAGTCAGGCTTTTATACACTGGGGTGGGATGAGGTATATGACATGAGTGTGGATACAAGAGACATATACCTCATTTGCGAAAACAAATAACACCCCGCATCTTGTAAACTAATTGCATACTTTGCTGCTGATAATCATAACCGTGACGTACATCCGTTGCTAATTTCACAGATAGAAGCAAAAGCAATCTCCTTTTTTTTCGGATGTAACATTGCTGAGTAAGTGTTAACCGCGAGTCTATTGTTATTTCTAGATTGTGGATATATTAGATATGAATGTTGTGCTAGTGGAATACCCAATTAGAAACTGGTAGCAGATTTACAGCTAATGATCTGATCTATAACAGCAGAAACGTAGCCTCCATTGTGAATTACTCAAGGCTCTCTGAAAACAGCTGCACGGGGAAGAGCGCCCTCAGCAGATAACCGAGCTGAAGATCCCTGAAGCCGTTGAAGATCACTGACCGGCGATGCGTGCTCGACGGTGAGCTCCAGGAAGAGCGTGAAGAGCAGCCGGCTTGCTCAGAGATGAAGAAACCTTCGCGATCGTCTTGGAGGCCGCCAGCGCAGGGAGGCGGCTTTGCTCTGCTCAGAGGAATGGCGATCGATGATCAGGCAGAGGAGGAAGTATACAACGAGGACGATCTCAAGCTCTTCAGTTGTTGGAGCGGGCGATGGGTATCATGGGTTCTTGACTTCTGGTGGGATGGATAAATCCGGCTGACGGTCATTTTTGTTTCTCCCATTGTCGGTGTTTATTTTTCACTTAATGTCCACATCATCAAGGTTTTTATATTGTCATCGTTGTGGTATCTTTTTTTTTTCCAGCAGTACTGTACCGTAACACTGTAAGATAGTATCATAATACTATACTAAGATTTTCATTTTGAATAAAACAATATGTATATATATTAGTAACATACCTCAAAATAGATTTAAATTTAGTTTTCATTTGAAATTTTAATTGAGAATTTTGTTTAAGTTAGAATACTTAACTGGACGTAGATACTCTTCTTTATATATTCATCTCACCCAGAGTAAATAGACGTATTGTATGAATATTTAGTCAGCATCGATATTATAAAATAACTTATTTTGGAGCTTGCTATGTGTTTATATTTTTTACTAAGATGTGACATCGTATGGTATCGATTTTACTGAGATCATAAAGATATGATATCGATTTTACTGTTGTTTATGTTGATTAATAGATTGACGATCATTTTTGTAAAAAAACGAAGAAAAAAGAAAACCTTAGCCTCGCCTCCCCTCGTGTCTGTCACATCTCACCACTATCTTTCCCTCTCACGGTAGATCCTAATGTTGCTCTTGCTATCTACTCCTCCTGATTTAAAATAATGTGTTTAATTTTTTCTAGATATATAAAGATGGTTTTTTTTGTTCTGAAATGGGGTCACGTAGGCTTTCCATTTATTACAGCGTTTTAAATATTCAAAAGTTTGCAATCATGTATTGGATAGGGTTGAGAAATGTTTCAACCATCAAAAAATAGAAAGCAACATGAAGTTACTAATATGAAGCCGTCCAGTAGCCTAGAAATAGAAATCATGTACAACCCTTAATATACAGTTGCATCTAGTAATCATAGGTTTCCACTGATCCATCCGAAGAAGGTAGACCATTGTTATATCCAATGCGCAGTGTAAAAAATTGTCTAGCCACTAAAAACATGTCGATATAGCCATATATCTAGATAAGCTTGTGCAGCTTTTTTTTTGAACGAATCGTATACTGTATTTTAGACTACAATACTCTGATTGGCTGGCTGCTGTCGTGGCACAGAACTCCCAATCATCGTGATCGTACACATTCATGCTACGTGTGTACAGACCCAGATCTGGAACAAGGCGATTAGTAGCACAGGTAGTATGAACGGGACGTTGATTGGCAAGAAAAGAAATACGGGACTGAGTACCACTTATCTTAATCTGGATGGCTGAAGCGTTTAACGAGTCTTCATACTCCCTCGCTAAAATAGAATCATATAATTTTTTGTCATTTTTAAAAGTTTAACTAGCTATAAAAAAGACATAAATATCTGAAATACTAATTGCACACAATATGAAAAAGTATTTCGCAATCATTCAAATAACATGGAGTTGAGATTATAAATTTTGACACCTTTTCTATATAAATGGTCAAATTTTAAAATTTCGTTTTGACAAAAACTATGCGCACCCTACTTTAGAAAGGAGATGGGCATTAAGATGTCAACATACAAAGTTACAAACACCAGCCTAAACATCGAAGCGAGACAATTTTATGATCAGGTGGCAATAATCTTTCCTCATGTCTATCGGAAGCGCCAATAATGATCTGAACTTGTACAGGCTCTCATCATAGGATAGGATGCCATACACTTTCATCATATCATGAGGTGCTAGGTCTGGTATCTCCCGCAGGGTCCCCAACATCTCTTGGGGGGAAGCCGCCTTTGGATGAAATGTCAATTTTAATGGCCTGGCCGATGCTTCGAGATGAGCGTCTATTCGTCCTGCGGGGGCATGGCTGCGGGAGGAGGCGTCGAAGTATTGGGACACCACGGAGGCGATGAAGTGGGGGAAGAAGTGCAACTTAGGGTCGTAGTAGCAGACGGAGCGCAACTCCATGCTCCTGGTGTCAAGCTTGATCCGCCTTGTCCCAAGGTCACCATGGACGCCCTTGTGGTACGTGGTCTTGTGCACAACCAAGCAGAGAACATCAGGATCGTGAAGGTCCACGGTGGGATACGTGGGCCTAATACGCGGGACTATGCCGTGGTAGCCTGGGAGAGACCAGAGCTCTTGGCAGTCCACGACGCCGACCTTGTCCCACGTCGTCATGTCATCCATCCTGAGCGCCCACATGTTTATGCTGAAAGCATGGCGGGAGACCGCGCAGGCGGTCGCGCCAGGGCAGCCACAACAGCAGCGAGGGGATACCTCCACGAACCTAATCGCGCGGCCATCATCAGTGGGGCTTATGCTCCTGTAGGATGACGCGTCATTGCGATCGATGTGACTAGCACACATGTCGGGCTGCACCGGAAGAGACAGGTAACGTAGCTGGGGTGTCTCCTGCCACAGGTCGGGGCAGAGGATGATGCCGCGGAGGTAGTCGACCCAGAGCACGAACCGATCCCCGATGGGTATGACCCGATCGGTGGCCCAGCAGGAAACCTCCTCCCTCTTGCCCTCGTCGTGGATGACGGGCAGCTTCTTGAGCTCCCACTGCCAGTCATGAGATCGGAGCATGCACAGGTCGGCCACCACCGGCTGAGACCCCTCTCCGTTGTCAAGCCAGGAACGCAGCGCCGCCACAAGCACCTCGTCTTGGCCGCGGCGCAGGAGCGCCGTCCCATGGAAATCCATATTGCGCTTCTCTTTGTGCCTCCCTTTCATGTAGCAAGGTGGCAGCAGCGAGAGCGATGGCGGCCGGGAGGGGTCTGCGGCAGCGTCGCCCGCGCAGTAGATGAAGTAGTCGGACATGTTCCGGTCGTCGTCATCATCCCAACAGGTGCTACCGTTATTCTCGATTTTGACGAGGACCGAGTCCCCGTGGGCCGCGATGGCGTAAGAGCGGACGTTGTGCCCGTCCAGCTGCGGCATGCCGGGGCTATCGAGGCGTAGGCGCGATACCGCCGGCGGCGCGGCGAGAACGAAGGAGATGCTGATGGGACGGCCTTTGGCGGTGCGAGCGCGTGCCACGGTCTTGGTGTCCGGATCGCCGCGCGCGGCCCCCAAAGAAGTACTCACCGACCAGAATCCATGGAGGATACGCGGCGGCCGTCGGCGCCGGCGCCGACGAATTGTCTGAGGGTAGGTGCTCCGCCCGGGTTTCCATGGCACGCGCGTCGTCCGTGATTGATCTGATCGCGCGCGAGACAGATGGAGTAAGCCTGGCGCGCGGGGAGAATCTCAGGCGCACGCGTACAAGGCGGTGGGATCACATCCTTCCGTCCGTGCCGCGGTGCGTAATTCCACGCCCTGACCCTTCGTATTGGCCGCGGCGCAGGAGCAGGCGTGTGTGCACGACGCTCCGAAAACTGGTTGCGGTGCGTGGATGGCTGCGCGCGTCTCATGCCTGCCTGCCGTGCACATTAATTAATTAACTGAAACCCCAGACGCTGGATTCGTTCGGTATTCGGTGCACGTGCGCATTAGTTACAAATGAACTTGCGTATGTGTACCCCTCGCCGGGTTTTCTTCTTTCTTTTTTTCTTTTATAATTGACTACTCTCTTCGGTCTCTTTTAATTGACTTGAATTTAGTACAACTTTATAGTAAATTTAAGTCAATTAAAACGGAACGGAAGCGGCACATACTTATGTTTGTTCATTCTGAAATACTCCACCCAACTATTCTTGACTGCTTTTTCCTGTTGGATGTGTCATTACGTATCATGGTTTGCTTCAATTAATTCTAATAAAACGCGAGGTTGGCGGCACCAGATTTTCTAAGCCAGAGATTTCACCCACGGCGGCGCTTCGCCAGCCCTCCCTACGGCGGCTCCCATTATCGTGGCCTTCCAGCTACTGCAACCAACGCGGGACGGCGGCGATGTGCAGTCAAGCTCGGACGGGCCACGACCTACACAGTTCACTTCCTCATCAATGGAAACAATTATCATCAATTTCGGATTATCATCCAACTGACCTCATCGTTTAATTTACTATTTCAAAATTACTACTTTAGTAGTAGTACAACTTATACTTTCATAATAAATGAGCTGGTTCATCATATGCATGTATGCCTACGTCTGACAGCTGGGCCCCTCATTTGATGGATTGATCAAAAAAAATTCCCCTCTTTCCTTTCTCAGGCTACCAGCATTTTATCTTGCCCGCACATGAAAAACCAACACGAGCCCAAACAAGGGATGCGGACGATTTTTTAAACCGCCACTTTCTCATTTGGACGGCCCAATGGGACGATCAAAACCTACCCATTTTGGGTGTTACCCATCTTCCCTTAGCTGCAACTTTATTTGCGTTCCCCCATCATCCATTCAAAATCTGGACACGACCCGTACTGATTTTCTCAACATTTTCGGACCAAACAACAAATACCTGATAACAAATCGTTTCCTACTACTGTCAGTCACACACCTTCAGGCCAACCGATGCAACTCAACACCAAACATCCACCACAATCAGCGCGCACCAACCAATCAATATTACGGCAGGCTGTGGCGATAATTATACAAGAATACGTTCAATCATCAGTGCATACAACACACAGCCAGCAGCGGCAGGAGCAGCCGACAGACCGACCACAACAAGCAGCCAGCCGGCAAGGCTCCTCGACACCTAGCAAGCATCCTTGAGGATGAGTGGCAGCGTCAAGACAAAGAGCACTTTGAGCACGCCCTGATAATGCTGCTGTATATGAACCACCAGAGAGCGTGCGGTACGAGGCAAAGAGGTGGGAGGTGACCATTATAAGAATCCACCCAATCATCAATACATACAACACACAACAAGCAGCCCGCCAGCAAGGTTTCCCAAAACATCCTCTTCCTCCTCGACGCCTAGCTCCACCACCAGACACCTGCACATCACAGCCAGCACCAGATATTACCTGGACATTCGCCTCACATATTATCACATCCAATAAATAGAATCTACGCATGCATTTGAACAATACAACGAAAGACAAACCATACGAATCATGCGAACCAGGAGCAGAGAATCCATTTACTAACAAGCTATATGACTAAAACACACAGGAACCCAAATTCAGACCATAGGCCTAACAAAACTCCAGGAAACCCAACATGGAGCAAAGCTGGCCCACAGTAGCACCAAAGTTTCAGATATCTCATCCTAGGTAGGACACTTTCATACAAATATCAAACTTCACAGAATACCAAAATGCACTGAGCACCATTAGAAACCAGAGCACCAGATAATCTACACCAACTGCACATTCCCAGTACCAAAGTCAGCAAAGCAAAGGCCTACAGATTACTCAAAACTTCATTCCAAGCAATTGCAAGATACTATGTGATAGCAGATTATAGTAACAGCAACATCTAGACACCTGCACATCACAGCCGGCACCAGACATTACCTCGACATTCGCCTCACATATTATCACATCCAATAAACTGAAGCTACCCATGCATTTCAACAATACAACGCAAGATAACCACATGAATCATGCTAACCAGGAACAGATAATCCATTTACTAACAGGTTATATGACTACTACACACAGAAACCCAAATTCAGACCATATTATAGTTCTAACAAAAGTACATGAAACACAGCATGGAAGCGCAATAGCGCCAAAAGCTTCAGAAATCTGATCCTAGACTGAGCAAAATTGTAAACCAGAGCACCATATAATCTACACCAACGCACATTCCCAGTACCAAAGTCAACAAAGCAAGGCAGGAG
Source organism: Lolium multiflorum (assembly GCA_030979885.1). NCBI lineage: Eukaryota > Viridiplantae > Streptophyta > Magnoliopsida > Poales > Poaceae > Lolium > Lolium multiflorum. Next base: position 7,072,674 of record CM061749.1, read on the forward strand.
ATTACTCAAAAAATCATTCCAAGCAATTGCAAGATATGTGTGATAGCAGATTATAGTAACAGCAACAAGGTTTCTTTCTTCAACTTCCCTAATCAGCGACCATACAAAGCAAGATTCTTTTACAGGTGATGGTCATGCTTTGATGCTAAATTGACCAAGCCAACAGTTTTTCAAATCATCCAGAAACAGTCTCTGCCATGCACCAAAAATTACCACATCAACAAATTCACAGATCATGCTTCTAGTCAGATTACACTCACATGAATTCGTTTTAGTTCTGAAACAAGTAAAATGACACTGTTAAACAGTACACATGACTAGACCGTCCGGAAGTAATACTTCCCTTACCAAGATTTGCAAGTATATAACAAAGAGATGAAATATTTTCAGCTAAAAATCAAGATGTATAGATTACAATTAAAAAAAAAGGTTCTAGCAAGAGAGAAACATGAGCTTAGGCAGAACTAAGCACATGATTATCAAGTCCAAGAAAATTGGAAGCTGGATGTTTTCATATACAAGCATATTTGAGCCTGAACATGAAAAAAAAACCCAACTACAAGGTACTTATAAATCGTCCCAAGCATACCAAAAGAGAGAGCCACCAGATTATAACAATAACAGCAAAGCCTTTTTAACTTCTATAATCAGCGACCATGAAAATTAAAATGGTTTTACATGTTATGATCTACTCCCTCCAGTCTCTTTTAATTGACTCGGATTTAGTATAACTTTATGCTAAATCTGAGTCAATTAAATAGGACCGGAGGGAGTAGCTTTCAAGCTAATTGATCAAGCAAATAGTCAAATCATTCAGAAAACGACATCTTTCAGCAAACAAAGATTGACCACATTAGCAGTTCCACGCATCATGCTTCCAAACAGTTAGATGCAAAAATAATCTGCAATTGCAAGCTAGAGCCTACTCCAATTGATGCTAAAATATCAAGCCAATAGTCAAATCGTTCATGTCAGGAAACAAAGATATACCACGTAAACAGTACAATCTAAAATATAAACCAGCAGATCATCAGCTTGAAGCACGAGCACAGGGGAGAACCATAAAGATCACCCAAACACATCGGAGTCAAAGAACCCAAATGCAGCAACCAACTCAAGTGCGAGGCAAAGACAGTACCTTTGGATGCCAAATATCAAGGACCTCCTGACAGCGGCGGGCGAGGGGAATTAGTAGTCATATGAAGACCTGCTTCCTAAGCAGAGTTGTACATCTCATCTTAGTGCCTGCTGTATTACTCCATCATCACTTAAGTGAATCAACATTTGTTTTGCAAAAGAAAATAGAAGCATGTCACCAACACATGAATTAGATAGCAGTAACACACACGATAGCACTTGAAACAGGCCTAGGAGAGAAGGGTTTATACCTCCCAATTGCAGACATGGTCCGTAGATACCAGAGCACCTCCGTGGTGCACTTATGTGTGTCGCCAATGATGTCCACGACCACCACACCTCCTCCTCCCAGTCCCTGTGATGCCAGACAAGAAGCTAGATATCAGCACCGAACCAAACTGAAGCTCACAATTCTGACGGCAAGACACATGAAATTAACATCAACACTGTTATAGAAAAAGAACAATTGGCAGTATCCATGAAGAACGGCTAGAAAGCAAATGTTAATGTAGCTACTGCCTGATGAAGCCACAATTGCTAAACAGAGGTGTGCATCCTAATTATCAGAGGACTGTAACGGAGGCCTATGCTGAGAAACAGAGAAACAAAATCGACCTTTTGGATCCTGCACGACGTGGATGCCTCCTGAACCCAGTCTCTCCAGTTCCTGCGCGTCCACGGACTTCTGCAAATACGCCGGCCATCGGGCACATCAGGGGCAGAGGAGTCCGGCGAGCAGCAACTGCTGGAATCGGCGGCCCAGGCAGAGACCACCGAATACCACCGATCCCCTCCACCGAGGAGATGTCCTCCTTGCAGCGTGTCGCAGACGACAGACCTCCGTGGCTCGTGTCGCCGGCGCTACCTCGTCAGCGTGCAGCACCTCCCAAATCACCCAGCCAAGCTGCGCGATCAAAGCCGTCCCCTGCAGCTTTTGTGCCGCTTGAGTGGCCTATGCTGCCTCCATTTACTTCAATCTCTATTCAGTTCCCCTATCTCAGATCTCCAATGCTTATGTTCCAGTTTTTTCGCCAAGCTTGGCAGACCAACCTCCTCCAGTTTTAACTAGAATTCAGGAAGAAAACGGGCAGACACAAAATTAGAGTTTATGATATGGAAAAGTTGCATTTGCATGATTGTGATGACTGAGTGATGCAAATTTGGCAAGTACCTTCAGCTTAGTGTCTACTGCGGCCAATACTACTGCACATGTTAAAGAAAATGCAATTATATTTGTAGGCAGTAGCAATATAAATTCTGCAAGTAACACTTAAACTCCTTGAACATAAGTGTTCACAAAAACCCCTAAATCAAACAATTTTTGTGTGTTTCCATCAAAGTTGCTCATATTCTTGCTAGCATTCATCAATTAGCTCCATTAATAGTTCATATCAGTACAACTAGTGAAAATATTCATCTCCTTTGATATACACGCAAAAGTTCTGAACATGAAAAGAACTCCACTCGCTGAAAATGAAAAGACGAGGGATGAAAGGTCTCACCGGCAGATGATCTGCATGGTGTGTTTGATGAAGCCAGTATGGTTGTAGCCAAAGAAGAACACTGTCGTCACGAAAACAGCGACCACTTGAGGTGGACACTGTTGTATATAGCACCGCCATAACACCAAATAATACACAGTTGCTGAGTTCGGATTCAGCCTTGGCCAACATCTTCTTCAAGTTTCCCTAACAAAAAAAAAAAGACACGATTGGAGTAAATTCCACACAACAATTTCAACCTTGTTGAGTTCAAGGGAAAGTTTATCGGAACAAGACATATCAAACAGAATATATCATTAGTAAAAATAAACAGCCCCATTAATCTGCTCTGACCAAGCACTTAATCGGAATCGCCTTGAAGAAATAGTTTTCTGCAATGCACAGACAAGAGGGCGATGTTTAGAAAACAATGTTGACTATTTACTGTATGTATCAGAAATTACACACTAGCATTTTCTGGAGAAAGGTTAGCCTGGCTCCTCGAGTTATTGAACCTCAAAGCTTATCCTGATCTTATATGTGGATTAACTAGTCCTACTGGACGTAATGACAAGATATTATTGGTTAGTCCTTCGAGTTAATTAAACAGGCAAGATTAATACCCCAGTTTGACAAAGTACTCACACTTAGCAACAGTGTACTGCTGCAATTTGAATCAAAGCACACGGGAACCATTAAATTCGGAAATCAAACCAACTGAACTATAGATGATTCCTTGCTTTGCTTCTTCCAGATAATTAACCGCAAGGGCTTGCACTGGTCTAATCTATGGAGAAACTAGTGCTCCTGGGTGACGCACAGACAGCAAACAAGTGTGCTGTTATCAAACTTTGTACATGTGTTTTCGTTGAACCGAAGCAACAGGCATCAATATATCTAGGTAATTTAGGCAACACGTACATGGGCAACCAAAGGCTCCCGAATTCTGATCTAAAAATCATCTACGCACTGATATTGAGTTTCTTGGCGCACACACACGGACTGCAATTATTCACAAATCAGAACCCAGGTCGTCCAATAAAATCGAGATCAGCAAAATTATTTACTGGTTCGTTTTAGGGATTGGAGAGAGGGGGAAGAGGAGGGGCGCCTCACCGGCCACACGGAGGCTGACTTGTTCCCGGCGAGGTCGTGGGAGGAGACCGCCGGGACGCATCACGTCGGAGTAGTGCTGCGGCAGATTGGCGTCGTAGAGGACGCCGGGAAGGAGGGTTCCCCGTGGCACGCGCTGCGCGTAGAGGACGACGGCAGACAAGCAGCCCTCCATGGCCTGCGTCGTCGCCGGCGCGTCCTGGTGGCCGGCGTGCAGCGGCAGCCGCCCTCGGCCACGCAAGTGACGCAGGCTTGCGAGATCGACGTATCCGCGGCGCGCCGTGCACGCACGCGTGCGCCGGCGGACGGGCCTGCCGCGCCGCCTCTGTGACGGAAGTGCTTCCTGAGTACTAGTAGCACAGTACGGTGGAAGAAAATGTAAAATTTACTCTCTCCGTAATCTATTGAAAAGTAGTATCCCAAATTACTAGTACTTCCTCCGGATTGGAAAGCTAGGGATGAATCGGAAAGAAAATTAATTTTCACCTGAAAATTTGGTGAAGAATTTACTAAGTGAGCAGAAAAAACAATCGGGAAATTAATTTCGGGGCGGAATTATAGGGGATCTACGCGGGGGGCTAATTTCGCGGGAAGTACTGTAGTAGTAGCATGTTCGAAGAAAAGTAATCAAGGGAAATTAATTAAAGGCGACGGAATGCCTTATATAAACCTGAAAATCAGAAAATGCTTGGAAGACCCACTCAATTCCTTGTCTCTCTTTTTCTTTCTAGTGAAATCCCTTTCACGTGACTAACGGAAGGGTTAGCTTGCATAACGACAACTCGACAAGGCAAACTCTTAGCGGTTTTAAAAAGACATGGTCATAGTATACACTACAGGAAACGGCGAACAAAAACTCATCTCCATTTTCATTCCGTCTAACGACGCGCTTTCGCCGGCAACAATCGCCGGTGTGTCGTGAGGGGTTGTTTGTCACCGCGGTGCATCACCATCAAAGTGGGAGACGGCATCGGCCGGTTTATGTCCTCACCGGCTTGCCGTTCCTATGCTCAGGGTAGCAACCCAAGTAATAGAGGGTGCAAAGTTTCGAAAATATTTCAACCTAACTATAGTGAATCCTAAAAAATGAGTATCTCCATATTTCCTGACCTTTTGTTGGATAAGAATCAAACATGATTTAAATTTGGTCAAAATGATTGAAATTATATTACAAACAGGAATTGATGGAATAGTTCCCAAATAATTTTTCATTTTTTTATTTCGAAGAGTTAGTACCTTTCTCTAAAATAAAACTGAAATTTAAAACATGGTATAGCCACTTCTATACATATACAGGAATTAATCAAGGATATACTCCACATTTGAAGCTACTATATCTTATTATGCATGCAGGCAATTAATCAAGGATACCATTTGAAATACTCCCCCGGATTGGAAGGCTAGAAGGTCACATCCCGTGAACCAGGAAAAAAATTAGTTGTCACCAGAAAATTTGTTAAGAATCACTGTAGAATTTAATTCGTGCCTAAAATGTAGAAGAATTTACCAGGTGAGCAAAAAACAATCGGGGAATTAATTTTGTAGCAGAATTATAGGGGATCCAGGTTGGCGGTTATTCTCCAGACCAATCAACTAGCATGTTTGTAGGAATGTAACAACGGAGATTAATTAGGGGCGCATATATTTTGGGAATCAAATGTCTCTCTTACTTCACCCTTTCCTATTTAATTGACTCCTTGTAAAAAAGATTTAATTGACTCTAATTGACACCATGGTTTGCTCATTACCTTCTCTCCCTCACGTTCGTTAAATAGGAAGCGAGGAAATACCTTATATATAAACCCAAAAAAAAAGCAGAAAATGATCGGGATAGATGATCCATCCGTTGTCTCTCTTCTTTTTTCTAGTGAAATCCCTTTCACGTGACAAATTAAAGCGTTAGCTTGCATGATGACAACTCAAGGGGGCAAACTTGGCAGTTTTAAAAAGACATAGTCATAGTATACTCAACTTAGTGGCAATTTAAGAATAATATGCACTTGCTCCTCACTGGAGTGAGTACTCCATCATGAATCTAGCAAATGAATATGCATACCTATATATTTTAGACCTACTTAAAAATAGAGATGTGTTTGCTTGCACTTGTATTATGCAAATAATCTATGCTACACCCTCCATCCTGAAAATGACGTCTGAACTTTGTCTAGATAAGCATCTATTTGGACATGTTTCACTGTGTAGATTTTAGGTGTGCGGCGCCGATAGTGGAGCTCGGCAACCGGTGTCGAAATGCATGGCTCGTCCGAGAAGGGTGGGCTTGGAGGTTGGTGTTCAATCGGTGGTAGTGTGAGGGCGGAAGATGGTTTATTTGATGGGAGGCCCCTTCCCGCACCTTGAAGGAGCATAAATGCATCCATCGAGGCTAGTAGTTCTCGTCTATGGTCTCCACGTAGTCATTGCGTGTGTGAATATCAACTGACACCGCCACAAGGTACTCCCAGTATATCCACATCATTAGGCAACCTCGAGGCGACATCTCTAGTGTGAACGTGCTCGCTTCATCAGCGTGCCCACCCCCTCACGCCCTCCGCATCACCTAAGTAGGCGATGTAGTACAAAATTTTGATATCCCGTGTTGATTATCATTTTGTTTATTATTTAATTGAAATGTATTCTTCTACGAAAAAATTAGTTAAATTTCCCTGGTTTCAGTTGGCTGGTCTAGGTAGAAAGTAGCTTAGTTAGTGGGCCCTAGATGTTTCTATCTATATCACTTACTAAGCTAGCCAACTTCAAATTTGATGTCTAAGTTATGCTTGCAGCTACTGAATACAAACGAGCTAGTCGGGCTCGAGTTCTACGCACTGTAACTCTCAGCAGCATGCATGTCTTTCTCATCCTCCTTAGCTAACATGTGTGATTTAACTAACAAGAAAGTCCATCCACTTGAATATAGCTAGGTACTAGAAATTTTATTTATGCGAAACGGGCCTTGGCCAGGTTGTTGATGCTTCTCCGATGGAACTTGTCCTGCCTGAGGGCTCCGGTGGTACAGGTGATAGTGAAGCTTTGATTTGAGGAGGCAATGAGATTAGAGATGGTAAAGAAGTAACCTGGCGAACTAGAGATGAAAAGGGTGGAATGTAGAGTGCATCAGGATATGATGGGTGTCGTCGATGGTGACATGGTGAAAGGAAATTGGTGCCATAGGCAGTGAGCCAGGGACTAGCCATCCGTCGCTGAAGGAGAACCTAGTTCTGAACTATACTCCCCCAACCTAACCCTATCCACTCTTTGTGCGGTGGTGCACTGAGCCGCACCGGGGTGCCCAACACCTTTAGTGGTATCAAAGCTTAAGCCTAAATTTGCTAAACGATGTGGGTTTAATTGATGGGGTAATGTACGGACTTCTATGCCTTTTAGGTCAAACGGTTTAGGTTATGGCCAACGAGCATGCATAGGTTGCCGAAACGAGTCCATATCGCGCACATGTGCGTGCCCTGGGATGGGAATCAACACTATGTGTGGGGCTTTTGCATCGTGGCCACGGAAAACCCGTTTTCCATTTTTAGAGTGTTGAAATTGTTTTTTTGTGTGAAGCAGGTACATGGGGCGCGAACTAGGGTTGTGGTAAACCCGTGCACGACGATAGAAGAACGCATACACAATGCGCTCCACACACCCGCCCCATGCGCTAGCTCTCCAGGAAGCCGTAGGATGCTCCACCAACTCCCGCCGATGTCGCTAGTTGAACTACGCGTCCACTTTTCCATGCCCTGATTTTCTTGAAAAAACATTTTTATCTCCAGAACGTGTCATTTTATGTGCCCATCTATTTCAGCTTCGAGCGCCTCCCAACAGGAGCGTCAGGACGTCCGGTGCGTCACATTCTTAGCAAAATTAATTAAAAAACATAAAAATGTGAGACCTTTGGGAGGTATCATTTTATGTAACCACGTTGAAGGAAAAAATTCAAACTTGGAATAAGACAGTTATTCGAGAAAAACATTGACGAAATGAGTTATCACATACGGAGTTCTATGGCTTTTAGGTCAAACGGGTTAGGTTATGGCCAACAGGCATGCATAGTTTGTCCAAATGAGGCCATATCGCGCACATGTGTGTGCCTTGGGATGGGAATCAACGCTATGTGTGGGGGTTTTTCCATCGTGGCCACGAAAAATCCGTTTTGCATTTTTCGAGTGCTGAAACGTTTTTTTGTGTGAAGCAGGTACATGGGGCGCGAACTAGGGTTGAGGGAAACCCGTGCACAACGATAGAAGAACACATACGCAATTCGCTCCACACACCCGCTACACGCGCTAGCTCTTCGGGAAGCCGTAGGATCCTCCACCGTCTCATGCCGATGTTGGTGGTTGACACATCCACTTTCGCTGCCCTGATTTTCTTGAAAAAAACATTTTTAGCTCCAGACCATGTCATTTTATGTGCCCATCCTTTTCGGTTTTGCGCGCCTCCGAACAGGAGCACCGCTGCGCTCGACGCGGAAAAATGGGACGTCCGGTACGTCCCATTCCGAGCACAACTAATTGAAAATAAAATCGTAAAAATATGAGACCTTTGCGAGGCGTCATTTTATGTGACGCGGTTACGAGGAAAAAATTCAAACTTAGAATAAGGCAGTTATTCTCGAAAAACATTTACGAAATGAGCTATCACCTACATAGTTCTATGGCTTTTAGGTCAAACGGGCAAGGTTATGGCCAATGGGAATGCATAGTTTATCGGAACGAGGCCATGTCTCACATTTGTGTGAGCCCTAGGATTGTGCCATGGGATGGGAATCAACGATGTGTGTGGGGGGTTTTCCATCGTGGCCACGAAAAAACCCCTTTTCCATTTTTCATGTGCCCGAACGGATTTTTTTTGTGAAGTAGGTGGCGCAAACTAGGGTTAAGGGAAACCCATGCATAATGATAGAAGAACGCATACACAACGCATTCCACACACCCGCCCCGTGTGCTAGCTCTCCAGGAAGCCATAGGATCCCCCGTCGTCTCATGTCGATGCCACTGGAAACGGGCCAGATTTGAACTACGCGCCCACTTTTCCCCGCCCCTGATTTTCTGGAAAAATCATTTTTAGCTCTAGAACGGGTCATTTTATGTGCCCATCTTTTTCGGTTTCACGCACCTCCCAACAAGTTAACCGCCGCGCTCGACGCGAAACGAGGAATCTGGTGCATCCCATTCCGAGCATAATTACTAAAAAGAAACAGAAAAGTATGAGACCTTCGCGAGGCATCATTTTATGTGTCCCAACTGTGAGTAAAAAAAATCAAACTTGGAATACGACAGCTATTCAGTAAAAACATTCACACCTATAGAGTTCTATGTCTTTTAGGTCAAACGGGCTAGGTTATGGCCAACGGGCATGCATAGTTTGCCGGAAGGAGGCCATATCGCGCACATGTGTGTGCCCATGGATGCGAATCAATGTTGTGTGCCGGATTTTGACATCGTGGCCACGGAAAACCTGTTTTCCATTTTCCAAGTGTCGAAATGGTTTTTTTTTGTGAAGTAGGTAAATGGACGCGAACTAGGATTGAGGAAAACCCATGCACAACGATGGAAAAACGCGTACGCAACACGTTCCACACACCCGCCCCATCCGCTAGCTCTCCGGGAAGGTGTAGGATCTCCCACCGTCTCCCGACGATGCCGATAGAAACGAGCTAGATTTGAACTACGCGTCCACTTCTCCATGCCCCTGATTTTCTGGAAAAATAATTTTTTAGCTCCGGAACATGTGATTTTAAATGCCCATCCTTTTCGGTTTCGCATGCCTCCCAATAGGTGCACCTCGTGATCGACGCGGCGAAACGGGACGTCATGTGCGTCCCATTTTGAGCACAACTAATTGAAAGAAAATCAGAAAAAATGTGAGACCTTCGGCGAGGCGTCACTCTATGTGACCCAGCTGCGAGGAAAAAAAATCTAACTTGGAATCAGGAAGTTATTCAAGAAAAACTTTCACGAAATAAGGTATCACCTACAGAGTTCTGTGGATTTTAGGTAAAATGGGCTTCGTTATGGCCAACATGCATGGATAATTTGTTGGAACGAGGCCATATCGCTCACGTGCATGTGCCATGGGTTTTCGGTTTCACGCATCTCCTAACAGGAGCACCGCCGCGCTCGACACGATGAAACGAGACGTTTGGTGCATCCCATTCCTAGCACAACTACTTAAAAAATCAGAGAAGTGTGAGACCTTCGCGAGGCGTCATTTTAGGTGACCCAGCTGCGAGAAAAAAATCGAACTTGGAATACGACTGTTATTCCGAAAAAACATTCACGAAATGAGCTATCACCTACGGAGTTCTATGGCTTTTAGGTCAAACGTGCTAGGTTATGGCCAACTGGCATGCATAGTTTACCAGAACGAGGCCATCTCTCGCACATTCGTGTGCCCAGGGATGGGAATCAATAATGTGTGGAGGGTTTTCCATTGTGGCCACGGAAAACCCGTTTTCCATTTTCCGTGTGCCTAAACGGGGTTTTTTTTAAGCAGGTGGCGCAAACTATGGTTGAGGGAAACCCGTGCACAACGATAGAAGAACACATACGCAACACGTTCCACACATTCGCCCCACGCGCTAGATCTCTAGGAAGTCGTAGGATCGTCCACCATCTCCCGCCGATGTCGCTGGTATCGAGTCAGATTTGAACTACGCGTCTACTTTTCCCAGCCCTTGTTTCCTACAAAAAATCTTTTTTTAGCTCCAGAACGTTTGATTTTATAATCCTATCGTTTTCGGTTTCGCGCGTCTCCAAGTAGGAGCACCTCTACGCTCCAGACGGTGAAATCGGACGTCCGGTGTTTCCCATTCCGAGCATAGCTAATTCAAAAGAAAAATAAAAAAATGCGAGACCTTCGCGAGGGGTCATTTTATGTGAGCTAGTTGCGAGAAAAAAAAATCAAACTTGGAATACGACATTTATTACGAAAAAACTATCACGAAATGAGCTATCACCTACTGAGTTATATGGCTTTTAGGTCAAACGGGATAGGTTATGGCCAACGGGCATGCATAGTTTGCCGAAACCTGTGTGTGCCTTGGGATGGGAATCAACACTGTTTGTGGGGGTTTTCCATCATGGTAACGGAAAACCCGTTTTCCATTTTCCGAGTGCCAAAATGGTTTTTTTGTGTGAAGCAGGTACATGGGCGCGAAGTAGGGTTGAGGGACACCGATGCACAACGATAGAAGAACACATACGCAACACATTTCACACACTCGTCCCACCCCTAGCTCTTCGGGAATCCGTAGGATCCTCCACTGTCTCTCGCCGATGTCGTTGGAATCGGCCCATATTTGAGCTACACGTCCACTTTTCCCTGCCCCTGATTTTCTAAAAAACCATTTTTTGATTTGAAACGTGTCATTTTGTGTGCCCATCTTTTTTCGGTTTCGCGCGCCTCCAATAGGAGCACCACCGGGTTCTATGCGGTGAAACGGGACGTTCGGTGTGTCCCATTCCGAGCACAACTAATTCAAAAAATCATAAAAATGTGAGACCTTCGCGATGCATCATTTTCTGTGGCGCAGTTGGGAGAAAAAAAATTCAAACTTGGACTATGGCAGTTATTCCCGAAAAAACATTCACGAAATGAGCTATCGCCTAGAGAGTTCTATGGCTTTTATATCAAACAAGCTAGGTTATAGCCAACAAGAATGCATAGTTTATCAGAACGAGACCATGTCGCGCACATGGTCGTGCCATGTGATGGGAATCAACGCTGTGTGTGGGTTTTCTCCATTCTGTCCATGTAAAACCCATTCTCCATATTTCCGAGTAACGAAATGTGTTTTTTGTTTGAAGCAAGTACATGGGCGTGAACTAGGATTGAGGGAAACCTGTGCATAACGATAGATGAACACATACGCAACCCGTTTGACACACCAGCCCCATGCGCTAGCTCTCTGGGAAGCCGTAGGATCCTCCACCATCTCCCGCCGATGTAGCTAGAATCAGGCCAGATTTGAAGTACGCATCGACTTTTCCCTGCTCCAGAATTTCTAAAAAAAAATCTTTAGATCTGGAACGTTTCATTTTATGTGCCCATATTTTTGGTTTTGTGCGCCTCCCAACAGGAGCACCGCCATGCTCAACGCGGCAAAACAGCACGTCCAGTGTGTCCCATTCCGAACACAACTAATTGAAAAAATCATAAAAATGTGAGACTTCGTGGGGCGCCATTTTATGTGACCTAGTTGCGAGGAAAAAATTCTAACTTAGAATACGACAGTTATTCTAGAAAAACATTCACGAAATTAGCTATCACCTACGAAGTTCTATGGCCAACGGGCATACATAGTTTGCCGGAATGATGTCATATCACACACATGCGTGTGCTCTGGGATGAGAGTCAACGGTTGTGTGTGTTGGTTTTCCATCATGGCCACAGAAAACCCGTTTTTTCATTTTCCGAGTGCCGAAACATGTTTTTTTGAAGCATGTACAACAGGATCGAACTACGGTTGACGGAAACTCGTGCAAAATGATAAAAGAACACATATGCTACATATTCCACACAAACCCGCCCCACGCGCTAGCTCTCCGGGAAGCCGTAGGATCCCCCGCTGGTTCCCGCCGATGTCTACGGTTGAGGGAAACTCGTGTACAACGATAAAAGAACACATATGCTACATGTTCCACACAAACCCGCCCCACACGCTAGCTCTCCGGTAAGCCGTAGGATCCCCCGCCGTTTCCCGCAGATGTCGCTGGAATCGTCCGCTTTTCCCTTGCTCCAGATTTTCTAGAAAAATCATGTTTAGCTCCAAAACGTGTCATTTTATGTGCCCATCTTTTTCCGTTTCGTGCGCCTCCCAAGAATACCACCGCGCTCACAACTAATTCAAAAAAAATCATAAAAATGTGAGACCTTCGCGAGGCATAATTTTATGTGACGCAGTTGTGTGGAAAAAAATTCAAACTTGAAATATGGCAGTTATTCCGGAAAAAACATTCATGAAATGAGCGATGACCTAGAGAGTTTTATGGCTGTTAGGTCAAACGGGTTAGGTTATGGCCAACAAGCATGTATAGTTTGCCGGAACGAAACCAGGTCGCGCACATGCGTGTGTCTGGGATGGGAATCAACGCTATGTGTGGGGTTTTTCCAACCCGTTTTCCATTTATCGAGTGCCAAAACGGGGTTTTTTTTGTGAAGCAGGTACATGGGGCGCGAACTAGGGTTGAGGGAAACCTTGCACAACGATAGAAGAACACATACTCAACGTGCTCCACACACCCACCCCACGCTCTAGCTCTTCGGGAAGCCGCAGGATCCCACGCTATCTCCCGCCGATGTCGCTGGCATTGGGCCATTTTTTATCTACGCATACACCTTTCCTTGCCCCTGATTTTCTGGAGAAATCATTTTAGCTCCAGAACGTGCCATTTTATGTGCCCATCTTTTTCCGTTTCACACGCCTCCCAACAGGGACACCACCGCGCTCGACGCCCAGAGAAACAAGAATAGAAGGCAAAGAGGGTCTTTGCCGTGTACCGTTCAGAATACACACGACAAAGAGGGTCTTTGCCATGTACCTTCCAGAATATACACTACACAGAAAAAGCATAGTTGGGCGGGAAATAGCGCCCCTTCTTGGAAATTTGTCTTTGCCGTGTACCTCCAAAAACCAACGGCAAAGACGCTCTTTGCCGGGTATCTAACTGGAGACACCCGACGAAGAAAGGCGTCGTTCTACTCCCGCTAGTCGTATGCTTTACTCGCCACGTGGCAATCTTCTTCACCGAGTGTCTAGTTGTGGTACTCGGCAAAGAGCCTCTTTGCCGTGTGATTTTCTTTACCGAGTGTATTCCCCCTATTGTGTCGTGTTCTTATTCTTCGCTGGGCGCTAACACTTGATTGGCAAAGTATTCTTCGCTGTGTACTGGTTTTTGGCATTCGGTGTGTGGTTAGGCAATAATATGGATTAAAGTAGCATTGCCCAAACCGATTCATTATTTCTTGCATACATTTACATATAGATCATCAGTTAGAGTGAAGGAAACCTGCATACTTAGAGCATCTCCAACATACACGCGCTAAAAAAATTTGTACACCGCCTGTTTTTGCTTTTTTTGTGCATCTCTAAGTTGTCCAGATGCGTGAAAAAATATAGCGTAGAAATAACTCTTTACCAGACGCTATTAAATACAGCCCCAAAAACAAAATTTGCATACACATGATTGAAAATAATATCAAACATAGTACTAAAAATACATTTTAAAACCACGACAAGAACGACAATTAAACGGATACAATACATCAATACATCTAAAAATCCAAGAAGTCAAAGTCCGATCCCGATGACTACGATGACTCAGTCAAGACCAAATCCGCCCAACGTTCATCGTTTTCATCAATGGTCGTCAGGCCGGCTTCCTACGCCTCGATGAACCGCTTGCGCATGTGAATGCCCTCCTTCTCCGCCCTACGCTCCGCCTTCTTCTGCGTGAAGAAGGCGTGCTCGTCGACGACATCCTGCAGGAAGGCAACAACCCACACCTCCATGGTGCGTTCATCTGCCTGCATAATGGTGAGGCGACGCCGAAGCTGCTTGCGGCGGTGCCGCTGCTCAGCGGTTACGAGGCCGTCAAAGCCGGCCAAGAACTCTGCCTTCGCGAGCGACTCGCAGTCCTTGAAATTGAGCTGCTGGCGGGGGCGCCCGTGGCATCATGCCGACACATCGTAGGAGCGCGCCGCTTGCTCGACGGTATCGAAGGTGCCGTGGGTGAGGCGAGAGTCGCCAGCGCGAATCTCCGCCTAGAATGTGCCCCTCGGGCGGGGGCACACGCCGATGAAACTGGAGGATATTGCGCCGGGGGGCATGGCGGTGGCACGGTCTTGACGGCGGTGGTGCGCGTGGCAGGTGAGAGGGTGGCGCGTGGTGGGAGGGAGTTTTCAGCGGCGGTTGGGGATGCGCCGTTTTATACCGCGCGCGGCAAAAAAATTTAGCGCGCGATTTTTTGGTGCGTCTGTTGGAGTGAAATTTTTCGACGCTGACGCTCTAAACTGACGGTTTTTACAGTGCGGGCAGCTTTTGGCGCGTGTGTTGAAGATGCTCTTAGCTAATTAATCAGATTCGAGACTATGGAACAAAAAAAAATGTCACCAAGCCATATGGGAAAATAGCCAGCGATCGTGTCCAACCTAAGAAAGTACCCACCTTGTAGATGCATGCATGTGTTAATCAGTTAGACCCATCTTGTCTATGGATAGAAAGATGAAATAATCCACGCGACAATCTCTCCATGATAAAGCAACGAGACAATTAAAGCAAATCAGAACCAATTAAGCCCATGCAAGTAAATTGATATCTACATCCATGTTTGACGCGGCCTCCCGATAATCCAGCGACAACAATTCCTCGATCCGGCGAGGCGGGCGATCCGATGGCTGCAGCTTCACCTCGCGCTCGTGACACGGATCATGCTCTCATCCGTCGTCTCTCCGCAATCCCCGTTGTTCCTCCCGCCTCGCAGCTGTCCGCGATGGCGCTCTATAAATCCCCTCCAATGTTGCCTCATTCGTCCTCCACATACCTCAGGTCCTCCACTACCACAGATTCCATCATCTTCAGCTCATGAATGAGCCATACACGTTTTCCGGCGAGACAGCAGTCCGGCAAAGGCCGGAACACAGCAGCGCGTGCATGGCCATGACGAGGAAAGGCCGTGCCGGCGGACAAGACGCAGGCATGCTGCCTAAGAACCCGCCTGTGTGTTTCTTGATCTAATTCTTGAATGTAATTGTGGTGGTGTCACACACAGACTAGTTTTATTCTAGGTACTGAGTAACGTCTTGTGGAGGTATAGAAACGCGTATATCTGCCTGTCCTCGCTGCCGTCGGCCACTTGCTAATCAGCATACGTAGGATGTTCTTTCTTGTTGTCTGATCTTCAGTTGTTGGTCTCTTACTTACTGCATCGTTCCTCCTAACTTTTCTCAGCTGACTTGGTTGGATCTTGGGGTTCAGCTAGGTACATAGGAGATCACAGATCTATTTTTATTTGGCAGTTCTGGTTTATGATTCAGTCGATCTTAATTATGTGGACGTACGATTGCAGGTCATCTTCACCAATTTTTTTTTTTTTTTTTTTTTGAGGAGATGAACTTTGCATCTCTGAACCTGGCTTCGTCAGACAAAACAAAGTCACTCGCTGTCTGTTGGGCCCATTCGATCTCTCTCACTTCTCGCAGACAAACCCCAAATATATGCCGCACAACACGTCCGCCGCCGCTGCTCACCTCGCCGGCGTACCCTCCGCGGCCGCCTCGTATCACCCAACTCTGGCACTTCATCCCTCGTCCGGAACCTCCTCCCATCTGCCCCCCGTTCCTCCTCCACTCGCCCCACCCGCACCAGGTCGACCGACACCGCAGACTCGCCGATGGGAGACGCGCGCGGCGCCGCCCAGGAGCCAGGGCATCGCGCCCGGCTTGTTCGCTCGTGCGGTGCGCGCGCGGCGCCGCCGATCTCGCCTGGCCGCATCACCCTTACGGCCGATGCGTTTCGGTCCGTCGTCTTCACGCCGGCTAGGGGTACGGTACCGGCCACGAGAACGCGCCGGCGGCCGCGGCGTGAGCCATGGAGGTCCTTCCTCCGTGGCACGCAGCGAGGATGGAGCTTGCCCTTCAGCCTCACTGCCGATGGAGTATCTACGTACTGCAACTCTGATGTAGTTGCAGCTCACGGGCAGAACTCTGAACCTGGCCAGGTCTGCTACGTATCCACTACTAGCTAGGTTATTAGTAGCTGATTCGTTCAGATAAGTGAGCTAGCTAGATCCGCAGTCTGCATGAGTTGATCTTAGAGCTATCCAGGATCATGCGCATTTGAATCCAAATTGGCTCACACATATGCGTATCTAAATCCAAATTGTTTTTACACTTAATCATGTGCCTTTCTGGCCTACTTGTAATACCCCGGTTTTTGTGGTAGCCTACTAAGTGATGAGATGTGTGTGAACTATATATGGCACAGATACCATACTGTCATTGGCTTGCTTGGTACTTCTTGTTACTCAGATGTCCTCATAATTAACTGCAAAAAGGTTATCGACATAATGGTCGTGCTTGATTTACTTATCGACATGCTTATGTTTGCACATTTATTATATAGTAAAATAATGTTCAACTTGCCTTTTGAATCTTCTTAATGCCTTAATGTTGTCTATACAGCCATTTATTGCCAATTCGATCTGTGGCTAAGAAATTAGATAAAAGCATATCATTTGCCATATAATTATGGTTATCGATCTGATAATAACTAGACAACTGCTACATTTGGTTTAGTATCATCTTGACTTCATTAGAAATTAGTTCTTTTATATGTGAAATGCTTTAGCGCATTAGATTTAATGGGATCGTTTTCTCATGTTCTGCCTTGAATTCTCATGTTCGGAACTGGAAAAACAAGATGACATGGTTTTGCCTTACTGGCCTGAAATTTTTGTTATTCATGGAAAGGTATCTGGTGAAATGATCAAGTAAATTGCGATATGTCGCAAATGCATTTTGCAATCTAGCTATTATCCGCAAAATATTCCCACTAATGTGTTATTTGTATTCCACCAGGTTCAAAGTTTTCCTGTCTTTTCTAAAATTTTATATGGATGGATCTCTTTCATATGCCATCACTATGTTCTCTGCATCATGCTAGAGGATTTTCCTGTACACTATAAACATGGAGTTTTCTAGCTTCTTACCGATGTACTATCTATGAAATGCAGGGTTTGATTATATGTATCCTAAGGGAACATAACTCATCATGTTGCACTCCTCCAGCAGACGTGTGGGTGGATGTTACGAGGTAAATCACTCAGCACAATCGGTTTCTGAGAGAGGAAATTTAGGAACTACTAAATGCATGGCCTTGCTCGATTGTTTAGTCCGCAATAGGATTTCGTTGAATTATGTTTTTAGCTCTCTGAATTGTGGTTATGTTATAAAATTTCCGTGCAGCTTCCAATTTCTTGGATTTGGGTTGTGCTATGCTCTATGAATTCATAGCTCTTTTTTAGTGTTAAAGGATTTTCGCTGGTTGTGAATTTTGAGCGTTTGTGTCGGTTTAAGATTTTCTAGGGAATTGAATGCTCGGAAGATAATATGGTTGCGCTGGTACTATTTGCATGTTGATAATACTCATCTGCTGCAGTTGACGGCCAGAAGACCTGACCAACTCAACTAGTGTATTAATAGTAGGTTCGTTCAGATAAGTGAGCTAGATGCACAAGAGTTGATCTTAGAGCTAGCCAGGATCATGCACGGTTGATGTTTTTGACTGGTGGATAATGATTAGATTGTGGCATTTTTTTCTTTGAATACTTCTATGTTATACCTAATTGCACATATGCATATCGAAATCCAAAAATATTTGACTGATATCCTTAAGCTTTTTTCAACACCAATAGATATTGTCTGCGTATAACACTAACTTGCAATCTTGCATCGCCATTTCAAATTTTTAGAGTGACTTTTGTCGCTGCAATTAAAATTTTTGCTACTGTATCTACAACATGAACATTATGTCTCTTTCAAGGCCATGACATTTTCCATCTTCTTGCAACTACCACTGTTCTTAGAGGTGCTACAGCTTGTCGATGATGATGATCTATATTTTCTTTGTTTGTAAAAAGCTAGCATATGACTCTGCAAAAGCTGAATTTTGATATATGCAATCCAAAAAAATTATACTTATAGATCATGAAGTAGCTCATTCCAAATATACATCTGATGCCAAACAGTTTTTTTTTCTTCTTTCATAAAAAAGATTCTAAGTAAAGATAGCACGGGCACATGACTTTTGTCATTAGCCAAAATTTCCTATTTGTATTATGTTGTAACTTTATAGTCTTTTGTTTGTATTACACCAAGGTGGTTTTGGACTGCACCAAGTGGTGGTTCCAGAACATGCTGAAGGAGGCCTTCGCCAGTGACGTCTCTATGCAGGATCTCATGGGCCAGATGCGTACAACAGCGGTTTTGGTGTCAACAAGAATGAACACAAGGTGAGCCCAGACTTATTTGAAATCTGGGTGAAAAGGGACGCCTTTTACAAAACCCAGAAAACATTGAGGTCTAACAAGCTCAATCCGGATATTAGCTTAGTGAATACTAAAGATTTAGATGTGTTTGATTGTGTTGCTCTCACACACGGAAAAATTGCGTGCCTGAAGTTCGATAACATATGTTGTCAAGGATGCCATATTGTTAGCTCATTATAGCATGTGTTGTTACAAGATTATCCATACTTAGAGTACATAGTTGTTCATGTGTTTTTTTGGGGTAAGTTAACTCTAGTGTTTGGTGTATGACACAACACTGCCGGTATATGAAGGTTTTGTTCTCTTAAATCTTATTTCATGCTTGCCAATGTGATAGTGTAGTGCCCGATGTTTTTCTGGCCTATTCATTGCTATATTTCTCTAGTCATCATGGATGTCTTTGTTCCCTATGGGATATACATTATGATGTTTTCTGTTGATGCGGTTCTTGTCATTTTTTCCTAGAGATGTTGTGGTACGAATGTTAGCTTTAGTTGCAGCAACTTTGTTATTGTTTTGCGTAGATCCTTGATGTAGGTTGCTAGTTTTTTTCCAAGAAAACGCAAAAAGTATTTGTGTTTCATTTTATTGGATAGGTAGAAGAGTCATAAGAAGCCTCCTAACAGGGATGTAGGTTGTTGATTACCTTGCACGTTTACTTTCACAATAGAGTATTCTGCTATGTAAGCATTCACAGTTGCCACCTTAGACCTTTCGCCTTGTCCAGTTTGAGAGCTAATGCTTCTAATTCCTTCCTTGGATACCCGAGGCTTCTTATTTTTCTTAGTTCATATTGTCTGTTATAAATGAAATTTAGGAGTCTGCATAGTATTTTCAATCGGCTTTTGCGCTGCAAATGATGATGAAATCAAGGCTCTTTTGGCTCTCAGGGGCCATATGAACTTTAACTAAGGGAGGTCTCTTACTAGAATGTTGGGAAAATGAACCTTTTGCATTTTTAGCATCATCACAGTCACACTGTGTTGTTCGTCCTACACGTGACACAATTATACTTCTGATCTAAGTATCGGATTTTTCTAAAGATATTTTTTTGCTTCGTACTACGTACTGCTAGAATGATGAAAATATGTTGTCTCAGAAGTCAATTTTCATCTTCATCCTACCTATGATTATGTATTGTTTTAATAAGATATCCTAATCAGGGCAGATCCTCATTGATGCTTCACTAATGAAGCAGCCGTTGTTGAAAGCAACTCATATATGGAGCTCTCAGTACTATGAATTTTCTAAGTAGGGAAACTTGTGATATAATGTTAGTAGGCCTAAAATTTTCTTGCTCCTATGCAGTGTGTTTAGTCATGAAGTAATTAATATTGGATATATTGCAAACTTATAATCCTCTTAGTTGCAGTATCAACTGATTTGACTCATTCTAATATATTTTGTTTGATATTTCTTTAACAACCTTTTGTCTTGTCTGCAGTACATATGAAGATATCGTTGATGTGGGTCATTTTTGTAAACTTGTGGTGCTTATGCTCTGCTGGGTATGGCCTCCCGCACCTCTGGCGTGCGGTTGTAGGCTTGGCTCTGAACCATGCCCTTGCCAACCGCGTGGTGGTGAGTGGGCCTTGGATACAACTCTGGTGAGATCCTTGGTTCCTTGCTCTGTTCCCCTTATCACAATAGCAATCATATTATTTTGTCGTCTTCTGGATCCTCTATATAGTCCGAGCCTCTACCTCGATCAATCGATAGAGAGAGAGAGATGAGATGAACACATGGACTAAATTTTTTGTGCTGCGCTAACCTTCTGTCGCTTTTATGTTCTTCCTTTTATTCAAAACAAATGTGTCCGAGCAACGTGCTCCACTACCAACCGTGTCCATCCCCACGATCCGAGCCTCGTGCTAGACGAGCTACGGCTAGGCCAAGATGTGCACATACCGCGTCAATCTGGCGAGAGAAAATAGCTAACAGAAAAATGTCTAAACTTGACGAAACTGAATGTGTCGAAACAAGTGACACTTTCCAAATTTAGATGTGTAGGGCGCGCTTGATTCTGTCACACCAGTGCCAATCGCATGTCCGAGGTCTACCTTCCGAGAGGTAAAGTTCTCTCAATTCTCATTGGCTACCCGTCAAGCGCAGGGCCATCCGATATCTCATTTATGCCACCAAAAATTCCTTCCTTTTTCTTATTTACATAGCCACATCCTTACCAGTCCTGCAGGGTAAAGATTCGCATTAGGTGCATACCCGAAGCTAACTATTTCTTTTGAAATAAATATTATCCTTTAGTATAGATGAAGGTACATAACATATTTTAGATACCCTTACTGTCAATGTTGCGACTCTTGAGCAATGATTCTTTGTAAATTGCAAGTATTTTCACAACACGTTTTTCATCGGAGATAAGCAAATTAAATGGATGTCTTCCAAATTTCTACTTAACATATATTGACAAGGTGTTGCATCATCTTCTAAATTTCCTTGGCAAAATTTGAAGGACATGTGCAACTTCTTCGATTGCTAGAATATGATGTTTCTTACTGTATATTTGTGCATATAAATTTACTTGGTAATTTACAACTGAAGGAATGCCTATTTTCTGAATCTGAAAAATTGTAATGATATATGAGATACAAACATACAGTACTTGGTACTCACTTATCTGACTAATCATTTTGGATCGCTCAGTGAACTGTATGTATATGGAAGTATTGCAAAACACTTACAGAATGGTGCCAAATTAGTACTTAATATTTACTAGTGACCCTATGTACGTTAATATCCTGAACGCAAGCACGATGAAAACTCACCTAATGTGCTTGACACTGATGCCGGCTGCTGGAGAGCTTCTTGATCCACCATTAGTCTAATAAACCAACCATAGTATTTCGTTATTTGGTTTCAGCCATCATTACCGCAAGCATAATTGGATCGTTCATTGGTGAACTAAAATCTTTATCGACCAATATTTATTCCGCACTAGTGTTATTTTCAAGTTTATTTGTGTGACTGGTCAGCTACCATATTCTATTTTCAAGTTTAGTTGTGTCACTAGTCAGCTCTACCAGATGCTCTGTGCTATCAGGTATGCTCACTACTGAAGGAACTTATATATGCATATGAGCCTGATGTTGGATTGATAATTTCTGTGCCTATTGCTAGAACGTATCCGTAAGTGCTCGCCCCAAAGGGCATCATTGACTTGGATGTCTGTTCTTTATATATTGGTGTACAACAAATGATGTTAACTCATCTGATGCTATGAGAAACATGTAGTTTGTTTATTTGGGTATCTACTTAATTCATCTTCGATGATGGAATTGTTACAGTCTGTCATGATGTTAGTGTGGTGTATCTGCTTGCTTGTTTGTGTGACTTTGGGGTTTGTTATTTTGATCGACGCTAATATCCATCCATACTTTGCAGGGAAGCAATTTAGAACTATAGATGGAGTGAGCTGGCCAGACCTGTCGTGACCTAGCCATGCGTTGTTTCCGCTGTTGGGCTGGTTGTGGCCTCCCTCACCTTGCACGAGTTGGTAGGCCCTGGCCTCCCTTGGCTTCTACTACCTCCATTACCTCTAGGGGTCCTGCTGTTGTGAGATAGCAGCGATTTCACCGCACCTCAGCCGTGGTCTTGTTCTATGCCTCGGTGTTTTAGGTGAGCCCCGACGTGGAGCACTTGAGGAGGTGTTAGGGAAAGTTGGAAAAAATCCATGAGCCCAAGATGGCTGGTCTTGGACGATATTCTTGCACATCACATCCTGGTAGAACTTGAGTAGTACTAACTGCTTGTCAGCTGTGTGTGTTGTTCGGCTGCCATACCTATTTTACTCTTAGCAATGGTAAGAACTGGTGAGACTTTCTTGTCCGTTGTCTTGCAGGTAATTGGCGAGCGAAGCCTTCTTTGGACAGTGGTAGCTGGACGTGACGCTGGAGCTGTCAGCCATCGTGGCGTTCGCGAAGGGGAGAAGTGGATTCGGCCTTTATGCAGGAGCAGTGGGAGGAGCATAGGTGGCCAAGATGTTTTTTCTAACCTGAGAATGGATGGTGCTTCTCTGATCTGGGCGCTTGTGTTATAAGTAGCTACTATATATTTGAAATGCTTCGAGGGTTTCACACGCATAAGAAGTAAACTTCATGTATGTGCTATCACACACTACCGAAGGAACTTATGCATGTGAGCCTAATGTTGGAGTGATAGATTTCTGTAAGTGTTCACCCCAAAGGGAATCATTGGGTTGGTTGTCTCTTCTTTCTATATCGGTGTACGACAGATCATATTAACTCATCTTTGATGCTATGGGAGTCGTGTAGTTTGCACATTTTGGGCTCTACTTAACTCATCTTTGATCCTGGAATTGTTTCAGTCTATCACGATGTTAGTGTGTTGTATCTGCTTGCTTGATTTCACATGGTATTTATTTATTCTTCTATGTCAGTCATAACATTCATGTTTTATTTTGATTTTGGGGCTTGCTATTTTAACCAATGGTGATGTTCATCCATGCTTTGCAGGCAGGGCAGAAGTGTTTCTGTAGCCGTCTGGATCTGGTGTGACCAGGCCATGTGTTTATGCAGCTGCTAGGCTGGATGTGACCTCTCTCGCCTCGCACGAGGTGGTAGGCCCCAGCCTCCCTTGCCCTCTACTACCTCCCATTTCCTCCAGAGGCCAGCTTGTCGTTTGATGGCGATGAGTTTACCGCCTCAGCCATGGTCTTGTTCTACACCTCGGTGTTTTAGGTGAGCTCTGACGTGGAGAACATGAAGGACGTGCTAGGGCAAGTTGGGGAAGATCCCCAAGATGGCCAGTCTTGGACGATATACACATCCAGGTAGAACTTGAGCAGTCCTTACCGCTTGTCAACTATTTCTTGTTCGGCTGCCATACTATTTTACTCTTAGCAATGGTAAGAGAATTGGTGAGATTTTCTTGTCCGTTGTCCTGCAGGTAATTGGCGAGCCGAGCCTTCTTTGGCTAGTGGTAGCTGGACGTGATGCCAGATATGTCAGCTACGGTCGTGCTCGTGAAGGGGAGAAGTGAATTCGGCTTTCATGCACCTGCAGCAGCAGGAGAGGAGCAGAGAAGGAGCATGGACTGTGCAAAGCATAATGCTTTTTCCTAACCTGAATGGACATTCCTTCTCTGATCTGATTTGGGCAGATTGACTGTGTTAAGTAGCTAATATATAATTTTGTCATGATGTAGCTTGGTTAGTATGTGGGTCAGTTTGGTTTTCATGGCCGCTAGCAAGTCGGTTTCATTGCAGTGTAACTTTCTCAATTTAGCTCTGTTCTGATATGCACTTTTTTGTTTTATGATTTGCCATCAATTGTGTAGCTACCGATTATAAAATATTATCTTTGTGAAACTGTATTTTTGAGGCGTGGCCTAAACCAACCTAGGCATGGTCCGACTGTTTTGAGCATTTCATTCAGCGTTGATGTATGTGCAAAAAAGCTTGTGGTTCTTAACTGATTCTTGTGTATGTGATATGGTTGCTGTGTATCGATCCAACGAGTAGTACGTTTCTGCCGAGCTGTGGAACGACAATTAGATCTTGGCACCTCCTAATCACTGTGTATAGGTGGAGCACCCCATTTAAACTAGTTACTGGATTTTCAGGAAACGAGTCATCGAAATTTTGGAAAAAACAGAAGAGCTGCATGAAAGGTATTGATTATTCCTAAAATGAATGCGTGAAAGGAAGGAAAACAAGTCGCAATTCAAGCATATGGTGGAAACAAAAATCCCTTTAATCTTGCCGTACCCTGTGTGGCGTAAATTGCTCCCGAGTTAATGATCAGCCAAACAAACCCACACCCAGCAATCATGCGCCTGCCCTGCTGGTACCTGCAATTTTTGGGAATGATATTAATAGCCTGACATAATTAGCTAAGAGGTTCCTTATTTTAGGTGACATGTCACCAATCCGTGGCTGCAAGCGATCTTGACGGTCCATCAAGTAAAAAGGCATCTATTTGATGGTGAAGGATGGATGGATTGGAACAGAAAGTCAGAAACTAGGGCCAAGAAATAGCGGGAGATGAAAAGCGGCAATCTAGTATAGAACGAAAAGTGGCGCCATAAATTCCGAAATTTTAAAATATACCTCTAACCTTGGCCTCCTCTATTAGTCTATAAATATGAGATGGGGTTGAGCCAACGCGTGCGTCGTGTGTGACGACTTAGACTTTGACTCTTTACTCGTCGAGGAGAGGAGAGGCTACTCTGCATCTTAGCCATCCTAGTCGTGACTCGAGAGCCGCTCTTCCCGGCCTCTCACGATCGTCGATTTGTTTTCTTGTCGGCTCGATCGGTTGTGGTGGCGGTCATGGTCCGGGATGGATCTTAGCCATTATTCATCCAGGAGGTATATATGCATCCACGTGCCTTTTGTTTGACCACAAGATCCGTAAATATCTTGGTTTCATTTGTTCGATCTATCCAAGGATGGATCCGTGGAGTTTGGTGTAGTCGCGATGCAGAGGAATTGATGGTCGTTTTTTCAAGTTTTGGTTTCCGCACAGGATGACGGATGGGTTGTTGGAGCGGGTTAGTGGAAAAGAAAGAAGAATCCATGGATGGATGGATGCCGGCGCACGTCCAGCGACCGAGCAAATCGAACGCGGTGCGTTTTCTCAAGTAGAGTATTTTCTTCTTCGTACTCTGTTTTTAGATCTTATCATTTAATGTTTGTGAATTCGCAGAAAGAAAAGCTTAATGGATAAATTTGAAAATTGAACGGGTCAACGTAACTAGGTACGTATACGCGATCCACGCGCGGGAGACCGCAAATAGTGATGCGACCAGTGAGTTGCGTATGCATGTGAGGCAGGCTGGCATCGAACCAATTAAGCCGAGACGAGTCGGCCACGTACGTCGGATTGAACGACGAATTAAGTGGATAGATAGGATAGGATAGGAAAAACAAAAAAGATAAAAATCCAATCCTCCGGTGCGCGCGCGGCACGTACTCCATCAGTTTCACGTGTACGTGTTTTGATTAATTATGAATGTGCACATGGAGTGATGCACGGATGGATGAATTAGTCACCGCGATTCCGGCGGTGATGGACGAAATCAAATCGGCCACGGCTGGCTATTAATCCCTCCAGCCCTGGCGCACGATCGATAACGAATCTAGCGCCTGCGTGCGTCCATCGGTTGGTACGCACGCGCGACAGCCTGGCGGCGTCAACGGAGGACATGTGTTTCGGCGCTGATGGACCAAGGGTGACGCCGCCGCCACACATGGGACGGGTGTTGGTCATACTGACTCACATACTTGTTGAGGAGGTGATCAGAGAGAGGTCGCTGATATCTTATGTTCTTCACTTCTCCCTCTGTGACGTAGCGCTTGCCGTCGTGGCGGAGCCGATCGCGTGGAGCGGCTTCCTCTGTGTCTTTGCTATGTGAGCAGCTGCCCTCATCTCCGTCCTTACCAGAGTGGTGCCCAGGTCCCACCATGTTGATATTGCACGAGAAATCTGGCTGGCACCCTCCATGGTAAGTATACTCCACCATATTAACGGCGGGGAAGGGGTGTGTGTCGACCTTCATGGCGTCTGGTTGAAAATTAGCCGCCCTTTTTTTATCGCCATTTGGATCTGCCGACGCCACACCTGCGGTCGTTGGTGGTGTGGGTGAACGTGTTATGCCACTTGCGGTATGGCTTTCCGTTCAGCTCTTGCACCGTGGGGATCTTGTGGCCTTCGGTTCTTTTTGCTTCTCCGTGAGTAAGAGTCGAAAATCTGCTCAGCTTTGGTCACGTCGAAGTCGAACCCTTTTGGAGGACCTTGTGGCTTAACCCACATGGGTTTTTGGCCCGGCCCACTATCTTGATGGGCCGGCCCACTTGCTATATGGTGGACCCCACATACTAAATGGGCCGGCCTTTTAACGGAAGGTGGGACCCACGTGCTTTGCCCGGCCACTATCTTGTTGGGCCGGCCCACTTGCTATATGGTGGACCCCACACCAAATGGGCCGGCCCTTTAACGGGAAAGTGGGACCCACCTGTTTTTGGCCCGGCCCACTATCTTGTTGGGCCGGCCCACTTGCTATATGGTGGACCCCATACTAAATGGGCCGACCCTTTAACGGAAAGTGGGACCCACGTGTTTTTGGGGCCCACTTGCTACACGTGGACCCCACACTAAATGGGCCGGCTTTAACGGGAAAGTGGGACCCACGTGTTTCGGCCCGCCCACTTGCTTCTTGGGCCGGCCCAGTTGTAAGGTGGACCCCACATGTTAAATGGGCGGCCCATTTAAGTTTTGACCATCAACCTTAGAGGTTAGGCCCGGCCCACGTAACTAATGGGCCAGCCCAGCTATATAGTTGACCGGTCAAACTATGTCACTGGGCCCGCTTAAGACGTGGCAGGCCTCGTGTGGGCCTACCATCTACCACGGGGTTTCAGCCGGTTAACGCCGTTAATGCCAACGGCGTCGCACGTGTCGGTTGCATGACGTCGCGTCAACGGGCTCCGGAAACACTTGCGCAACGGTCCGATTTTGGCGGAAGGACGCCAAGCGCGACGGAAAAAAGTCGTTGGACTTTGCCACGCAGTTTCCACAAGAACCCATATCGTCGGGTTAGGCCCATGGGCGACGAAAAATACCCCTTAGCGGACGATTTTGAGACGTTGTCTATCAGAACTTTTCTTGTAGTGAGGAATCACACACGATGCGCACACTGTCACCGTCACACCGTGGAGAGTGAATCCGGAGTTCATATTAAAGTAACCTCTAGAGTGCATAATAGACCGTTGCAATTTAGACCGAGTACTAACATAGCATACACACTGTCACCAATAGCTATGAAAGGGGGAATAGATCACATCAATACTATCATAGTAATAGTTAACTTCATAATCTACAAGAGATTACAATCATAACCTACGCCAAGTACTACATGATCCACACACTGTCAACTTTACATCATGGAGGAGGAATAGACTACTTTAATAACATCACTAGAGTAGCACATAGATTAATAGTGATACAAAAGTTATGATCACATAAAGATCACACCATGGGAGAGAGAGATGAAATTCTAAGGGAGAGCTCGGAGAGATCGCAAGTCATAGGGCAACAGACAATGCCAGGGGCCAGCAACTAGCAGGATGTGTATCATGCCCATAATCATGAACGGCGTATGAAGACATCGTCATCGCCGTTTGCGGAGCTTTCTCCCACACACCTACTAGCCAACATAACAAGTACTGACCAAATCAAATATGCCACCAACATCCCCGCAAAAGCAGTGATGGCTAGCCGTCCTCAGAGTGGGCGAGACCGAAGACATCACCGCCCCAACAGTGGTTCGATCTAGCTGGAGGGGGAGTACCCGTGCTTTCCCCACCAGCGACGGAGCCCATGCCCCCCACAGACCGATTCCCTACTAGAGGAAACCAAGCACAGAGATAGGGGACCGCCGTTTCTGGCCTCTAGGAGAGCCTGCGCCGTGGTTAACACCAACCCCACACCAGACCCAAACTTTCCCACCACCATACTCTTCCCCGCGTAGACCAAACCCGAACGGAAGTGAGGGGCGAGACCGAGCAGTGGTACCGACCGAAACTGGCGCAGCAGCGGAGGCTCTCCTAGGAAGGGTGGAGCAGCGGGAGGCAGCTACGCTGTCACCAACGATTACCATAATATTTTATTTTTAGCTATCTTCTTCATACTCCCTCGCTAAAATAGAATCATATAATTTTTTGTCATTTTTAAAAGTTTAACTAGCTATAAAAAAGACATAAATATCTGAAATACCAATTGCACACAATATGAAAAAGTATTTCACGATCATTCAAATAACATGGAGTTGAGATTATAAATTTTGACACCTTTTCTATATAAATGGTCAAATTTTAAAATTTCGTATTGACAAAAACTATGCGCACCCTACTTTAGAAAGGAGATGGGCATTAAGATGTCAACATACAAAGTTACAAACACCAGCCTAAACATCGAAGCGAGACAATTTTATGATCAGGTGGCAATAATCTTTCCTCATGTCTATCGGAAGCGCCAATAATGATCTGAACTTGTACAGGCTCTCATCATAGGATAGGATGCCATACACTTTCATCATATCATCAGGTGCTAGGTCTGGTATCTCCCGCAGGGTCCCCAACATCTCTTGGGGGGAAGCCGCCTTTGGATGAAAGGTCAATTTTAATGGCCAGGCCGATGCTTCGAGATGAGCGTCTATTCGTCCTGCAGGGGCATGGCTGCGGGAGGAGGTGTCGAAGTATTGGGACACCGCGGAGGCGATGAAGTGGGGGAAGAAGTGCAACTTAGGGTCGTAGTAGCAGACGGAGCGCAGCTCCATGCTCCTGGTGTCAAGCTTACAAACAGGGAACATAATCACCGCACCATCAAACAATTAATCACCATCAAACAATTAATCACCTTACAAACAGGGAACATAATCACCGCACCATAAAAAGGAAAGTAAATGAAATCAGAAAGAAACTTCACCAAATACACAACATCATGACGCGAGACGGCGGTGACAAGCTGGATTGGGCGAGACGGCGTAGAGGGTCGTGGTGGTGGGCCAGAGGAGGAGGCGTGGCGGCGCGCAGGGACGGCAGATCGTGGTGGGCGGCGGCGCGAGCGGCGAGGGGAGCCACGCGATGGTGGAGTCCCTGGCGCCTGCGGGGCATGCCGCGTCGAGGAGCTCGTCGACCGTTGACGCGAGCGCCTCCATTGGTAGGGACAAAAAAACGCGCGCCGAGCGATGGAGGCAACTAGAAGCGACGACAGAAGGCAGCCGGTAGATCCTAGAGCCTCGAAGACTGCTGCGGCTAGACAAGCGGCGCTGACCTGCAGGCTGCAGTGGCCTCGCGCGAGGAATTCTTTTTTTCCTGAAGAATTCTGCAAATTTTCCAGAGATTATTGGATTTTCAGCTGGAATCACCGCGGTTCAACTAGCATGACTACGTCCTTGTAGATTAGTTTTCTGCTACAGTGGACGAATAAATAAGGATATCACGCATGTATTAGCATCTTGCCCTGTACACACCACAGGCACCAAATTGTGTCGATCTTCAAGTTCTTGGTCAATACATCAAAGTTATTGCATCTGCGCTGCTGTCAATGCAAATGGTTCGAACAAATGTATTGTCAAATCGCTGCTTACATAGATCCTCCTTTTTATAGAGTTTGTGCCTCTTTCCAAAGAGGCATCGATAAGAAATGGCTATACTTACTCCACCAGAATTTATAGTTGCATACAAAGAGCAAGTGGAGTTGGCGGCGGCGCCACTACTAGGATTCCAAATCGCTGCTTTCTTGCGCCTCTTTTTATAGAGTTTGTGTCGCTCTCCATCTCACTAAATTATCATTGGTTGGTTTGGGTACGACAAGATGATCATCTCATCAGAAAACATCATCTATCTTCCTACAGTAGTGCTACATATCAGCCCTTTTAAGGTCCCTGTTTGCATATGGAAAGGGCTAAACCTTATAGAATGTTAGGAGTCGCATACCCTTTGCATTTTTTGGGTTGCGATATCAGAGAGCCGTGTACCTTCAGGAAAAATCGTGCATGATGCATCACACACAGATTATTTTTTTAAAAAAGGTGTGGAATGTAGGAGACAATCACAAATGGTTTCAGAATAAAAATTGTGTGAGATCCACCAAGAAGTACTCCCTTCCTTCCATGAAAGTTGTCTTAGATTTATCTAAATTTGGTTGTGAGTATTTTTTTTTTCATAATAGGTCTACTTTTTGCGAGGTATCTTGTACCATACTAACCTATAGTGTCGAAGTAGAAAAATGTTTTTCCATTTTCTAAATGCTAAAAGGTTTTCTCCGTGGCACACAGTTTTTGCCAAAAGAAAAATGGTATGTAATGTATGAGGAAATCACACACGAAAAAATGGTGTGCGGTGTAGGAGACAATAAAACACGGTCTTAGAATAAACATTGTAAGCGATGCACCAAAAAATAATTTTCATTGTAATGAGTCCCATGTTTTGCATGGAGGTGTAAATTGCCATGGAAAATGAAACTATCAAAGTGAGCTGCCGACTTTTGCAAACAAAAAAAGATCCATCTTCGAAGGAACAAAATTTTGGTTTTTGGTGAAGCATAGAGAATATGATGCAAAATTACATCAATCAATTTTCACACAAACTTAGCCATATTGGAAGGAGAATGCCCATTTATTATGAATTTTCAAGCTATCAATCTACTTTTGCCCCATTTAAATGACCTTATGTCGAATTTTCGAAAGTAATTCAAATTTGAACTGCAAGTGGATGATACTTTTCTCCTGAAAATTTTGTAAAACAATTTACACTAGTAGTCATTATATCAAATAACCACTAATATGTTTGAAACATTCAATGCCTTGTTATGAATAGCAATATCGACCATTTCACCCTGTTTTGAAAACAAATCAAAGAAAACGAAGAAAATTTTAAAACATCCTTCCGAATAGAGAGTCCTTGTATGTGTACTAGATGCAAGTAAAAATACCAACTTGTATTATTACAAATCCTTAAAGAAATTCTTCACAATGGACTATCATGTATGAAGATTCATAGGTTTCAGGCAAAATGACCAAGTTCATGGACATATGGTCGGCATAGTCTATGATATTAAGCTCATATTCAGCACATAGGTCTACTTGGCATGGCAAGAAATATTGTTAGGATTTTATCTTTCTCGCGATCACACAACGTGTATGGTTCACATATATCTCATGCGAGATCTTTCTTTTCGAGAGATTCGGAGTCCATGAGGTCGTGACTTTCTAGTACGAACAACCTTCTCTTTCTTTTTATCTTGGGTTAAAACATGCAGGTACGGACAACTGATGAGTCAGATTTATGTTAACTTTTCTCTCAGGCAATTTCGTGACAGATCATGCTGAGAAAGTGACAAGGACATATACAAGGTCAAGGAAGGGGGACGATCAACAGGTATGGTGGCCTAGTTGGTGGAAGGACAAGAAGAAATTGTATGGGGATGCGGCAGTCAAGGAAAGGGAAAACATCAATATTCCTCGCTAAGACTCCAATTGAGGCCAACCATTAAAGGTGGAAAACATGCTCGTGTCTTCGTTGTGCGAAGCACATGCCGCCCTCTTATGTTGCAAAGGTGGGCTCACTACTCTGCAAGTTTAACGATGTAGATTTGAATGAATCTACGACAAATCTGCGGTGGTTATTTTCGAACGGGAGAAGTAATAAATACGTACTCCGCAAAAATGGTTTAAGCAGCTAGCACAATAAGCAGTGGGAGCAAACTCGGAAGGGCACTAGCATCCATATACTATTTATTTAATATGCTTGGTAGATGGCTGAACGGTGTGGGAAAAGTAATAAAGAGAAGATTTGGATTGGTGTTTCGGTTATTTGTTGGGCTATTTGGAGAATTAGAAATGATATTATTTTCAACAAACAAAGTGTAACTAATTTTTTGTAGGTTATCCGGCGAGCTGCTCATACAATTCAACAATGGATTTTCCTTCTCCCGTCGGGGCAGCGGGAGGATATGGTTATTGGATGCAACTGGATGCTAGTGGTTGCTCAGGACTTCTATTTTCAGGCTACTGGGTGGCGGCATCTTAATAGAATAACAAATGCATAGCTTTTCTGTTAGCCGTATTTTCTTTTGGTTGATTCACGTATCGACCTTAGCTTTTCCATAATTGTAATAAGGGAGGATGGATTCTTCCGGATTTGATACTATGATTAATAAAGCAAGCCATGTGCATCTATTGATGCAGATGCTGGGGCTATGCTCCTTTATCGAAAAAAATACAAACAAATATTAAGTAGAAGCAGTCTCATTCTCTGAATCATCGAATGGTGAAATTGTGATATTGACTTCCAGATCACCTGTGTGAATGTGTGATGCCTACATGATGGCTGCAGTTGTGGGAATTTAAAGATTGGCTCATTTTTTTGAATCGGGTCACTCCACTTTTCATTACTTTCACAACGGAAATATACATTATTCAAATGTCAAAGCGGAAAGTAAACGAAGGAAACGAGAAAGAAAGAGCGCCCTAGCACTGATAGGAAACCCGCTGACAAATGAATCGGCATCGAAACATCTTCTACGGGACAAAAACCTATCAACACAAAGACTGGAAACAAGGAGTTCACCATACAGAAATACACAACCATAGCCAAATTCAACAAGTAACTTCTATCCAAGCGCCAGCCCTCAACAGGAAACAGCTCACGGATTTATGGTCTGCATCATGTATGCATATCAATTAGAAAATATTCAATTGGAAATGTTAAATCTTACTGAATATAAAAGTAAACAACTTACCTGTTGAATTGGCTAAAGAAATAAAGACTCGAGCCTTATGTGCCTTAGAAGTCCACGTTTATCCAGCTCAAGCTGAAAACTATGAAGGACAAGGGACAGTGCGGTCTCTAGCATCTCTCCCATATCTGCTTGGTCATATATTTTCTGCATTGTTGCCATGTCCCATGCATACTGCAAACAATGGGTGTAGGCGTTCCTCTTAAATCGCAGGACGTCCTTTGCAGCATCGGGGTAATAGGTACTTCCTCTGTAGAACATATTCAGGTATGGGTTTTGCTGAATGAGTGTGTCCCAGTTTGCAGGGAAGTGCAAACTATTCATAACTTCTGTATACGACATATAGTTCCACTTCTGGAGAATATCGTTTGAAAAGTCATATATACGAGTAAAAAGCTCTTTCTTGTCAACGCGCCAAATGAGGGAGCAATGATGCTGAATAGCATAGGAAGCTGTGTCTCCATTGGTTTTCATCAGGCCAAGGAGTTGCTGGAAATCAGCAGGCAAAGATACCACTGCTCCACTGAAGATTGTCTGTCTGAACATTTCCCCAACGCTTGCATAGTTCTTCTTCGCAAGATTGCCGTCATAATTTGCTGTCCAGGATGCAGCATGGAGAAAAGGTTTTCCAGACAGCAGGTCAACGAAAACATTGTTAGCCTTCAACTTGAAGAAGCATATGTTATTAGTTTCAGGGTCTGGCATTAATGCTAGCACACGCCTCATCAGCCGTTTGATATCATCAGTCAGAACAAGGCGCCTATGATTTGGATATCCTGGAGGTGATACATTCGTTGTTTTGGTAATCAGCTTCACATATTCAGACAATGGCAAACTCGTACTCAGTAATTGGGAATACATGTCTCCTGAATAGATGAGAACTTTAGAACGCATAAAAAAGCCAGAAAGCGAAAGAAAAGCGTGCCAACAAAACTGAAATAATTGAAATGTAAAGCAAGAGGCACCACAATGAACCAGTTGAATATTTTCCGCTAATAATGTAAACCACAACATAGATCCGTTGGTAATTTCTACATATTGCAGATATACAGAGACTGAAGCAGAACCAGGCTATATTTTCTGGGGTATACGTGTAGGTGTTGACTATTGCATATTGTGCTAGTGGTCTAGTAGATTGTTTATTTAGAAACAGGTGGCAGTACAGCTAATAATCTGATCTATAATAGCCGAAACATAACATGCATTCCCAATTTCTCGTTGTTATTCAGGATTCAGTCACAGCAAGCTACACACTCAGTGTGCTCAAAATACAGGACGGGTTGTCTGAACATCAGGCAGGATCGCGAGCTCACCGCAGACAGCCCAGGAAAATTGTTCGCCCGTGAGTTGAACACGGAGGAGGCCATCGTGAGAGTTTTTCTGCGCAAGTAGGAAGCTTTGATCAAAGGGAACAAGAATAAGAGTCAGGCTTTTATACACTGGGGTGGGATGAGGTATATGACATGAGTGTGGATACAAGAGACATATACCTCATTTGCGAAAACAAATAACACCCCGCATCTTGTAAACTAATTGCATACTTTGCTGCTGATAATCATAACCGTGACGTACATCCGTTGCTAATTTCACAGATAGAAGCAAAAGCAATCTCCTTTTTTTTCGGATGTAACATTGCTGAGTAAGTGTTAACCGCGAGTCTATTGTTATTTCTAGATTGTGGATATATTAGATATGAATGTTGTGCTAGTGGAATACCCAATTAGAAACTGGTAGCAGATTTACAGCTAATGATCTGATCTATAACAGCAGAAACGTAGCCTCCATTGTGAATTACTCAAGGCTCTCTGAAAACAGCTGCACGGGGAAGAGCGCCCTCAGCAGATAACCGAGCTGAAGATCCCTGAAGCCGTTGAAGATCACTGACCGGCGATGCGTGCTCGACGGTGAGCTCCAGGAAGAGCGTGAAGAGCAGCCGGCTTGCTCAGAGATGAAGAAACCTTCGCGATCGTCTTGGAGGCCGCCAGCGCAGGGAGGCGGCTTTGCTCTGCTCAGAGGAATGGCGATCGATGATCAGGCAGAGGAGGAAGTATACAACGAGGACGATCTCAAGCTCTTCAGTTGTTGGAGCGGGCGATGGGTATCATGGGTTCTTGACTTCTGGTGGGATGGATAAATCCGGCTGACGGTCATTTTTGTTTCTCCCATTGTCGGTGTTTATTTTTCACTTAATGTCCACATCATCAAGGTTTTTATATTGTCATCGTTGTGGTATCTTTTTTTTTTCCAGCAGTACTGTACCGTAACACTGTAAGATAGTATCATAATACTATACTAAGATTTTCATTTTGAATAAAACAATATGTATATATATTAGTAACATACCTCAAAATAGATTTAAATTTAGTTTTCATTTGAAATTTTAATTGAGAATTTTGTTTAAGTTAGAATACTTAACTGGACGTAGATACTCTTCTTTATATATTCATCTCACCCAGAGTAAATAGACGTATTGTATGAATATTTAGTCAGCATCGATATTATAAAATAACTTATTTTGGAGCTTGCTATGTGTTTATATTTTTTACTAAGATGTGACATCGTATGGTATCGATTTTACTGAGATCATAAAGATATGATATCGATTTTACTGTTGTTTATGTTGATTAATAGATTGACGATCATTTTTGTAAAAAAACGAAGAAAAAAGAAAACCTTAGCCTCGCCTCCCCTCGTGTCTGTCACATCTCACCACTATCTTTCCCTCTCACGGTAGATCCTAATGTTGCTCTTGCTATCTACTCCTCCTGATTTAAAATAATGTGTTTAATTTTTTCTAGATATATAAAGATGGTTTTTTTTGTTCTGAAATGGGGTCACGTAGGCTTTCCATTTATTACAGCGTTTTAAATATTCAAAAGTTTGCAATCATGTATTGGATAGGGTTGAGAAATGTTTCAACCATCAAAAAATAGAAAGCAACATGAAGTTACTAATATGAAGCCGTCCAGTAGCCTAGAAATAGAAATCATGTACAACCCTTAATATACAGTTGCATCTAGTAATCATAGGTTTCCACTGATCCATCCGAAGAAGGTAGACCATTGTTATATCCAATGCGCAGTGTAAAAAATTGTCTAGCCACTAAAAACATGTCGATATAGCCATATATCTAGATAAGCTTGTGCAGCTTTTTTTTTGAACGAATCGTATACTGTATTTTAGACTACAATACTCTGATTGGCTGGCTGCTGTCGTGGCACAGAACTCCCAATCATCGTGATCGTACACATTCATGCTACGTGTGTACAGACCCAGATCTGGAACAAGGCGATTAGTAGCACAGGTAGTATGAACGGGACGTTGATTGGCAAGAAAAGAAATACGGGACTGAGTACCACTTATCTTAATCTGGATGGCTGAAGCGTTTAACGAGTCTTCATACTCCCTCGCTAAAATAGAATCATATAATTTTTTGTCATTTTTAAAAGTTTAACTAGCTATAAAAAAGACATAAATATCTGAAATACTAATTGCACACAATATGAAAAAGTATTTCGCAATCATTCAAATAACATGGAGTTGAGATTATAAATTTTGACACCTTTTCTATATAAATGGTCAAATTTTAAAATTTCGTTTTGACAAAAACTATGCGCACCCTACTTTAGAAAGGAGATGGGCATTAAGATGTCAACATACAAAGTTACACTACGGGAAAAATATGCGTCGCCGTGCAGCATTTCTTTGCCTTGTGTCCCCGCACGGCAAAGAAATCTTTGCCGTGCGCACAGATAAAAACGCACGGCAAAGACCTTGGTCACGGGAAAGATAGACACAAGCGCACGGCAAAGATACGACTCACGGCAAAGATGGAAGAGGCCGCACGGCAAAGAAAGGTGCACGGCAATGGTCCAACACACCGCACGGCAAAGACTTGGTGCACGGCAAAGGCGTTGGGCATTGCCGTGCCTCATCCTTTGCCGTGCGCGCAGCTGGGTTGCACGGCAAAGCAGCCTTTGCCTAGTGTTTTTGAAAAAACGCACGGCAAAGAAGCCTTTGCCTAGTGTAAGCGCACGGCAAAGATGTAGAAACTGGATTTTTTCTCATCTCAAAAGGCATGGCATGGTATAGTTATCAACAAACGAACACATAGCTCAGTGGCAAGGTTGCACGCTTTCCCTACTCTGTGTCCTAGGTTCGATTCCCAGACCAGCCAGTTTGGGGCCTTTTTTTAGATAAAACATGTTAGGCACACGGCAAAGAAGCGACCTTTGCCGTGCGGCGTCACACGGCAAAGCCTTTGCCGTGCAACGTTGGCACACACGGCAAACCTTTGCCGTCGATAACATTGCCGTGCGATCTTTGCCGTGCGGGGTCGCACGGCAAAGCCTTTGCCGTGCAAATAGGGCTCTTTGCCGTGCAAATAGTTGCACGGCAAAGCCTGTTTTTCCCGTAGTGTTACAAACACCAGCCTAAACATCGAAGCGAGACAATTTTATGATCAGGTGGCAATAATCTTTCCTCATGTCTATCGGAAGCGCCAATAATGATCTGAACTTGTACAGGCTCTCATCATAGGATAGGATGCCATACACTTTCATCATATCATGAGGTGCTAGGTCTGGTATCTCCCGCAGGGTCCCCAACATCTCTTGGGGGGAAGCCGCCTTTGGATGAAATGTCAATTTTAATGGCCTGGCCGATGCTTCGAGATGAGCGTCTATTCGTCCTGCGGGGGCATGGCTGCGGGAGGAGGCGTCGAAGTATTGGGACACCACGGAGGCGATGAAGTGGGGGAAGAAGTGCAACTTAGGGTCGTAGTAGCAGACGGAGCGCAACTCCATGCTCCTGGTGTCAAGCTTGATCCGCCTTGTCCCAAGGTCACCATGGACGCCCTTGTGGTACGTGGTCTTGTGCACAACCAAGCAGAGAACATCAGGATCGTGAAGGTCCACGGTGGGATACGTGGGCCTAATACGCGGGACTATGCCGTGGTAGCCTGGGAGAGACCAGAGCTCTTGGCAGTCCACGACGCCGACCTTGTCCCACGTCGTCATGTCATCCATCCTGAGCGCCCACATGTTTATGCTGAAAGCATGGCGGGAGACCGCGCAGGCGGTCGCGCCAGGGCAGCCACAACAGCAGCGAGGGGATACCTCCACGAACCTAATCGCGCGGCCATCATCAGTGGGGCTTATGCTCCTGTAGGATGACGCGTCATTGCGATCGATGTGACTAGCACACATGTCGGGCTGCACCGGAAGAGACAGGTAACGTAGCTGGGGTGTCTCCTGCCACAGGTCGGGGCAGAGGATGATGCCGCGGAGGTAGTCGACCCAGAGCACGAACCGATCCCCGATGGGTATGACCCGATCGGTGGCCCAGCAGGAAACCTCCTCCCTCTTGCCCTCGTCGTGGATGACGGGCAGCTTCTTGAGCTCCCACTGCCAGTCATGAGATCGGAGCATGCACAGGTCGGCCACCACCGGCTGAGACCCCTCTCCGTTGTCAAGCCAGGAACGCAGCGCCGCCACAAGCACCTCGTCTTGGCCGCGGCGCAGGAGCGCCGTCCCATGGAAATCCATATTGCGCTTCTCTTTGTGCCTCCCTTTCATGTAGCAAGGTGGCAGCAGCGAGAGCGATGGCGGCCGGGAGGGGTCTGCGGCAGCGTCGCCCGCGCAGTAGATGAAGTAGTCGGACATGTTCCGGTCGTCGTCATCATCCCAACAGGTGCTACCGTTATTCTCGATTTTGACGAGGACCGAGTCCCCGTGGGCCGCGATGGCGTAAGAGCGGACGTTGTGCCCGTCCAGCTGCGGCATGCCGGGGCTATCGAGGCGTAGGCGCGATACCGCCGGCGGCGCGGCGAGAACGAAGGAGATGCTGATGGGACGGCCTTTGGCGGTGCGAGCGCGTGCCACGGTCTTGGTGTCCGGATCGCCGCGCGCGGCCCCCAAAGAAGTACTCACCGACCAGAATCCATGGAGGATACGCGGCGGCCGTCGGCGCCGGCGCCGACGAATTGTCTGAGGGTAGGTGCTCCGCCCGGGTTTCCATGGCACGCGCGTCGTCCGTGATTGATCTGATCGCGCGCGAGACAGATGGAGTAAGCCTGGCGCGCGGGGAGAATCTCAGGCGCACGCGTACAAGGCGGTGGGATCACATCCTTCCGTCCGTGCCGCGGTGCGTAATTCCACGCCCTGACCCTTCGTATTGGCCGCGGCGCAGGAGCAGGCGTGTGTGCACGACGCTCCGAAAACTGGTTGCGGTGCGTGGATGGCTGCGCGCGTCTCATGCCTGCCTGCCGTGCACATTAATTAATTAACTGAAACCCCAGACGCTGGATTCGTTCGGTATTCGGTGCACGTGCGCATTAGTTACAAATGAACTTGCGTATGTGTACCCCTCGCCGGGTTTTCTTCTTTCTTTTTTTCTTTTATAATTGACTACTCTCTTCGGTCTCTTTTAATTGACTTGAATTTAGTACAACTTTATAGTAAATTTAAGTCAATTAAAACGGAACGGAAGCGGCACATACTTATGTTTGTTCATTCTGAAATACTCCACCCAACTATTCTTGACTGCTTTTTCCTGTTGGATGTGTCATTACGTATCATGGTTTGCTTCAATTAATTCTAATAAAACGCGAGGTTGGCGGCACCAGATTTTCTAAGCCAGAGATTTCACCCACGGCGGCGCTTCGCCAGCCCTCCCTACGGCGGCTCCCATTATCGTGGCCTTCCAGCTACTGCAACCAACGCGGGACGGCGGCGATGTGCAGTCAAGCTCGGACGGGCCACGACCTACACAGTTCACTTCCTCATCAATGGAAACAATTATCATCAATTTCGGATTATCATCCAACTGACCTCATCGTTTAATTTACTATTTCAAAATTACTACTTTAGTAGTAGTACAACTTATACTTTCATAATAAATGAGCTGGTTCATCATATGCATGTATGCCTACGTCTGACAGCTGGGCCCCTCATTTGATGGATTGATCAAAAAAAATTCCCCTCTTTCCTTTCTCAGGCTACCAGCATTTTATCTTGCCCGCACATGAAAAACCAACACGAGCCCAAACAAGGGATGCGGACGATTTTTTAAACCGCCACTTTCTCATTTGGACGGCCCAATGGGACGATCAAAACCTACCCATTTTGGGTGTTACCCATCTTCCCTTAGCTGCAACTTTATTTGCGTTCCCCCATCATCCATTCAAAATCTGGACACGACCCGTACTGATTTTCTCAACATTTTCGGACCAAACAACAAATACCTGATAACAAATCGTTTCCTACTACTGTCAGTCACACACCTTCAGGCCAACCGATGCAACTCAACACCAAACATCCACCACAATCAGCGCGCACCAACCAATCAATATTACGGCAGGCTGTGGCGATAATTATACAAGAATACGTTCAATCATCAGTGCATACAACACACAGCCAGCAGCGGCAGGAGCAGCCGACAGACCGACCACAACAAGCAGCCAGCCGGCAAGGCTCCTCGACACCTAGCAAGCATCCTTGAGGATGAGTGGCAGCGTCAAGACAAAGAGCACTTTGAGCACGCCCTGATAATGCTGCTGTATATGAACCACCAGAGAGCGTGCGGTACGAGGCAAAGAGGTGGGAGGTGACCATTATAAGAATCCACCCAATCATCAATACATACAACACACAACAAGCAGCCCGCCAGCAAGGTTTCCCAAAACATCCTCTTCCTCCTCGACGCCTAGCTCCACCACCAGACACCTGCACATCACAGCCAGCACCAGATATTACCTGGACATTCGCCTCACATATTATCACATCCAATAAATAGAATCTACGCATGCATTTGAACAATACAACGAAAGACAAACCATACGAATCATGCGAACCAGGAGCAGAGAATCCATTTACTAACAAGCTATATGACTAAAACACACAGGAACCCAAATTCAGACCATAGGCCTAACAAAACTCCAGGAAACCCAACATGGAGCAAAGCTGGCCCACAGTAGCACCAAAGTTTCAGATATCTCATCCTAGGTAGGACACTTTCATACAAATATCAAACTTCACAGAATACCAAAATGCACTGAGCACCATTAGAAACCAGAGCACCAGATAATCTACACCAACTGCACATTCCCAGTACCAAAGTCAGCAAAGCAAAGGCCTACAGATTACTCAAAACTTCATTCCAAGCAATTGCAAGATACTATGTGATAGCAGATTATAGTAACAGCAACATCTAGACACCTGCACATCACAGCCGGCACCAGACATTACCTCGACATTCGCCTCACATATTATCACATCCAATAAACTGAAGCTACCCATGCATTTCAACAATACAACGCAAGATAACCACATGAATCATGCTAACCAGGAACAGATAATCCATTTACTAACAGGTTATATGACTACTACACACAGAAACCCAAATTCAGACCATATTATAGTTCTAACAAAAGTACATGAAACACAGCATGGAAGCGCAATAGCGCCAAAAGCTTCAGAAATCTGATCCTAGACTGAGCAAAATTGTAAACCAGAGCACCATATAATCTACACCAACGCACATTCCCAGTACCAAAGTCAACAAAGCAAGGCAGGAGATTACTCAAAAAATCATTCCAAGCAATTGCAAGATATGTGTGATAGCAGATTATAGTAACAGCAACAAGGTTTCTTTCTTCAACTTCCCTAATCAGCGACCATACAAAGCAAGATTCTTTTACAGGTGATGGTCATGCTTTGATGCTAAATTGACCAAGCCAACAGTTTTTCAAATCATCCAGAAACAGTCTCTGCCATGCACCAAAAATTACCACATCAACAAATTCACAGATCATGCTTCTAGTCAGATTACACTCACATGAATTCGTTTTAGTTCTGAAACAAGTAAAATGACACTGTTAAACAGTACACATGACTAGACCGTCCGGAAGTAATACTTCCCTTACCAAGATTTGCAAGTATATAACAAAGAGATGAAATATTTTCAGCTAAAAATCAAGATGTATAGATTACAATTAAAAAAAAAGGTTCTAGCAAGAGAGAAACATGAGCTTAGGCAGAACTAAGCACATGATTATCAAGTCCAAGAAAATTGGAAGCTGGATGTTTTCATATACAAGCATATTTGAGCCTG
Source organism: Lolium multiflorum (assembly GCA_030979885.1). Classification (NCBI taxonomy): domain Eukaryota; kingdom Viridiplantae; phylum Streptophyta; class Magnoliopsida; order Poales; family Poaceae; genus Lolium; species Lolium multiflorum. Next base: position 7,114,842 of record CM061749.1, read on the forward strand.
AACATGAAAAAAAAACCCAACTACAAGGTACTTATAAATCGTCCCAAGCATACCAAAAGAGAGAGCCACCAGATTATAACAATAACAGCAAAGCCTTTTTAACTTCTATAATCAGCGACCATGAAAATTAAAATGGTTTTACATGTTATGATCTACTCCCTCCAGTCTCTTTTAATTGACTCGGATTTAGTATAACTTTATGCTAAATCTGAGTCAATTAAATAGGACCGGAGGGAGTAGCTTTCAAGCTAATTGATCAAGCAAATAGTCAAATCATTCAGAAAACGACATCTTTCAGCAAACAAAGATTGACCACATTAGCAGTTCCACGCATCATGCTTCCAAACAGTTAGATGCAAAAATAATCTGCAATTGCAAGCTAGAGCCTACTCCAATTGATGCTAAAATATCAAGCCAATAGTCAAATCGTTCATGTCAGGAAACAAAGATATACCACGTAAACAGTACAATCTAAAATATAAACCAGCAGATCATCAGCTTGAAGCACGAGCACAGGGGAGAACCATAAAGATCACCCAAACACATCGGAGTCAAAGAACCCAAATGCAGCAACCAACTCAAGTGCGAGGCAAAGACAGTACCTTTGGATGCCAAATATCAAGGACCTCCTGACAGCGGCGGGCGAGGGGAATTAGTAGTCATATGAAGACCTGCTTCCTAAGCAGAGTTGTACATCTCATCTTAGTGCCTGCTGTATTACTCCATCATCACTTAAGTGAATCAACATTTGTTTTGCAAAAGAAAATAGAAGCATGTCACCAACACATGAATTAGATAGCAGTAACACACACGATAGCACTTGAAACAGGCCTAGGAGAGAAGGGTTTATACCTCCCAATTGCAGACATGGTCCGTAGATACCAGAGCACCTCCGTGGTGCACTTATGTGTGTCGCCAATGATGTCCACGACCACCACACCTCCTCCTCCCAGTCCCTGTGATGCCAGACAAGAAGCTAGATATCAGCACCGAACCAAACTGAAGCTCACAATTCTGACGGCAAGACACATGAAATTAACATCAACACTGTTATAGAAAAAGAACAATTGGCAGTATCCATGAAGAACGGCTAGAAAGCAAATGTTAATGTAGCTACTGCCTGATGAAGCCACAATTGCTAAACAGAGGTGTGCATCCTAATTATCAGAGGACTGTAACGGAGGCCTATGCTGAGAAACAGAGAAACAAAATCGACCTTTTGGATCCTGCACGACGTGGATGCCTCCTGAACCCAGTCTCTCCAGTTCCTGCGCGTCCACGGACTTCTGCAAATACGCCGGCCATCGGGCACATCAGGGGCAGAGGAGTCCGGCGAGCAGCAACTGCTGGAATCGGCGGCCCAGGCAGAGACCACCGAATACCACCGATCCCCTCCACCGAGGAGATGTCCTCCTTGCAGCGTGTCGCAGACGACAGACCTCCGTGGCTCGTGTCGCCGGCGCTACCTCGTCAGCGTGCAGCACCTCCCAAATCACCCAGCCAAGCTGCGCGATCAAAGCCGTCCCCTGCAGCTTTTGTGCCGCTTGAGTGGCCTATGCTGCCTCCATTTACTTCAATCTCTATTCAGTTCCCCTATCTCAGATCTCCAATGCTTATGTTCCAGTTTTTTCGCCAAGCTTGGCAGACCAACCTCCTCCAGTTTTAACTAGAATTCAGGAAGAAAACGGGCAGACACAAAATTAGAGTTTATGATATGGAAAAGTTGCATTTGCATGATTGTGATGACTGAGTGATGCAAATTTGGCAAGTACCTTCAGCTTAGTGTCTACTGCGGCCAATACTACTGCACATGTTAAAGAAAATGCAATTATATTTGTAGGCAGTAGCAATATAAATTCTGCAAGTAACACTTAAACTCCTTGAACATAAGTGTTCACAAAAACCCCTAAATCAAACAATTTTTGTGTGTTTCCATCAAAGTTGCTCATATTCTTGCTAGCATTCATCAATTAGCTCCATTAATAGTTCATATCAGTACAACTAGTGAAAATATTCATCTCCTTTGATATACACGCAAAAGTTCTGAACATGAAAAGAACTCCACTCGCTGAAAATGAAAAGACGAGGGATGAAAGGTCTCACCGGCAGATGATCTGCATGGTGTGTTTGATGAAGCCAGTATGGTTGTAGCCAAAGAAGAACACTGTCGTCACGAAAACAGCGACCACTTGAGGTGGACACTGTTGTATATAGCACCGCCATAACACCAAATAATACACAGTTGCTGAGTTCGGATTCAGCCTTGGCCAACATCTTCTTCAAGTTTCCCTAACAAAAAAAAAAAGACACGATTGGAGTAAATTCCACACAACAATTTCAACCTTGTTGAGTTCAAGGGAAAGTTTATCGGAACAAGACATATCAAACAGAATATATCATTAGTAAAAATAAACAGCCCCATTAATCTGCTCTGACCAAGCACTTAATCGGAATCGCCTTGAAGAAATAGTTTTCTGCAATGCACAGACAAGAGGGCGATGTTTAGAAAACAATGTTGACTATTTACTGTATGTATCAGAAATTACACACTAGCATTTTCTGGAGAAAGGTTAGCCTGGCTCCTCGAGTTATTGAACCTCAAAGCTTATCCTGATCTTATATGTGGATTAACTAGTCCTACTGGACGTAATGACAAGATATTATTGGTTAGTCCTTCGAGTTAATTAAACAGGCAAGATTAATACCCCAGTTTGACAAAGTACTCACACTTAGCAACAGTGTACTGCTGCAATTTGAATCAAAGCACACGGGAACCATTAAATTCGGAAATCAAACCAACTGAACTATAGATGATTCCTTGCTTTGCTTCTTCCAGATAATTAACCGCAAGGGCTTGCACTGGTCTAATCTATGGAGAAACTAGTGCTCCTGGGTGACGCACAGACAGCAAACAAGTGTGCTGTTATCAAACTTTGTACATGTGTTTTCGTTGAACCGAAGCAACAGGCATCAATATATCTAGGTAATTTAGGCAACACGTACATGGGCAACCAAAGGCTCCCGAATTCTGATCTAAAAATCATCTACGCACTGATATTGAGTTTCTTGGCGCACACACACGGACTGCAATTATTCACAAATCAGAACCCAGGTCGTCCAATAAAATCGAGATCAGCAAAATTATTTACTGGTTCGTTTTAGGGATTGGAGAGAGGGGGAAGAGGAGGGGCGCCTCACCGGCCACACGGAGGCTGACTTGTTCCCGGCGAGGTCGTGGGAGGAGACCGCCGGGACGCATCACGTCGGAGTAGTGCTGCGGCAGATTGGCGTCGTAGAGGACGCCGGGAAGGAGGGTTCCCCGTGGCACGCGCTGCGCGTAGAGGACGACGGCAGACAAGCAGCCCTCCATGGCCTGCGTCGTCGCCGGCGCGTCCTGGTGGCCGGCGTGCAGCGGCAGCCGCCCTCGGCCACGCAAGTGACGCAGGCTTGCGAGATCGACGTATCCGCGGCGCGCCGTGCACGCACGCGTGCGCCGGCGGACGGGCCTGCCGCGCCGCCTCTGTGACGGAAGTGCTTCCTGAGTACTAGTAGCACAGTACGGTGGAAGAAAATGTAAAATTTACTCTCTCCGTAATCTATTGAAAAGTAGTATCCCAAATTACTAGTACTTCCTCCGGATTGGAAAGCTAGGGATGAATCGGAAAGAAAATTAATTTTCACCTGAAAATTTGGTGAAGAATTTACTAAGTGAGCAGAAAAAACAATCGGGAAATTAATTTCGGGGCGGAATTATAGGGGATCTACGCGGGGGGCTAATTTCGCGGGAAGTACTGTAGTAGTAGCATGTTCGAAGAAAAGTAATCAAGGGAAATTAATTAAAGGCGACGGAATGCCTTATATAAACCTGAAAATCAGAAAATGCTTGGAAGACCCACTCAATTCCTTGTCTCTCTTTTTCTTTCTAGTGAAATCCCTTTCACGTGACTAACGGAAGGGTTAGCTTGCATAACGACAACTCGACAAGGCAAACTCTTAGCGGTTTTAAAAAGACATGGTCATAGTATACACTACAGGAAACGGCGAACAAAAACTCATCTCCATTTTCATTCCGTCTAACGACGCGCTTTCGCCGGCAACAATCGCCGGTGTGTCGTGAGGGGTTGTTTGTCACCGCGGTGCATCACCATCAAAGTGGGAGACGGCATCGGCCGGTTTATGTCCTCACCGGCTTGCCGTTCCTATGCTCAGGGTAGCAACCCAAGTAATAGAGGGTGCAAAGTTTCGAAAATATTTCAACCTAACTATAGTGAATCCTAAAAAATGAGTATCTCCATATTTCCTGACCTTTTGTTGGATAAGAATCAAACATGATTTAAATTTGGTCAAAATGATTGAAATTATATTACAAACAGGAATTGATGGAATAGTTCCCAAATAATTTTTCATTTTTTTATTTCGAAGAGTTAGTACCTTTCTCTAAAATAAAACTGAAATTTAAAACATGGTATAGCCACTTCTATACATATACAGGAATTAATCAAGGATATACTCCACATTTGAAGCTACTATATCTTATTATGCATGCAGGCAATTAATCAAGGATACCATTTGAAATACTCCCCCGGATTGGAAGGCTAGAAGGTCACATCCCGTGAACCAGGAAAAAAATTAGTTGTCACCAGAAAATTTGTTAAGAATCACTGTAGAATTTAATTCGTGCCTAAAATGTAGAAGAATTTACCAGGTGAGCAAAAAACAATCGGGGAATTAATTTTGTAGCAGAATTATAGGGGATCCAGGTTGGCGGTTATTCTCCAGACCAATCAACTAGCATGTTTGTAGGAATGTAACAACGGAGATTAATTAGGGGCGCATATATTTTGGGAATCAAATGTCTCTCTTACTTCACCCTTTCCTATTTAATTGACTCCTTGTAAAAAAGATTTAATTGACTCTAATTGACACCATGGTTTGCTCATTACCTTCTCTCCCTCACGTTCGTTAAATAGGAAGCGAGGAAATACCTTATATATAAACCCAAAAAAAAAGCAGAAAATGATCGGGATAGATGATCCATCCGTTGTCTCTCTTCTTTTTTCTAGTGAAATCCCTTTCACGTGACAAATTAAAGCGTTAGCTTGCATGATGACAACTCAAGGGGGCAAACTTGGCAGTTTTAAAAAGACATAGTCATAGTATACTCAACTTAGTGGCAATTTAAGAATAATATGCACTTGCTCCTCACTGGAGTGAGTACTCCATCATGAATCTAGCAAATGAATATGCATACCTATATATTTTAGACCTACTTAAAAATAGAGATGTGTTTGCTTGCACTTGTATTATGCAAATAATCTATGCTACACCCTCCATCCTGAAAATGACGTCTGAACTTTGTCTAGATAAGCATCTATTTGGACATGTTTCACTGTGTAGATTTTAGGTGTGCGGCGCCGATAGTGGAGCTCGGCAACCGGTGTCGAAATGCATGGCTCGTCCGAGAAGGGTGGGCTTGGAGGTTGGTGTTCAATCGGTGGTAGTGTGAGGGCGGAAGATGGTTTATTTGATGGGAGGCCCCTTCCCGCACCTTGAAGGAGCATAAATGCATCCATCGAGGCTAGTAGTTCTCGTCTATGGTCTCCACGTAGTCATTGCGTGTGTGAATATCAACTGACACCGCCACAAGGTACTCCCAGTATATCCACATCATTAGGCAACCTCGAGGCGACATCTCTAGTGTGAACGTGCTCGCTTCATCAGCGTGCCCACCCCCTCACGCCCTCCGCATCACCTAAGTAGGCGATGTAGTACAAAATTTTGATATCCCGTGTTGATTATCATTTTGTTTATTATTTAATTGAAATGTATTCTTCTACGAAAAAATTAGTTAAATTTCCCTGGTTTCAGTTGGCTGGTCTAGGTAGAAAGTAGCTTAGTTAGTGGGCCCTAGATGTTTCTATCTATATCACTTACTAAGCTAGCCAACTTCAAATTTGATGTCTAAGTTATGCTTGCAGCTACTGAATACAAACGAGCTAGTCGGGCTCGAGTTCTACGCACTGTAACTCTCAGCAGCATGCATGTCTTTCTCATCCTCCTTAGCTAACATGTGTGATTTAACTAACAAGAAAGTCCATCCACTTGAATATAGCTAGGTACTAGAAATTTTATTTATGCGAAACGGGCCTTGGCCAGGTTGTTGATGCTTCTCCGATGGAACTTGTCCTGCCTGAGGGCTCCGGTGGTACAGGTGATAGTGAAGCTTTGATTTGAGGAGGCAATGAGATTAGAGATGGTAAAGAAGTAACCTGGCGAACTAGAGATGAAAAGGGTGGAATGTAGAGTGCATCAGGATATGATGGGTGTCGTCGATGGTGACATGGTGAAAGGAAATTGGTGCCATAGGCAGTGAGCCAGGGACTAGCCATCCGTCGCTGAAGGAGAACCTAGTTCTGAACTATACTCCCCCAACCTAACCCTATCCACTCTTTGTGCGGTGGTGCACTGAGCCGCACCGGGGTGCCCAACACCTTTAGTGGTATCAAAGCTTAAGCCTAAATTTGCTAAACGATGTGGGTTTAATTGATGGGGTAATGTACGGACTTCTATGCCTTTTAGGTCAAACGGTTTAGGTTATGGCCAACGAGCATGCATAGGTTGCCGAAACGAGTCCATATCGCGCACATGTGCGTGCCCTGGGATGGGAATCAACACTATGTGTGGGGCTTTTGCATCGTGGCCACGGAAAACCCGTTTTCCATTTTTAGAGTGTTGAAATTGTTTTTTTGTGTGAAGCAGGTACATGGGGCGCGAACTAGGGTTGTGGTAAACCCGTGCACGACGATAGAAGAACGCATACACAATGCGCTCCACACACCCGCCCCATGCGCTAGCTCTCCAGGAAGCCGTAGGATGCTCCACCAACTCCCGCCGATGTCGCTAGTTGAACTACGCGTCCACTTTTCCATGCCCTGATTTTCTTGAAAAAACATTTTTATCTCCAGAACGTGTCATTTTATGTGCCCATCTATTTCAGCTTCGAGCGCCTCCCAACAGGAGCGTCAGGACGTCCGGTGCGTCACATTCTTAGCAAAATTAATTAAAAAACATAAAAATGTGAGACCTTTGGGAGGTATCATTTTATGTAACCACGTTGAAGGAAAAAATTCAAACTTGGAATAAGACAGTTATTCGAGAAAAACATTGACGAAATGAGTTATCACATACGGAGTTCTATGGCTTTTAGGTCAAACGGGTTAGGTTATGGCCAACAGGCATGCATAGTTTGTCCAAATGAGGCCATATCGCGCACATGTGTGTGCCTTGGGATGGGAATCAACGCTATGTGTGGGGGTTTTTCCATCGTGGCCACGAAAAATCCGTTTTGCATTTTTCGAGTGCTGAAACGTTTTTTTGTGTGAAGCAGGTACATGGGGCGCGAACTAGGGTTGAGGGAAACCCGTGCACAACGATAGAAGAACACATACGCAATTCGCTCCACACACCCGCTACACGCGCTAGCTCTTCGGGAAGCCGTAGGATCCTCCACCGTCTCATGCCGATGTTGGTGGTTGACACATCCACTTTCGCTGCCCTGATTTTCTTGAAAAAAACATTTTTAGCTCCAGACCATGTCATTTTATGTGCCCATCCTTTTCGGTTTTGCGCGCCTCCGAACAGGAGCACCGCTGCGCTCGACGCGGAAAAATGGGACGTCCGGTACGTCCCATTCCGAGCACAACTAATTGAAAATAAAATCGTAAAAATATGAGACCTTTGCGAGGCGTCATTTTATGTGACGCGGTTACGAGGAAAAAATTCAAACTTAGAATAAGGCAGTTATTCTCGAAAAACATTTACGAAATGAGCTATCACCTACATAGTTCTATGGCTTTTAGGTCAAACGGGCAAGGTTATGGCCAATGGGAATGCATAGTTTATCGGAACGAGGCCATGTCTCACATTTGTGTGAGCCCTAGGATTGTGCCATGGGATGGGAATCAACGATGTGTGTGGGGGGTTTTCCATCGTGGCCACGAAAAAACCCCTTTTCCATTTTTCATGTGCCCGAACGGATTTTTTTTGTGAAGTAGGTGGCGCAAACTAGGGTTAAGGGAAACCCATGCATAATGATAGAAGAACGCATACACAACGCATTCCACACACCCGCCCCGTGTGCTAGCTCTCCAGGAAGCCATAGGATCCCCCGTCGTCTCATGTCGATGCCACTGGAAACGGGCCAGATTTGAACTACGCGCCCACTTTTCCCCGCCCCTGATTTTCTGGAAAAATCATTTTTAGCTCTAGAACGGGTCATTTTATGTGCCCATCTTTTTCGGTTTCACGCACCTCCCAACAAGTTAACCGCCGCGCTCGACGCGAAACGAGGAATCTGGTGCATCCCATTCCGAGCATAATTACTAAAAAGAAACAGAAAAGTATGAGACCTTCGCGAGGCATCATTTTATGTGTCCCAACTGTGAGTAAAAAAAATCAAACTTGGAATACGACAGCTATTCAGTAAAAACATTCACACCTATAGAGTTCTATGTCTTTTAGGTCAAACGGGCTAGGTTATGGCCAACGGGCATGCATAGTTTGCCGGAAGGAGGCCATATCGCGCACATGTGTGTGCCCATGGATGCGAATCAATGTTGTGTGCCGGATTTTGACATCGTGGCCACGGAAAACCTGTTTTCCATTTTCCAAGTGTCGAAATGGTTTTTTTTTGTGAAGTAGGTAAATGGACGCGAACTAGGATTGAGGAAAACCCATGCACAACGATGGAAAAACGCGTACGCAACACGTTCCACACACCCGCCCCATCCGCTAGCTCTCCGGGAAGGTGTAGGATCTCCCACCGTCTCCCGACGATGCCGATAGAAACGAGCTAGATTTGAACTACGCGTCCACTTCTCCATGCCCCTGATTTTCTGGAAAAATAATTTTTTAGCTCCGGAACATGTGATTTTAAATGCCCATCCTTTTCGGTTTCGCATGCCTCCCAATAGGTGCACCTCGTGATCGACGCGGCGAAACGGGACGTCATGTGCGTCCCATTTTGAGCACAACTAATTGAAAGAAAATCAGAAAAAATGTGAGACCTTCGGCGAGGCGTCACTCTATGTGACCCAGCTGCGAGGAAAAAAAATCTAACTTGGAATCAGGAAGTTATTCAAGAAAAACTTTCACGAAATAAGGTATCACCTACAGAGTTCTGTGGATTTTAGGTAAAATGGGCTTCGTTATGGCCAACATGCATGGATAATTTGTTGGAACGAGGCCATATCGCTCACGTGCATGTGCCATGGGTTTTCGGTTTCACGCATCTCCTAACAGGAGCACCGCCGCGCTCGACACGATGAAACGAGACGTTTGGTGCATCCCATTCCTAGCACAACTACTTAAAAAATCAGAGAAGTGTGAGACCTTCGCGAGGCGTCATTTTAGGTGACCCAGCTGCGAGAAAAAAATCGAACTTGGAATACGACTGTTATTCCGAAAAAACATTCACGAAATGAGCTATCACCTACGGAGTTCTATGGCTTTTAGGTCAAACGTGCTAGGTTATGGCCAACTGGCATGCATAGTTTACCAGAACGAGGCCATCTCTCGCACATTCGTGTGCCCAGGGATGGGAATCAATAATGTGTGGAGGGTTTTCCATTGTGGCCACGGAAAACCCGTTTTCCATTTTCCGTGTGCCTAAACGGGGTTTTTTTTAAGCAGGTGGCGCAAACTATGGTTGAGGGAAACCCGTGCACAACGATAGAAGAACACATACGCAACACGTTCCACACATTCGCCCCACGCGCTAGATCTCTAGGAAGTCGTAGGATCGTCCACCATCTCCCGCCGATGTCGCTGGTATCGAGTCAGATTTGAACTACGCGTCTACTTTTCCCAGCCCTTGTTTCCTACAAAAAATCTTTTTTTAGCTCCAGAACGTTTGATTTTATAATCCTATCGTTTTCGGTTTCGCGCGTCTCCAAGTAGGAGCACCTCTACGCTCCAGACGGTGAAATCGGACGTCCGGTGTTTCCCATTCCGAGCATAGCTAATTCAAAAGAAAAATAAAAAAATGCGAGACCTTCGCGAGGGGTCATTTTATGTGAGCTAGTTGCGAGAAAAAAAAATCAAACTTGGAATACGACATTTATTACGAAAAAACTATCACGAAATGAGCTATCACCTACTGAGTTATATGGCTTTTAGGTCAAACGGGATAGGTTATGGCCAACGGGCATGCATAGTTTGCCGAAACCTGTGTGTGCCTTGGGATGGGAATCAACACTGTTTGTGGGGGTTTTCCATCATGGTAACGGAAAACCCGTTTTCCATTTTCCGAGTGCCAAAATGGTTTTTTTGTGTGAAGCAGGTACATGGGCGCGAAGTAGGGTTGAGGGACACCGATGCACAACGATAGAAGAACACATACGCAACACATTTCACACACTCGTCCCACCCCTAGCTCTTCGGGAATCCGTAGGATCCTCCACTGTCTCTCGCCGATGTCGTTGGAATCGGCCCATATTTGAGCTACACGTCCACTTTTCCCTGCCCCTGATTTTCTAAAAAACCATTTTTTGATTTGAAACGTGTCATTTTGTGTGCCCATCTTTTTTCGGTTTCGCGCGCCTCCAATAGGAGCACCACCGGGTTCTATGCGGTGAAACGGGACGTTCGGTGTGTCCCATTCCGAGCACAACTAATTCAAAAAATCATAAAAATGTGAGACCTTCGCGATGCATCATTTTCTGTGGCGCAGTTGGGAGAAAAAAAATTCAAACTTGGACTATGGCAGTTATTCCCGAAAAAACATTCACGAAATGAGCTATCGCCTAGAGAGTTCTATGGCTTTTATATCAAACAAGCTAGGTTATAGCCAACAAGAATGCATAGTTTATCAGAACGAGACCATGTCGCGCACATGGTCGTGCCATGTGATGGGAATCAACGCTGTGTGTGGGTTTTCTCCATTCTGTCCATGTAAAACCCATTCTCCATATTTCCGAGTAACGAAATGTGTTTTTTGTTTGAAGCAAGTACATGGGCGTGAACTAGGATTGAGGGAAACCTGTGCATAACGATAGATGAACACATACGCAACCCGTTTGACACACCAGCCCCATGCGCTAGCTCTCTGGGAAGCCGTAGGATCCTCCACCATCTCCCGCCGATGTAGCTAGAATCAGGCCAGATTTGAAGTACGCATCGACTTTTCCCTGCTCCAGAATTTCTAAAAAAAAATCTTTAGATCTGGAACGTTTCATTTTATGTGCCCATATTTTTGGTTTTGTGCGCCTCCCAACAGGAGCACCGCCATGCTCAACGCGGCAAAACAGCACGTCCAGTGTGTCCCATTCCGAACACAACTAATTGAAAAAATCATAAAAATGTGAGACTTCGTGGGGCGCCATTTTATGTGACCTAGTTGCGAGGAAAAAATTCTAACTTAGAATACGACAGTTATTCTAGAAAAACATTCACGAAATTAGCTATCACCTACGAAGTTCTATGGCCAACGGGCATACATAGTTTGCCGGAATGATGTCATATCACACACATGCGTGTGCTCTGGGATGAGAGTCAACGGTTGTGTGTGTTGGTTTTCCATCATGGCCACAGAAAACCCGTTTTTTCATTTTCCGAGTGCCGAAACATGTTTTTTTGAAGCATGTACAACAGGATCGAACTACGGTTGACGGAAACTCGTGCAAAATGATAAAAGAACACATATGCTACATATTCCACACAAACCCGCCCCACGCGCTAGCTCTCCGGGAAGCCGTAGGATCCCCCGCTGGTTCCCGCCGATGTCTACGGTTGAGGGAAACTCGTGTACAACGATAAAAGAACACATATGCTACATGTTCCACACAAACCCGCCCCACACGCTAGCTCTCCGGTAAGCCGTAGGATCCCCCGCCGTTTCCCGCAGATGTCGCTGGAATCGTCCGCTTTTCCCTTGCTCCAGATTTTCTAGAAAAATCATGTTTAGCTCCAAAACGTGTCATTTTATGTGCCCATCTTTTTCCGTTTCGTGCGCCTCCCAAGAATACCACCGCGCTCACAACTAATTCAAAAAAAATCATAAAAATGTGAGACCTTCGCGAGGCATAATTTTATGTGACGCAGTTGTGTGGAAAAAAATTCAAACTTGAAATATGGCAGTTATTCTGGAAAAAACATTCATGAAATGAGCGATGACCTAGAGAGTTTTATGGCTGTTAGGTCAAACGGGTTAGGTTATGGCCAACAAGCATGTATAGTTTGCCGGAACGAAACCAGGTCGCGCACATGCGTGTGTCTGGGATGGGAATCAACGCTATGTGTGGGGTTTTTCCAACCCGTTTTCCATTTATCGAGTGCCAAAACGGGGTTTTTTTTGTGAAGCAGGTACATGGGGCGCGAACTAGGGTTGAGGGAAACCTTGCACAACGATAGAAGAACACATACTCAACGTGCTCCACACACCCACCCCACGCTCTAGCTCTTCGGGAAGCCGCAGGATCCCACGCTATCTCCCGCCGATGTCGCTGGCATTGGGCCATTTTTTATCTACGCGTACACCTTTCCTTGCCCCTGATTTTCTGGAGAAATCATTTTAGCTCCAGAACGTGCCATTTTATGTGCCCATCTTTTTCCGTTTCACACGCCTCCCAACAGGGACACCACCGCGCTCGACGCCCAGAGAAACAAGAATAGAAGGCAAAGAGGGTCTTTGCCGTGTACCGTTCAGAATACACACGACAAAGAGGGTCTTTGCCATGTACCTTCCAGAATATACACTACACAGAAAAAGCATAGTTGGGCGGGAAATAGCGCCCCTTCTTGGAAATTTGTCTTTGCCGTGTACCTCCAAAAACCAACGGCAAAGACGCTCTTTGCCGGGTATCTAACTGGAGACACCCGACGAAGAAAGGCGTCGTTCTACTCCCGCTAGTCGTATGCTTTACTCGCCACGTGGCAATCTTCTTCACCGAGTGTCTAGTTGTGGTACTCGGCAAAGAGCCTCTTTGCCGTGTGATTTTCTTTACCGAGTGTATTCCCCCTATTGTGTCGTGTTCTTATTCTTCGCTGGGCGCTAACACTTGATTGGCAAAGTATTCTTCGCTGTGTACTGGTTTTTGGCATTCGGTGTGTGGTTAGGCAATAATATGGATTAAAGTAGCATTGCCCAAACCGATTCATTATTTCTTGCATACATTTACATATAGATCATCAGTTAGAGTGAAGGAAACCTGCATACTTAGAGCATCTCCAACATACACGCGCTAAAAAAATTTGTACACCGCCTGTTTTTGCTTTTTTTGTGCATCTCTAAGTTGTCCAGATGCGTGAAAAAATATAGCGTAGAAATAACTCTTTACCAGACGCTATTAAATACAGCCCCAAAAACAAAATTTGCATACACATGATTGAAAATAATATCAAACATAGTACTAAAAATACATTTTAAAACCACGACAAGAACGACAATTAAACGGATACAATACATCAATACATCTAAAAATCCAAGAAGTCAAAGTCCGATCCCGATGACTACGATGACTCAGTCAAGACCAAATCCGCCCAACGTTCATCGTTTTCATCAATGGTCGTCAGGCCGGCTTCCTACGCCTCGATGAACCGCTTGCGCATGTGAATGCCCTCCTTCTCCGCCCTACGCTCCGCCTTCTTCTGCGTGAAGAAGGCGTGCTCGTCGACGACATCCTGCAGGAAGGCAACAACCCACACCTCCATGGTGCGTTCATCTGCCTGCATAATGGTGAGGCGACGCCGAAGCTGCTTGCGGCGGTGCCGCTGCTCAGCGGTTACGAGGCCGTCAAAGCCGGCCAAGAACTCTGCCTTCGCGAGCGACTCGCAGTCCTTGAAATTGAGCTGCTGGCGGGGGCGCCCGTGGCATCATGCCGACACATCGTAGGAGCGCGCCGCTTGCTCGACGGTATCGAAGGTGCCGTGGGTGAGGCGAGAGTCGCCAGCGCGAATCTCCGCCTAGAATGTGCCCCTCGGGCGGGGGCACACGCCGATGAAACTGGAGGATATTGCGCCGGGGGGCATGGCGGTGGCACGGTCTTGACGGCGGTGGTGCGCGTGGCAGGTGAGAGGGTGGCGCGTGGTGGGAGGGAGTTTTCAGCGGCGGTTGGGGATGCGCCGTTTTATACCGCGCGCGGCAAAAAAATTTAGCGCGCGATTTTTTGGTGCGTCTGTTGGAGTGAAATTTTTCGACGCTGACGCTCTAAACTGACGGTTTTTACAGTGCGGGCAGCTTTTGGCGCGTGTGTTGAAGATGCTCTTAGCTAATTAATCAGATTCGAGACTATGGAACAAAAAAAAATGTCACCAAGCCATATGGGAAAATAGCCAGCGATCGTGTCCAACCTAAGAAAGTACCCACCTTGTAGATGCATGCATGTGTTAATCAGTTAGACCCATCTTGTCTATGGATAGAAAGATGAAATAATCCACGCGACAATCTCTCCATGATAAAGCAACGAGACAATTAAAGCAAATCAGAACCAATTAAGCCCATGCAAGTAAATTGATATCTACATCCATGTTTGACGCGGCCTCCCGATAATCCAGCGACAACAATTCCTCGATCCGGCGAGGCGGGCGATCCGATGGCTGCAGCTTCACCTCGCGCTCGTGACACGGATCATGCTCTCATCCGTCGTCTCTCCGCAATCCCCGTTGTTCCTCCCGCCTCGCAGCTGTCCGCGATGGCGCTCTATAAATCCCCTCCAATGTTGCCTCATTCGTCCTCCACATACCTCAGGTCCTCCACTACCACAGATTCCATCATCTTCAGCTCATGAATGAGCCATACACGTTTTCCGGCGAGACAGCAGTCCGGCAAAGGCCGGAACACAGCAGCGCGTGCATGGCCATGACGAGGAAAGGCCGTGCCGGCGGACAAGACGCAGGCATGCTGCCTAAGAACCCGCCTGTGTGTTTCTTGATCTAATTCTTGAATGTAATTGTGGTGGTGTCACACACAGACTAGTTTTATTCTAGGTACTGAGTAACGTCTTGTGGAGGTATAGAAACGCGTATATCTGCCTGTCCTCGCTGCCGTCGGCCACTTGCTAATCAGCATACGTAGGATGTTCTTTCTTGTTGTCTGATCTTCAGTTGTTGGTCTCTTACTTACTGCATCGTTCCTCCTAACTTTTCTCAGCTGACTTGGTTGGATCTTGGGGTTCAGCTAGGTACATAGGAGATCACAGATCTATTTTTATTTGGCAGTTCTGGTTTATGATTCAGTCGATCTTAATTATGTGGACGTACGATTGCAGGTCATCTTCACCAATTTTTTTTTTTTTTTTTTGAGGAGATGAACTTTGCATCTCTGAACCTGGCTTCGTCAGACAAAACAAAGTCACTCGCTGTCTGTTGGGCCCATTCGATCTCTCTCACTTCTCGCAGACAAACCCCAAATATATGCCGCACAACACGTCCGCCGCCGCCGCTCACCTCGCCGGCGTACCCTCCGCGGCCGCCTCGTATCACCCAACTCTGGCACTTCATCCCTCGTCCGGAACCTCCTCCCATCTGCCCCCCGTTCCTCCTCCACTCGCCCCACCCGCACCAGGTCGACCGACACCGCAGACTCGCCGATGGGAGACGCGCGCGGCGCCGCCCAGGAGCCAGGGCATCGCGCCCGGCTTGTTCGCTCGTGCGGTGCGCGCGCGGCGCCGCCGATCTCGCCTGGCCGCATCACCCTTACGGCCGATGCGTTTCGGTCCGTCGTCTTCACGCCGGCTAGGGGTACGGTACCGGCCACGAGAACGCGCCGGCGGCCGCGGCGTGAGCCATGGAGGTCCTTCCTCCGTGGCACGCAGCGAGGATGGAGCTTGCCCTTCAGCCTCACTGCCGATGGAGTATCTACGTACTGCAACTCTGATGTAGTTGCAGCTCACGGGCAGAACTCTGAACCTGGCCAGGTCTGCTACGTATCCACTACTAGCTAGGTTATTAGTAGCTGATTCGTTCAGATAAGTGAGCTAGCTAGATCCGCAGTCTGCATGAGTTGATCTTAGAGCTATCCAGGATCATGCGCATTTGAATCCAAATTGGCTCA
The DNA here is from genome assembly GCA_030979885.1 of Lolium multiflorum. Taxonomy (NCBI): domain Eukaryota; kingdom Viridiplantae; phylum Streptophyta; class Magnoliopsida; order Poales; family Poaceae; genus Lolium; species Lolium multiflorum. The sequence continues at coordinate 7,130,890 of CM061749.1, forward strand.
CACATATGCGTATCTAAATCCAAATTGTTTTTACACTTAATCATGTGCCTTTCTGGCCTACTTGTAATACCCCGGTTTTTGTGGTAGCCTACTAAGTGATGAGATGTGTGTGAACTATATATGGCACAGATACCATACTGTCATTGGCTTGCTTGGTACTTCTTGTTACTCAGATGTCCTCATAATTAACTGCAAAAAGGTTATCGACATAATGGTCGTGCTTGATTTACTTATCGACATGCTTATGTTTGCACATTTATTATATAGTAAAATAATGTTCAACTTGCCTTTTGAATCTTCTTAATGCCTTAATGTTGTCTATACAGCCATTTATTGCCAATTCGATCTGTGGCTAAGAAATTAGATAAAAGCATATCATTTGCCATATAATTATGGTTATCGATCTGATAATAACTAGACAACTGCTACATTTGGTTTAGTATCATCTTGACTTCATTAGAAATTAGTTCTTTTATATGTGAAATGCTTTAGCGCATTAGATTTAATGGGATCGTTTTCTCATGTTCTGCCTTGAATTCTCATGTTCGGAACTGGAAAAACAAGATGACATGGTTTTGCCTTACTGGCCTGAAATTTTTGTTATTCATGGAAAGGTATCTGGTGAAATGATCAAGTAAATTGCGATATGTCGCAAATGCATTTTGCAATCTAGCTATTATCCGCAAAATATTCCCACTAATGTGTTATTTGTATTCCACCAGGTTCAAAGTTTTCCTGTCTTTTCTAAAATTTTATATGGATGGATCTCTTTCATATGCCATCACTATGTTCTCTGCATCATGCTAGAGGATTTTCCTGTACACTATAAACATGGAGTTTTCTAGCTTCTTACCGATGTACTATCTATGAAATGCAGGGTTTGATTATATGTATCCTAAGGGAACATAACTCATCATGTTGCACTCCTCCAGCAGACGTGTGGGTGGATGTTACGAGGTAAATCACTCAGCACAATCGGTTTCTGAGAGAGGAAATTTAGGAACTACTAAATGCATGGCCTTGCTCGATTGTTTAGTCCGCAATAGGATTTCGTTGAATTATGTTTTTAGCTCTCTGAATTGTGGTTATGTTATAAAATTTCCGTGCAGCTTCCAATTTCTTGGATTTGGGTTGTGCTATGCTCTATGAATTCATAGCTCTTTTTTAGTGTTAAAGGATTTTCGCTGGTTGTGAATTTTGAGCGTTTGTGTCGGTTTAAGATTTTCTAGGGAATTGAATGCTCGGAAGATAATATGGTTGCGCTGGTACTATTTGCATGTTGATAATACTCATCTGCTGCAGTTGACGGCCAGAAGACCTGACCAACTCAACTAGTGTATTAATAGTAGGTTCGTTCAGATAAGTGAGCTAGATGCACAAGAGTTGATCTTAGAGCTAGCCAGGATCATGCACGGTTGATGTTTTTGACTGGTGGATAATGATTAGATTGTGGCATTTTTTTCTTTGAATACTTCTATGTTATACCTAATTGCACATATGCATATCGAAATCCAAAAATATTTGACTGATATCCTTAAGCTTTTTTCAACACCAATAGATATTGTCTGCGTATAACACTAACTTGCAATCTTGCATCGCCATTTCAAATTTTTAGAGTGACTTTTGTCGCTGCAATTAAAATTTTTGCTACTGTATCTACAACATGAACATTATGTCTCTTTCAAGGCCATGACATTTTCCATCTTCTTGCAACTACCACTGTTCTTAGAGGTGCTACAGCTTGTCGATGATGATGATCTATATTTTCTTTGTTTGTAAAAAGCTAGCATATGACTCTGCAAAAGCTGAATTTTGATATATGCAATCCAAAAAAATTATACTTATAGATCATGAAGTAGCTCATTCCAAATATACATCTGATGCCAAACAGTTTTTTTTTCTTCTTTCATAAAAAAGATTCTAAGTAAAGATAGCACGGGCACATGACTTTTGTCATTAGCCAAAATTTCCTATTTGTATTATGTTGTAACTTTATAGTCTTTTGTTTGTATTACACCAAGGTGGTTTTGGACTGCACCAAGTGGTGGTTCCAGAACATGCTGAAGGAGGCCTTCGCCAGTGACGTCTCTATGCAGGATCTCATGGGCCAGATGCGTACAACAGCGGTTTTGGTGTCAACAAGAATGAACACAAGGTGAGCCCAGACTTATTTGAAATCTGGGTGAAAAGGGACGCCTTTTACAAAACCCAGAAAACATTGAGGTCTAACAAGCTCAATCCGGATATTAGCTTAGTGAATACTAAAGATTTAGATGTGTTTGATTGTGTTGCTCTCACACACGGAAAAATTGCGTGCCTGAAGTTCGATAACATATGTTGTCAAGGATGCCATATTGTTAGCTCATTATAGCATGTGTTGTTACAAGATTATCCATACTTAGAGTACATAGTTGTTCATGTGTTTTTTTGGGGTAAGTTAACTCTAGTGTTTGGTGTATGACACAACACTGCCGGTATATGAAGGTTTTGTTCTCTTAAATCTTATTTCATGCTTGCCAATGTGATAGTGTAGTGCCCGATGTTTTTCTGGCCTATTCATTGCTATATTTCTCTAGTCATCATGGATGTCTTTGTTCCCTATGGGATATACATTATGATGTTTTCTGTTGATGCGGTTCTTGTCATTTTTTCCTAGAGATGTTGTGGTACGAATGTTAGCTTTAGTTGCAGCAACTTTGTTATTGTTTTGCGTAGATCCTTGATGTAGGTTGCTAGTTTTTTTCCAAGAAAACGCAAAAAGTATTTGTGTTTCATTTTATTGGATAGGTAGAAGAGTCATAAGAAGCCTCCTAACAGGGATGTAGGTTGTTGATTACCTTGCACGTTTACTTTCACAATAGAGTATTCTGCTATGTAAGCATTCACAGTTGCCACCTTAGACCTTTCGCCTTGTCCAGTTTGAGAGCTAATGCTTCTAATTCCTTCCTTGGATACCCGAGGCTTCTTATTTTTCTTAGTTCATATTGTCTGTTATAAATGAAATTTAGGAGTCTGCATAGTATTTTCAATCGGCTTTTGCGCTGCAAATGATGATGAAATCAAGGCTCTTTTGGCTCTCAGGGGCCATATGAACTTTAACTAAGGGAGGTCTCTTACTAGAATGTTGGGAAAATGAACCTTTTGCATTTTTAGCATCATCACAGTCACACTGTGTTGTTCGTCCTACACGTGACACAATTATACTTCTGATCTAAGTATCGGATTTTTCTAAAGATATTTTTTTGCTTCGTACTACGTACTGCTAGAATGATGAAAATATGTTGTCTCAGAAGTCAATTTTCATCTTCATCCTACCTATGATTATGTATTGTTTTAATAAGATATCCTAATCAGGGCAGATCCTCATTGATGCTTCACTAATGAAGCAGCCGTTGTTGAAAGCAACTCATATATGGAGCTCTCAGTACTATGAATTTTCTAAGTAGGGAAACTTGTGATATAATGTTAGTAGGCCTAAAATTTTCTTGCTCCTATGCAGTGTGTTTAGTCATGAAGTAATTAATATTGGATATATTGCAAACTTATAATCCTCTTAGTTGCAGTATCAACTGATTTGACTCATTCTAATATATTTTGTTTGATATTTCTTTAACAACCTTTTGTCTTGTCTGCAGTACATATGAAGATATCGTTGATGTGGGTCATTTTTGTAAACTTGTGGTGCTTATGCTCTGCTGGGTATGGCCTCCCGCACCTCTGGCGTGCGGTTGTAGGCTTGGCTCTGAACCATGCCCTTGCCAACCGCGTGGTGGTGAGTGGGCCTTGGATACAACTCTGGTGAGATCCTTGGTTCCTTGCTCTGTTCCCCTTATCACAATAGCAATCATATTATTTTGTCGTCTTCTGGATCCTCTATATAGTCCGAGCCTCTACCTCGATCAATCGATAGAGAGAGAGAGATGAGATGAACACATGGACTAAATTTTTTGTGCTGCGCTAACCTTCTGTCGCTTTTATGTTCTTCCTTTTATTCAAAACAAATGTGTCCGAGCAACGTGCTCCACTACCAACCGTGTCCATCCCCACGATCCGAGCCTCGTGCTAGACGAGCTACGGCTAGGCCAAGATGTGCACATACCGCGTCAATCTGGCGAGAGAAAATAGCTAACAGAAAAATGTCTAAACTTGACGAAACTGAATGTGTCGAAACAAGTGACACTTTCCAAATTTAGATGTGTAGGGCGCGCTTGATTCTGTCACACCAGTGCCAATCGCATGTCCGAGGTCTACCTTCCGAGAGGTAAAGTTCTCTCAATTCTCATTGGCTACCCGTCAAGCGCAGGGCCATCCGATATCTCATTTATGCCACCAAAAATTCCTTCCTTTTTCTTATTTACATAGCCACATCCTTACCAGTCCTGCAGGGTAAAGATTCGCATTAGGTGCATACCCGAAGCTAACTATTTCTTTTGAAATAAATATTATCCTTTAGTATAGATGAAGGTACATAACATATTTTAGATACCCTTACTGTCAATGTTGCGACTCTTGAGCAATGATTCTTTGTAAATTGCAAGTATTTTCACAACACGTTTTTCATCGGAGATAAGCAAATTAAATGGATGTCTTCCAAATTTCTACTTAACATATATTGACAAGGTGTTGCATCATCTTCTAAATTTCCTTGGCAAAATTTGAAGGACATGTGCAACTTCTTCGATTGCTAGAATATGATGTTTCTTACTGTATATTTGTGCATATAAATTTACTTGGTAATTTACAACTGAAGGAATGCCTATTTTCTGAATCTGAAAAATTGTAATGATATATGAGATACAAACATACAGTACTTGGTACTCACTTATCTGACTAATCATTTTGGATCGCTCAGTGAACTGTATGTATATGGAAGTATTGCAAAACACTTACAGAATGGTGCCAAATTAGTACTTAATATTTACTAGTGACCCTATGTACGTTAATATCCTGAACGCAAGCACGATGAAAACTCACCTAATGTGCTTGACACTGATGCCGGCTGCTGGAGAGCTTCTTGATCCACCATTAGTCTAATAAACCAACCATAGTATTTCGTTATTTGGTTTCAGCCATCATTACCGCAAGCATAATTGGATCGTTCATTGGTGAACTAAAATCTTTATCGACCAATATTTATTCCGCACTAGTGTTATTTTCAAGTTTATTTGTGTGACTGGTCAGCTACCATATTCTATTTTCAAGTTTAGTTGTGTCACTAGTCAGCTCTACCAGATGCTCTGTGCTATCAGGTATGCTCACTACTGAAGGAACTTATATATGCATATGAGCCTGATGTTGGATTGATAATTTCTGTGCCTATTGCTAGAACGTATCCGTAAGTGCTCGCCCCAAAGGGCATCATTGACTTGGATGTCTGTTCTTTATATATTGGTGTACAACAAATGATGTTAACTCATCTGATGCTATGAGAAACATGTAGTTTGTTTATTTGGGTATCTACTTAATTCATCTTCGATGATGGAATTGTTACAGTCTGTCATGATGTTAGTGTGGTGTATCTGCTTGCTTGTTTGTGTGACTTTGGGGTTTGTTATTTTGATCGACGCTAATATCCATCCATACTTTGCAGGGAAGCAATTTAGAACTATAGATGGAGTGAGCTGGCCAGACCTGTCGTGACCTAGCCATGCGTTGTTTCCGCTGTTGGGCTGGTTGTGGCCTCCCTCACCTTGCACGAGTTGGTAGGCCCTGGCCTCCCTTGGCTTCTACTACCTCCATTACCTCTAGGGGTCCTGCTGTTGTGAGATAGCAGCGATTTCACCGCACCTCAGCCGTGGTCTTGTTCTATGCCTCGGTGTTTTAGGTGAGCCCCGACGTGGAGCACTTGAGGAGGTGTTAGGGAAAGTTGGAAAAAATCCATGAGCCCAAGATGGCTGGTCTTGGACGATATTCTTGCACATCACATCCTGGTAGAACTTGAGTAGTACTAACTGCTTGTCAGCTGTGTGTGTTGTTCGGCTGCCATACCTATTTTACTCTTAGCAATGGTAAGAACTGGTGAGACTTTCTTGTCCGTTGTCTTGCAGGTAATTGGCGAGCGAAGCCTTCTTTGGACAGTGGTAGCTGGACGTGACGCTGGAGCTGTCAGCCATCGTGGCGTTCGCGAAGGGGAGAAGTGGATTCGGCCTTTATGCAGGAGCAGTGGGAGGAGCATAGGTGGCCAAGATGTTTTTTCTAACCTGAGAATGGATGGTGCTTCTCTGATCTGGGCGCTTGTGTTATAAGTAGCTACTATATATTTGAAATGCTTCGAGGGTTTCACACGCATAAGAAGTAAACTTCATGTATGTGAGCCTAATGTTGGAGTGATAGATTTCTGTAAGTGTTCACCCCAAAGGGAATCATTGGGTTGGTTGTCTCTTCTTTCTATATCGGTGTACGACAGATCATATTAACTCATCTTTGATGCTATGGGAGTCGTGTAGTTTGCACATTTTGGGCTCTACTTAACTCATCTTTGATCCTGGAATTGTTTCAGTCTATCACGATGTTAGTGTGTTGTATCTGCTTGCTTGATTTCACATGGTATTTATTTATTCTTCTATGTCAGTCATAACATTCATGTTTTATTTTGATTTTGGGGCTTGCTATTTTAACCAATGGTGATGTTCATCCATGCTTTGCAGGCAGGGCAGAAGTGTTTCTGTAGCCGTCTGGATCTGGTGTGACCAGGCCATGTGTTTATGCAGCTGCTAGGCTGGATGTGACCTCTCTCGCCTCGCACGAGGTGGTAGGCCCCAGCCTCCCTTGCCCTCTACTACCTCCCATTTCCTCCAGAGGCCAGCTTGTCGTTTGATGGCGATGAGTTTACCGCCTCAGCCATGGTCTTGTTCTACACCTCGGTGTTTTAGGTGAGCTCTGACGTGGAGAACATGAAGGACGTGCTAGGGCAAGTTGGGGAAGATCCCCAAGATGGCCAGTCTTGGACGATATACACATCCAGGTAGAACTTGAGCAGTCCTTACCGCTTGTCAACTATTTCTTGTTCGGCTGCCATACTATTTTACTCTTAGCAATGGTAAGAGAATTGGTGAGATTTTCTTGTCCGTTGTCCTGCAGGTAATTGGCGAGCCGAGCCTTCTTTGGCTAGTGGTAGCTGGACGTGATGCCAGATATGTCAGCTACGGTCGTGCTCGTGAAGGGGAGAAGTGAATTCGGCTTTCATGCACCTGCAGCAGCAGGAGAGGAGCAGAGAAGGAGCATGGACTGTGCAAAGCATAATGCTTTTTCCTAACCTGAATGGACATTCCTTCTCTGATCTGATTTGGGCAGATTGACTGTGTTAAGTAGCTAATATATAATTTTGTCATGATGTAGCTTGGTTAGTATGTGGGTCAGTTTGGTTTTCATGGCCGCTAGCAAGTCGGTTTCATTGCAGTGTAACTTTCTCAATTTAGCTCTGTTCTGATATGCACTTTTTTGTTTTATGATTTGCCATCAATTGTGTAGCTACCGATTATAAAATATTATCTTTGTGAAACTGTATTTTTGAGGCGTGGCCTAAACCAACCTAGGCATGGTCCGACTGTTTTGAGCATTTCATTCAGCGTTGATGTATGTGCAAAAAAGCTTGTGGTTCTTAACTGATTCTTGTGTATGTGATATGGTTGCTGTGTATCGATCCAACGAGTAGTACGTTTCTGCCGAGCTGTGGAACGACAATTAGATCTTGGCACCTCCTAATCACTGTGTATAGGTGGAGCACCCCATTTAAACTAGTTACTGGATTTTCAGGAAACGAGTCATCGAAATTTTGGAAAAAACAGAAGAGCTGCATGAAAGGTATTGATTATTCCTAAAATGAATGCGTGAAAGGAAGGAAAACAAGTCGCAATTCAAGCATATGGTGGAAACAAAAATCCCTTTAATCTTGCCGTACCCTGTGTGGCGTAAATTGCTCCCGAGTTAATGATCAGCCAAACAAACCCACACCCAGCAATCATGCGCCTGCCCTGCTGGTACCTGCAATTTTTGGGAATGATATTAATAGCCTGACATAATTAGCTAAGAGGTTCCTTATTTTAGGTGACATGTCACCAATCCGTGGCTGCAAGCGATCTTGACGGTCCATCAAGTAAAAAGGCATCTATTTGATGGTGAAGGATGGATGGATTGGAACAGAAAGTCAGAAACTAGGGCCAAGAAATAGCGGGAGATGAAAAGCGGCAATCTAGTATAGAACGAAAAGTGGCGCCATAAATTCCGAAATTTTAAAATATACCTCTAACCTTGGCCTCCTCTATTAGTCTATAAATATGAGATGGGGTTGAGCCAACGCGTGCGTCGTGTGTGACGACTTAGACTTTGACTCTTTACTCGTCGAGGAGAGGAGAGGCTACTCTGCATCTTAGCCATCCTAGTCGTGACTCGAGAGCCGCTCTTCCCGGCCTCTCACGATCGTCGATTTGTTTTCTTGTCGGCTCGATCGGTTGTGGTGGCGGTCATGGTCCGGGATGGATCTTAGCCATTATTCATCCAGGAGGTATATATGCATCCACGTGCCTTTTGTTTGACCACAAGATCCGTAAATATCTTGGTTTCATTTGTTCGATCTATCCAAGGATGGATCCGTGGAGTTTGGTGTAGTCGCGATGCAGAGGAATTGATGGTCGTTTTTTCAAGTTTTGGTTTCCGCACAGGATGACGGATGGGTTGTTGGAGCGGGTTAGTGGAAAAGAAAGAAGAATCCATGGATGGATGGATGCCGGCGCACGTCCAGCGACCGAGCAAATCGAACGCGGTGCGTTTTCTCAAGTAGAGTATTTTCTTCTTCGTACTCTGTTTTTAGATCTTATCATTTAATGTTTGTGAATTCGCAGAAAGAAAAGCTTAATGGATAAATTTGAAAATTGAACGGGTCAACGTAACTAGGTACGTATACGCGATCCACGCGCGGGAGACCGCAAATAGTGATGCGACCAGTGAGTTGCGTATGCATGTGAGGCAGGCTGGCATCGAACCAATTAAGCCGAGACGAGTCGGCCACGTACGTCGGATTGAACGACGAATTAAGTGGATAGATAGGATAGGATAGGAAAAACAAAAAAGATAAAAATCCAATCCTCCGGTGCGCGCGCGGCACGTACTCCATCAGTTTCACGTGTACGTGTTTTGATTAATTATGAATGTGCACATGGAGTGATGCACGGATGGATGAATTAGTCACCGCGATTCCGGCGGTGATGGACGAAATCAAATCGGCCACGGCTGGCTATTAATCCCTCCAGCCCTGGCGCACGATCGATAACGAATCTAGCGCCTGCGTGCGTCCATCGGTTGGTACGCACGCGCGACAGCCTGGCGGCGTCAACGGAGGACATGTGTTTCGGCGCTGATGGACCAAGGGTGACGCCGCCGCCACACATGGGACGGGTGTTGGTCATACTGACTCACATACTTGTTGAGGAGGTGATCAGAGAGAGGTCGATATCTTATGTTCTTCACTTCTCCTCTGCGACGTAGCGCCGTCGTGGCGGAGCCGATCGCGTGGAGCGGCTTCCTCTGTGTCTTTGCTATGTGAGCAGCTGCCCTCATCTCCGTCCTTACCAGAGTGGTGCCCAGGTCCCACCATGTTGATATTGCACGAGAAATCTGGCTGGCACCCTCCATGGTAAGTATACTCCACCATATTAACGGCGGGGAAGGGGTGTGTGTCGACCTTCATGGCGTACTGGTTGAAAATTAGCCGCCCTTTTTTTATCGCCATTTGGATCTGCTGACGCCACACCCTGCAGTCGTTGGTGGTGTGGGTGAACGTGTTATGCCACTTGCAGTATGGCTTTCCGTTCAGCTCTTGCACCGTGGGGATCTTGTGGCCTTCGGGTACCTTTGCTTCTCCGTGAGTAAGAGGTCGAAAATCTGCTCAGCTTTGGTCACGTCGAAGTCGAACCCTTTTGGAGGACCTTGTGGCTTAACCCACATGGGTTTTTGGCCCGGCCCACTATCTTGATGGGCCGGCCCACTTGCTATATGGTGGACCCCACATACTAAATGGGCCGGCCTTTTAACAGGAAGGTGGGACCCACTTGCTTTTGGCCCGCTATCTTGTTGGGCCGGCCCACTTGCTATATGGTGGACCCCACACACCAAATGGGCCGGCCCTTTAACGGAAAGTGGGACCCACTGTGTTTTTGGCCCCCACTATCTTGTTGGGCCGGCCCACTTGCTATATGGTGGACCCCACATACTAAATGGGCCGACCCTTTAACTGGAAAGTGGGACCCACTGTGTTTTTGGCCGGCCCACTTGCAGTGGACCCCACACACTGGGCCGCCCTTTAACGGGAAAGTGGGACCCACCTGTGTTTCGGCCGGCCCACTTGCTTCTTGGGCCGGCCCAGTAGCTGTAAGGTGGACCCCACATGTTAAATGGGCCGGCCCATTTAAGTTTTGACCAGTCAACCTTAGAGGTTAGGCCCGGCCCACGTAACTAATGGGCCAGCCCAGCTATATAGTTGACCGGTCAAACTATGTCAGCTGGCCCGGCCCGCTTAAGACGTGGCAGCCTCGTGTGGGCCTACCATCTACCACGGGGTTTCGGCTTAACGTGCGTTAACGGCGTCGCACGTGTCGGTTGCATGGCGTCAGTCAACGGGCTCCGGAAACACTTGCGCAACGGTCCGATTTTCCGTGGCGGAAGGACGCCCAAGCGCGACGGACCGAAAAAACGTCGTTGGACTTTGCCTGACGCAGTTTCCACAACAGAACCCATATCGTCGGGTTAGGCCCATGGGCGACGAAAAATACCCCTTAGCGGACGATTTTGAGACGTTGTCTATCAGAACTTTTCTTGTAGTGAGGAATCACACACGATGCGCACACTGTCACCGTCACACCGTGGAGAGTGAATCCGGAGTTCATATTAAAGTAACCTCTAGAGTGCATAATAGACCGTTGCAATTTAGACCGAGTACTAACATAGCATACACACTGTCACCAATAGCTATGAAAGGGGGAATAGATCACATCAATACTATCATAGTAATAGTTAACTTCATAATCTACAAGAGATTACAATCATAACCTACGCCAAGTACTACATGATGCACACACTGTCAACTTTACATCATGGAGGAGGAATAGACTACTTTAATAACATCACTAGAGTAGCACATAGATTAATAGTGATACAAAAGTTATGATCACATAAAGATCACACCATGGGAGAGAGAGATGAAATTCTAAGGGAGAGCTCGGAGAGATCGCAAGTCATAGGGCAACAGACAATGCCAGGGGCCAGCAACTAGCAGGATGTGTATCATGCCCATAATCATGAACGGCGTATGAAGACATCGTCATCGCCGTTTGCGGAGCTTTCTCCCACACACCTACTAGCCAACATAACAAGTACTGACCAAATCAAATATGCCACCAACATCCCCGCAAAAGCAGTGATGGCTAGCCGTCCTCAGAGTGGGCGAGACCGAAGACATCACCGCCCCAACAGTGGTTCGATCTAGCTGGAGGGGGAGTACCCGTGCTTTCCCCACCAGCGACGGAGCCCATGCCCCCCACAGACCGATTCCCTACTAGAGGAAACCAAGCACAGAGATAGGGGACCGCCGTTTCTGGCCTCTAGGAGAGCCTGCGCCGTGGTTAACACCAACCCCACACCAGACCCAAACTTTCCCACCACCATACTCTTCCCCGCGTAGACCAAACCCGAACGGAAGTGAGGGGCGAGACCGAGCAGTGGTACCGACCGAAACTGGCGCAGCAGCGGAGGCTCTCCTAGGAAGGGTGGAGCAGCGGGAGGCAGCTACGCTGTCACCAACGATTACCATAATATTTTATTTTTAGCTATCTTCTTCATACTCCCTCGCTAAAATAGAATCATATAATTTTTTGTCATTTTTAAAAGTTTAACTAGCTATAAAAAAGACATAAATATCTGAAATACCAATTGCACACAATATGAAAAAGTATTTCACGATCATTCAAATAACATGGAGTTGAGATTATAAATTTTGACACCTTTTCTATATAAATGGTCAAATTTTAAAATTTCGTATTGACAAAAACTATGCGCACCCTACGAACAACCTTCTCTTTCTTTTTATCTTGGGTTAAAACATGCAGGTACGGACAACTGATGAGTCAGATTTATGTTAACTTTTCTCTCAGGCAATTTCGTGACAGATCATGCTGAGAAAGTGACAAGGACATATACAAGGTCAAGGAAGGGGGACGATCAACAGGTATGGTGGCCTAGTTGGTGGAAGGACAAGAAGAAATTGTATGGGGATGCGGCAGTCAAGGAAAGGGAAAACATCAATATTCCTCGCTAAGACTCCAATTGAGGCCAACCATTAAAGGTGGAAAACATGCTCGTGTCTTCGTTGTGCGAAGCACATGCCGCCCTCTTATGTTGCAAAGGTGGGCTCACTACTCTGCAAGTTTAACGATGTAGATTTGAATGAATCTACGACAAATCTGCGGTGGTTATTTTCGAACGGGAGAAGTAATAAATACGTACTCCGCAAAAATGGTTTAAGCAGCTAGCACAATAAGCAGTGGGAGCAAACTCGGAAGGGCACTAGCATCCATATACTATTTATTTAATATGCTTGGTAGATGGCTGAACGGTGTGGGAAAAGTAATAAAGAGAAGATTTGGATTGGTGTTTCGGTTATTTGTTGGGCTATTTGGAGAATTAGAAATGATATTATTTTCAACAAACAAAGTGTAACTAATTTTTTGTAGGTTATCCGGCGAGCTGCTCATACAATTCAACAATGGATTTTCCTTCTCCCGTCGGGGCAGCGGGAGGATATGGTTATTGGATGCAACTGGATGCTAGTGGTTGCTCAGGACTTCTATTTTCAGGCTACTGGGTGGCGGCATCTTAATAGAATAACAAATGCATAGCTTTTCTGTTAGCCGTATTTTCTTTTGGTTGATTCACGTATCGACCTTAGCTTTTCCATAATTGTAATAAGGGAGGATGGATTCTTCCGGATTTGATACTATGATTAATAAAGCAAGCCATGTGCATCTATTGATGCAGATGCTGGGGCTATGCTCCTTTATCGAAAAAAATACAAACAAATATTAAGTAGAAGCAGTCTCATTCTCTGAATCATCGAATGGTGAAATTGTGATATTGACTTCCAGATCACCTGTGTGAATGTGTGATGCCTACATGATGGCTGCAGTTGTGGGAATTTAAAGATTGGCTCATTTTTTTGAATCGGGTCACTCCACTTTTCATTACTTTCACAACGGAAATATACATTATTCAAATGTCAAAGCGGAAAGTAAACGAAGGAAACGAGAAAGAAAGAGCGCCCTAGCACTGATAGGAAACCCGCTGACAAATGAATCGGCATCGAAACATCTTCTACGGGACAAAAACCTATCAACACAAAGACTGGAAACAAGGAGTTCACCATACAGAAATACACAACCATAGCCAAATTCAACAAGTAACTTCTATCCAAGCGCCAGCCCTCAACAGGAAACAGCTCACGGATTTATGGTCTGCATCATGTATGCATATCAATTAGAAAATATTCAATTGGAAATGTTAAATCTTACTGAATATAAAAGTAAACAACTTACCTGTTGAATTGGCTAAAGAAATAAAGACTCGAGCCTTATGTGCCTTAGAAGTCCACGTTTATCCAGCTCAAGCTGAAAACTATGAAGGACAAGGGACAGTGCGGTCTCTAGCATCTCTCCCATATCTGCTTGGTCATATATTTTCTGCATTGTTGCCATGTCCCATGCATACTGCAAACAATGGGTGTAGGCGTTCCTCTTAAATCGCAGGACGTCCTTTGCAGCATCGGGGTAATAGGTACTTCCTCTGTAGAACATATTCAGGTATGGGTTTTGCTGAATGAGTGTGTCCCAGTTTGCAGGGAAGTGCAAACTATTCATAACTTCTGTATACGACATATAGTTCCACTTCTGGAGAATATCGTTTGAAAAGTCATATATACGAGTAAAAAGCTCTTTCTTGTCAACGCGCCAAATGAGGGAGCAATGATGCTGAATAGCATAGGAAGCTGTGTCTCCATTGGTTTTCATCAGGCCAAGGAGTTGCTGGAAATCAGCAGGCAAAGATACCACTGCTCCACTGAAGATTGTCTGTCTGAACATTTCCCCAACGCTTGCATAGTTCTTCTTCGCAAGATTGCCGTCATAATTTGCTGTCCAGGATGCAGCATGGAGAAAAGGTTTTCCAGACAGCAGGTCAACGAAAACATTGTTAGCCTTCAACTTGAAGAAGCATATGTTATTAGTTTCAGGTCTGGCATTAATGCTAGCACACGCCTCATCAGCCGTTTGATATCATCAGTCAGAACAAGGCGCCTATGATTTGGATATCCTGGAGGTGATACATTCGTTGTTTTGGTAATCAGCTTCACATATTCAGACAATGGCAAACTCGTACTCAGTAATTGGGAATACATGTCTCCTGAATAGATGAGAACTTTAGAACGCATAAAAAAGCCAGAAAGCGAAAGAAAAGCGTGCCAACAAAACTGAAATAATTGAAATGTAAAGCAAGAGGCACCACAATGAACCAGTTGAATATTTTCCGCTAATAATGTAAACCACAACATAGATCCGTTGGTAATTTCTACATATTGCAGATATACAGAGACTGAAGCAGAACCAGGCTATATTTTCTGGGGTATACGTGTAGGTGTTGACTATTGCATATTGTGCTAGTGGTCTAGTAGATTGTTTATTTAGAAACAGGTGGCAGTACAGCTAATAATCTGATCTATAATAGCCGAAACATAACATGCATTCCCAATTTCTCGTTGTTATTCAGGATTCAGTCACAGCAAGCTACACACTCAGTGTGCTCAAAATACAGGACGGGTTGTCTGAACATCAGGCAGGATCGCGAGCTCACCGCAGACAGCCCAGGAAAATTGTTCGCCCGTGAGTTGAACACGGAGGAGGCCATCGTGAGAGTTTTTCTGCGCAAGTAGGAAGCTTTGATCAAAGGGAACAAGAATAAGAGTCAGGCTTTTATACACTGGGGTGGGATGAGGTATATGACATGAGTGTGGATACAAGAGACATATACCTCATTTGCGAAAACAAATAACACCCCGCATCTTGTAAACTAATTGCATACTTTGCTGCTGATAATCATAACCGTGACGTACATCCGTTGCTAATTTCACAGATAGAAGCAAAAGCAATCTCCTTTTTTTTCGGATGTAACATTGCTGAGTAAGTGTTAACCGCGAGTCTATTGTTATTTCTAGATTGTGGATATATTAGATATGAATGTTGTGCTAGTGGAATACCCAATTAGAAACTGGTAGCAGATTTACAGCTAATGATCTGATCTATAACAGCAGAAACGTAGCCTCCATTGTGAATTACTCAAGGCTCTCTGAAAACAGCTGCACGGGGAAGAGCGCCCTCAGCAGATAACCGAGCTGAAGATCCCTGAAGCCGTTGAAGATCACTGACCGGCGATGCGTGCTCGACGGTGAGCTCCAGGAAGAGCGTGAAGAGCAGCCGGCTTGCTCAGAGATGAAGAAACCTTCGCGATCGTCTTGGAGGCCGCCAGCGCAGGGAGGCGGCTTTGCTCTGCTCAGAGGAATGGCGATCGATGATCAGGCAGAGGAGGAAGTATACAACGAGGACGATCTCAAGCTCTTCAGTTGTTGGAGCGGGCGATGGGTATCATGGGTTCTTGACTTCTGGTGGGATGGATAAATCCGGCTGACGGTCATTTTTGTTGGACGTGGCTAGCCAGCATCCGGTGCTGGTTGGTCCGGCCCAGCATCCGAGTGCTAGCTGGTCCGGCCCAGCATCCGAGTGCTGGGTGGCTTGGGCCAGCATCCGAGTGCTGGATGGCTTGGGCCAGCATCCGGTGCTAGTTTGGCTATCTCCAGACAACAGCACGTCCAGACAACAGCAAAAAGGACAAAAGCAAGTCAAAAAAGGAAGGAGGACCAATGCTATATCTGTACCACCCTCCAACGGGTGTACAGACCACACAAAATTCGACCCCCCAGACAAAGAAGTCGTCCTGACCAAGAAACTAGTCTTTGCTCCTGCCCTAACTCCTTCTTCCTCCTCCAGATCTCCTTCTTCCTCCTCCAGATCTTGTGCAGAGAACTCCCATGGATCCAAAATAGTTCAGAGCAACTGCACCATCATCTAAGAAGAACACATCTCAGCAGAAGGTAAACCCTAATCTCCTACTTGTCTATTTTCAGCAACATGAACACCTCTCTCCCGAGATCTCCAGATCTCCTTGTCTATTTTCAGCAACATGAACACCTCTCTCCCAGATCTCCACATATCCTTGTCTATTTTCATCAGCAGGAAAACTTACTTGTATATGATGAACAACAGCAGATGCATGGTCAAAAAAACACAAATCAAACATACAAAATTTGGTTTATTTTTCCTAGAAATTTGTGTTGTTGTATTCTGTGCAAAAAGATCTAGCTTTTCATGGACATCTGCACAGATATGGCTAGAAAAACATAAAAGAACATATTTTTTTCATGAAAAATCTGTAGATATTGTTTGGAAAACCAAGATCAAAACATACAAAACTTGGCTTTTTCTGTTGTACCCAACAATTTGCAGACATCATAGTTGGTTCCATGAAAGTTGGTTTCTGTTCTACCCACCAAAAATGTGGTATTATCCATGAACACTTGCAGATACTAGGTTGTTTTACTTTTCCATCATATTTCTAGGCTGATATCAAACTACAAAAGCAACATGCTGGGATACTTTTTACCCCAAACTAGGTTGATTTAAAAACAGATGAACTGTGACACAAGTAATGGGAGAGACAAAAGCATACCTGTGGCACAGATATAACCATAGTTTTCATTTGCGTAGTAACATCATAGTATAGACAAAGATACTAGACATCATAGTAGATAGTATGGTTTGGAGAAAAAAAGAAGGACAAAAGGTAGACAGAAACACCAGTTCTTGGTCAGGGAAAAAATAAAACTGCCAACTAGTAGTGGTCATTCGGAAAACAAACATTCCACATAAGAACAACTATATGTGTTTTTGTTTTCTCCGAAACATAAAAGGCGTAACGATACAGCTGCAGAATGATTTTCCCCTTTCTGCCATTTGATATGCTGATGCCTCTTTTGCCACTACTTGATCATTTTGATTAAAACCTGTATAGTTAAAATGCAAAAATGAACTTGTCAGTTTGGAAAGTAATCAGATAAAAAAGGCAACTTTAAAAAATGGAAATCAGTATGTTTAGGTAGTTCCAGGGTTTTGTATATAAGCTCCTTCTGGCATTGAAAACATGATAGGCCCAAGAAAAAATACATGAGAAACCGAAACATGCTAGGTTTGAAGTAGTTGTTCATTTAGTTGGTTTGGTTCAAAAAACTAACGAGCTTTTTCATTTTAACAGATGTCAGGAATCGATCTGAATGTCAGTCCAACAGAAGATGATGACATTGACATGGATCCTCCGTTTTGCACTCAAGCTCCGCCACCGGAGATGGTTGAAGAATCTCCAGACCCAATAGGCAGCGAGCAGGAAGTTGGTGGTGGTTCAAATGACCACAGTAATAGAGGCCCGCATACCAATTCAGCTTCACACAACGTTGGGAACAACAGCATCCCGACTACTACAATGCCTACAGAATCTACCACTTATCCAGAGTTTGAAGATGGTGAAGATGACATAGCAGGCATGCATGAAGTTCTTTCCACCCCAACAGAACCATTTATTGGTATGCGGTTTGATACTGTCGAAGCAGCAAGAGTACATTATAATGCTTATGCAGCGAAATTGGGTTTCTCAGTTAAGTCTCACACATCCCAAAGGAACAGACATACAGGCACACTGGAGAAGCAGCAGTTTGTATGCAACAAATTCCGCAAACCTAAAACAGATGAAGAGTTGCAGAGGGAAAGGATGAACATTATTGAAGAAGTGAGCCCAGTACAGATGGATGAAGAAAATTCAGAAGGACATGATGAAGATGACAAATCTGGACCATCAAAAAGAAGTTCTAGTAGATTAGCGGTTAAGCGCAAGAGAGAAACTATCAAGCAGACGAGTTGTCGTGCTAGAATGTTTGTGAAGCTAATAAACAACAAGTGGGAGGTGACCTATTTTATTGCAGAGCATAACCACGCCATGGTTGACAAGCCATCCCTCACAAAATACTTGAGATCACACAGGGGTATTCCACCAGATGAGAGAGAGTTCCTAAGATGCCTACACAATTGCAATTTGCAAACAGGTTTGACCATGAAAAACCAAACCATTTTTTCTTTCCCATTTAATGTTTCTAAAGAGTAGTCAGCATTTTGCAAGAATTGTTTTGAACTAGTAGGAATGCACTTGTTGAAAAAATGTAAAACTGCACTTAAGTTGTCTTTTTGCTTTTACCTAACTTGTGTTCTTTAGTCAACCAACTTGGATTAGCCAATTTGTTTTAAGTTGCTTTACTGAATTTTGCTTAAGTTAGTGAGAACACCAGTTGCACACATCAACTGGTGTTTCCAACTTTGTTGATTCAGTGAAGCAACTTAACAAAACAGTGGGTGTACAACTTAACAAATACTTGTGTTCTTTAGTCAACCAACTTGGATTAGCCAATTTGTTTAAGTTGCTTTACTGAATTTTGCTTAAGTTAGTGAGAACACCAGTTGCACACATCAACTGGTGTTTCCAACTTTGGTGATTCAGTAAAGCAACTGAACAAACAGTGGGTATACAACTTAACAAAATACTTGTGTTCTTTAGTCAACCAACTTGGATTAGCAAAAATGCTTAAGTTGATTTACTGAATCAACAAAGGTGGATTTAAAAAAATACAAGTATTCAAAAAAGAACATGCTTAAGTTAATGTGAATCCAAAAATATACATGCTTAGGATCCAACTTAGTTACCTTTTGGGGAAACCAACTTAGTTATCCAACTTAGTTCGCTACTTGAGCATCTTTATGAAACAAGTTTAGGAAAAAAGTAAGTAAAAATTAGTGTGCAACTTATTGCTTCACAAAGTGTTCAAAATTAGTAAGTGTGTACAGTAGCAGGATGAAAATTTTGGTTGGGTTTGGTTTATATGAGTTTCGCTAGTTAAAGCATGCTGATGGAGCAAAAAATTTAGGTATAGAAGATTAAAAAATGAAGCAAGTTAGCCTGCACTGGGATACTACCTTGGATAAAATATGAGTTTGCAAAAAACATACCTTGCCAGTGGTTGCAAAAATGTCTGCCTTCCATTTTATGAAAAAAGTGACCTGAAAAAAATAAGAGTGTAGAATTAGTTGCATGGCAGATGTAGAAACAGTATGTATTGCCTAAAAACACAAAAGTTGATTTCCCTATTGCTATTAAGGAAGGTTTGTTACATGTATCATAGGTTAACTGACATTTTGCTTTATTTTTCATTTGCAAATAAAAAAAATGGCAGGGCGCATGATGGAGATTATGTCTGAATTTTATGGCGAAGATGCTTTTGTCCCATATGGCCCTAAAACGATATCAAACTTGAGGTCAGAATTCAGGAGTGAGAACAAGGAATATGACATAAGTGAGACACTTGACTATTTCAAGGACTTGAAGCAGAAAGACCCAGATTTCTTCTATGATTTCTCGTTGGACGATGAGAACAGAGTTGAACACATATTCTGGGTCGACAGTGTTGCGAGGAAAGCTTATGAAGAATCCTATCATGATTGCGTGTCTTTTGACACAACCTTCTTGACAAATCGCTTCAGCATGCCTTTTGCCCCCTTCGTCGGGATAAACAGACATGGACAGTCATTCATGTTGGGTTGTGGTTTGATTCGAGATGAGAAACAAGAAAGTTTTGAGTGGCTGTTCCGCACTTTCCTTAAAGCAATGCATGGCAGGCAGCCGTCGAACATAATCACAGATCAGGACTGGGCTATGAGGTCTGCGATAAAAGCTATTTTCCCAGTAACCTGGCATCGAAACTGTCGCTGGCATATAATGAAGAAAGCTAATGAGAAACTTGGTTCTTTCTTAGGAAGGCGTCCAGGTTTGGCTGAGGAATTCAACTCATGTGTTGATGAGAGTTGGACTGTAGAAGAGTTTGAAGCCCGTTGGCAAGAAATGGTTCTGAAGTGGGAGTTGGCAGGAAATGAAACATTTGATTGGTTAAAGAAAAATGCCCACACATGGGTTCCATGTTACTTCAAAGATCGCTTCTTCCCCTTCTTGCAGTCAACTCAGAGAAGTGAGGGGTTCAACGTTGTGCTGAAGCGGTATATTCATCCTCACAACTCAATTAAGCATTTTGTGCAGCAATATGAGAAAATTCAGCGGAAAATTTTAGGAGTTGAGGGGAACAATGACTACAGGACAGAACAGCTTGAGGTAGTGCCACAATCAACTTTCCCGATTGAGAAGCATGCGCTTACAGTCTATACAAGGGATATCTACCACAGATTCAAAGTTGAGTTTGAACTCATTGGTAGGTACAATGTGCAGGTTCTTGCACCAAACATGTACTATTTGGTTCCTAACAGTGAGAGGTGCTACCCATACGGGGAAAGAAGCTACATGGTAAATGCAAGTGGTGAAAACAGCTACAACTGTGACTGCTGCAAGTTTCAGCGCGACGGTTTGCTTTGCTGTCACGTCTTAAAGGTATTCACACACATAGGCATTGATAGGATACCAGAGAGGTACATCACAAAGAGGTGGACTCAACTTGCAGTTGAAAGTGTCACAATGCCTACTGGTCCTGCGTTGGATGAGTTGATGCCGGAACAGTCGCTACAGAAGTTGCGTTATGCAAATTTATGTACATCATTTGTACAGGTTGCTAAACTGGGCAGTGAAACTGAACAAGCAGCAGCTATTGCTCGCAGACACATTAGGGAGATGAAGGCTGAGTTTGTGCAATTGAAGAAAGTACGGAGGAAAAAGGCTAAAAGCAATACATCTACAAATGCAGCACAGCCAACAGTACCTACTTATGCGCATCAGCATACATCAGATCCTAATGCCCCGCATCATACACCTGGAGCTAATGCACATCAGCATACAGCTAGCCGTAATGCCCCGCAACCTACACCGAGCGGTAATGCACATCAGCAAGGAGCAGGTCCTAGTGCACCGCAACCTACTCCTAGAGCTAATGCACATCAGCAACAATCAGGTCCTAGTGCGCCGCAACCTTCATCGAGTTCTAATGCGCAGCAGGAAACAACGGTTCCTCATGCCCAGCAGCAACCAGCAGCTCCTACCGCGAAGCGTGCAGCACCTTCGGCTCCTACTACTCGTCAAGCAAGGAATGCAGCGCCTTTGCCAAAAACTAGTACCAGTAAACGAGCAAAAGCTACTGGTAGGAACTGGTTTGAAACTTCCGCTCCTACGGGACAGCAAACAAAAACAACGGAAAACAACCAGCAAGTTCTTGTGGAACAAACTTATGCATCACCTCAAGGTGTCCATGTGGGTCCTTCTCCAAATGCAAAGTTCTCAGGAACACAGACAGAACATACGTCGTCTGTGCCACAATCTGCTGCACCTCAGCATCGAAGTTGTGCGAATGAGCAAGCATCTTTGGGACAACAATCTGGTGGTGTTGTTGCGCCAAGAGATGAACCTTTCGTTATTCTCAATCCTCCCAGATCTAATACTAAAGGTCGTAAGAAAAGTAGAATTCCAGCAGGTATTGAGTTGCAGCCAAAAAAAGTGACTTTGTGTGGTGTGTGTGGACATCCTGGTCATAACACTGCGACGTGTACTGCTGCGTTAGGCAATAAGGACAGGCACCCATGAAAAAGGCAGCAATTTTTTGGGGGGAAAACAACTAGAGAAAATGAAGACATGATGTGTAGTCATGAATATGTAAAAATGTATTGCTCTTTATTTATATAAGTATGAACATACATTTTGGAGCAGCAAATTCCATAAGGTGTAGTATTACAAAAATGCTTGATTTAACAAGCAACTATACCTCATTTCTTCTTCATTATAATTGCTTTCCATTTCACAGTATTCTTGACAGATGTAACCCATGTATGAGCCATCTTCTTCCTGATGTTTGGGATGTGAGACGCTGAGTAGTTTGGTAACTTCCTGCCATTCCAATGTTCTGCATTGAACAGCGTGCAAATGCCACATTCCGTGCTGCAGTGTGTGTAAAAACCAATTTAGTTTTGAATGGGAGAAAAACTTAGTTAAACATGGAGAAACAAAAAAACTTTGAACATATGCGGAGAACCCAAGTTAGTTCAAATGGGAAATGAAGTTAGTACATGTGTAAGAAGAAAGTTAATTGAACTGGACAAACAACTTGTACATTTTTGCGGGATTGTGGCACACCTGGATAAACATAACTTGCTGGATAAACATAACTTGTGTGAATTCAAGTTAGTTTGAATGGCGGATGAAGTTAGTACATGTGTAGAAATCAAATTAGTTTTGAATGTCAAACAACATGTAGTAATTTGGGAATCAAAGTTAGTACATGTGTAAAATTAAATTAGCTTTTCGAAATGTCAAACAACTTGTACATCTTTTGGGAATCAAAGTTATCTTGAATGGGAAATCAAGTTAGTGCATGTGTAGAAATCAAGTTAAATACATGTAGAAACAAAACCTCTGTACAACTTACTACATGTTTGGAAAAAACACAAAAGTCAGTACATATATATTTCCCAACTGAACTCACTTGGTCCCTTGCTTTGGTGGCTTTATGTCTTCGGGGCCTTCGAATCTACTGAGCTTAACTGGTGAATTTGCATAATACTGGTCCCACAATGTGTGAATAGCTGAAAGGATGTCCTCGACATTTTGAGCTAATTTTCTATCAGACAAAGATCTAACGGAATCCAGCACCTCGAATCTCCTATCCCTAATGTTGATGACGAATAACCAATAGTGGTTCACTGGCTCATCTGCGTCAGGTACCAAGTCTTCAATTACTGGCAACATCACCTACATTTTATTAGAGGTAAAAAGGGTAAATTAGCATGCAGACCATTGACACAAAAAAAGGATCATCCCGGAAACACAAAAAGTTGGTGTTGGTTTCATGAAAGTTGGTGTTGGTTTCATCATAGTTGGTTTCATGAAAGTAGTAATTATAAAAGTTGGTGTTGTTCTTTTTTATTTAGGTGATAATGCAAAGAAATAGGAAATGAACAAAGTATTCAACCTAAGAAAAAAATGTTTGCTAAATACAAGTTTACTGAATTTACAAGTTTACTGAAAGAATCTGTTGCTAAATACAAGTTGAGCATGCTTGTGAATCCAAGTTTACTGAGTCACTAATGCAACTTAAGTATCCAACTTGTGCATGTCTTGTAATTCAAAAAGTTTGTTTTAGTCACTAAATGCGACTTAAAAATTGTTTTTGATAAATCCATGTTGGTTAGTTAAGGAACACAAGATAGGCCAGAAAAAATTGTCGCGTCTAAACTAAGACAACTTAAGTGCCACTGTAAAGAAAATCAAAGTTAATCATGGTATAGAAAAACTAAACTTACAGAGTCTTTCCTGTCAAGGTGTGCAGTAGCCTTGTTGAAGTGTTTTTTCAACTCCTTCTCATTCTTTTTCAAATCTTTGAGTAGATGCTGCAGATAGTAAAATAAAAAGCATGTGATTATGAATATACACATGGTACAGCAAAAAGTACAGAAAAAGTAGACCAAAAAAACACACAAAAAATATGGATTCGTACCGAAACCCTCAAAGGCATAACAATCTTCTTCACATCCCTATCTTTCCTCAACATGATGGACTCGATTCCAAGTTCCATTACAGTATTGCTCACTAAACCAGAAGGCATCATTGAGTTGGCAAGCTCTTTCAGTGATACAAAAAACCTTTCATAGTTGACAATTATTGGAGATTTGTCAATTTCCTTGCCCCTCGTAGATCTCCGTCCATGGGCAATCACTGCATTGTACAACTCTTTGACCTCTGCTGAACATGTGAACAGGCTACTATCTTCATACGTGATGTATGGTGATAACTGACAAATAGCTTGCCTAATTAGTCTGCGTCGCTTCTCTTCTGGCCTCTCAGCTGCTGTTGTGCTTTCCTCTGCTTGAGAGCTGGATGCAATGTTGTTCACCGTAGTTACAGGAGTCTTGAACCCACTACCAGTAAGGACAGTGCTGTTGTCGGTAGATCGTTGTTCCTTACTGTACTTCTTCTCCTTTTCAACCTTGTCAACGGCTTCACAAGCTTCTTTCCAGGTTGCTTCATCCCAATCATCTACTTCGCTGCCAAACCGTTCAGCATCCAAGTCAACTGGTGTTATACCAAATGAGTATGGAGTGTTTGTGTCGATTTTTGCAGGGCTATCAAAACCAAGATCAAAACTCGGAGCATCCGGGGCTCTGGCCAGCATAGCACGTTTCCTCGTGACCTCATCAAGATTTGTAATCTTTGGTTCAGGGGGTGGACAGGTTTTACGTGTAGGGCATGTAGCTTCTCTGTTTGCTGGAATCCCCTGCGGCAGTGGTGCATGTTTCTGTGGTGCTTTCATTACTTTAGTTGGTGACACTCGGGAATGAGGCATGACTTGTGGGATTTGCTGATGTTCAGTTCCTCTGGAAGATGTTGGCTGAAATGGATTTGCTCTTGTTGGTCTTGCATCTGCACATGCAGTGACAAAATTATTTTTGCTATTGGGAAAACCAGAAACTGGCTTTTGGGAAAACCAGAAACCAAGGCAGAACATTTTTAAAAACAACTTTGTTCCTTGTGTTGATGCAAGTTAAGCATTGTTCTGATACAAAAAAGAAAAAAAGAAAAGTATGCTAATAGATTTGTGTGTTACTGAAAAAACTTACTTGGTGGCACTGCACAATGAGACATGACTTGGGGATTTTCCTGAACCCCATAATTAGGAACTGCAGTGACATGCTTGTTTTGCTTTGCCAAGTTGGTTGTTCCATGTGGGATATTTGTGCTCACTTTCACTACTTCTGGTTCGGTTTGTAATGTGACTGGGATTGTTGACTTCCCAGTATCATTAGCTGATAACCTGCTTTTCTTTTGGTTTTGAACTGGACGTTCACGATGTACCACCTGCTTCTGTCTGAAAGTCTTTTGCTTCTGATCTGCACCTTGGATATCCAATCTATGCACATTAAAGCACTCTGCTGTGAGCTTTTGTATTGCCTCATCACTACCAAAAGTGGTAAGTGGTGGGTCGCTTTCCAGAGTTGACTGCTTATCCTTCTGTATCACACTCATGAACACTCCCTTTGCATACAAATGGGGATCGTTGTCGAAAATTTGAGGGGGTTCTATGTAAGGAATGTCAATTTCACGTCTTATCTCTGAGCCAACCAACTCTTGTAGTTCAGAAAATGGACTGCAATCTGATACATTTGGTGCATCATCATTGTCATGCTCGTGATTTGTGTGCAACTGTGTTGAGCGTTCTTGCTCAGCCCTCCTTCTAATACTCTGAATAAGACCCTGAGTTGAAAAATCATCTGAACTTGTTTCATTGTCAGAAGGCATCTTCTTGAGATTGCTAGATGGTGCATCATTTGATTTCTGAGGTGTCAGCCTAGCAGATCTTCTTGGAGCCGGTTGCAAGTAATCAGCTGAGTGTTTAACTTGTTCATATTCCCCTCTAGCTCCAGTGCTATGGTTATCATTTCTGACATCTGCATCATCTTCGACTCCCCTGTTGTTATCAACTTCATCTCCCCTGTTGTTATCATCTACATTGTCACAAACCCTCTTCCTGAGGTTGCTAGATGGACCATCATGGGGTTTTTTAGGTGTTAGCCTAGCAGATCTTCTTGGAGGCGGATGCAAGTTGAATGCTGGGTCTTCGTGCTGTTCATCTTCCCCAGTACCAGTGCTATGGTTGTCATTCTTGCCATCTGGGTCATCTTCATCTTCCCTGTTGTCATCATCTTCATCCTCCCTGGTGTCATCATCGTCATCGTCTTCGCCATCACTATCTTCTTCAGATTCACGTTCTGCATTATTATCATCAACACCTTCATCGTCACAAACATCCTCATCATGAACAACTTTGTCATTCCGTTGCCTCTTCCTGCTACCTCCCTGCTCTTCATCCATTAAATTCGCAAACGATTCGACAAAGGTGCCAAGCCTGTTTGATATGTCTGTGCACAGCTCCCCAACAATTACAGCAATTTTTCGTTTCTTCTGCATATACAAGGCAACTTAGTAAAAATGCATATGAAACAACTTGGTTTTACTATGTAATTCAACTTACTGTAACACAAACTAAAAAAAGACACGGTGAAACTAGATTAGTCAGTAGATACAAGTTAATCATAGTGGGTATGCAACTTAGAATTAGTGAGTATGCAACTTAGCACACGTGTAAAGCAAAACAAAAAAATCACATGCGAAAAACAGATTTAGGTAAAAAATGTGGAACTAGCCAATTTCTTCTATTCAATATACAACTTGGCTTATATGTGGAACCATTAAAAAACGGCAACTACACAACTTACTTATATGTATGCACCTTCGGAACAAAAATGATGCGCTACTTAACAAATAAAAAGCCAAATCAGTCCTAAAATGGTAGATAACTTAGATACCAGAACATGTAAAAAGTTCACTCGTGAGATGCAAAAAAATTAACTATAGTCCAACATGTATACCTCGCTTGCAAATTTCCGTGGCAACTTTGAAGATACAAATTCCTCCGCCCTGGTCATTCCCACAAAAAGAGAGTCTCTTAAACTTGCACCAATTGTTTCTTTCAACTTTTCATGCAAACACAAAAACGAAAGAAAAAAGACAGAGCACCGTGTTAGTCAAAAACAAAGTATATGATAGAAAAGGCACAAAAAAAAACCCCGAAAAAAAAGAAACTGAAAAAAAAAGTTCATTGGTTCAGAACACTTACTCTAAGCTTCCCAAACTCGCCATTGCCTTTAGAGTCCTTGCGCATAACATTTTGTATGAGCCTATCGTTCCATGCTGCAGCCCGAATGGGGCACTCTTCATCAGTTGCTACAGGCTCATCAACCACCAACGAATCGAGGTAAAGTATCTGCAAAAACAGATAGAACATGATTTGGTTCAGGTAAAAAAGGAGAAAAGTTGGTATCGTGAAAACACTATAGTGTGGTTCCAAAAAATAAAGAAATTTGGTTTTGAAGTTTACCACTAGGTGATGCAGGCAACAACACACAGACTTCTTCTTCACTCCCATCTTCTTTACTTCAGCAATGATTTGATCAATTGCAAACTGTGCGAAGTTTAACCGGCGGAACTGATTGAGATCAAATAAACTGGTGTAACATTACACCTGGGACTTATAGTTGGACTTGTTGTAGGGCTAATGAAACAGCTGATTACTCCCGCAAAATATGCACGGAGAAACTTCATATCTGCTGAACCTCCCATGTCTGATATCATTTTGCACCAATCAACAAAGTCTGGTGCTGAACCACTTTCTATTCCATACTCTTCGTTCATGAACTTAATTGGTTCCGTTTCCATTTCATAACAAACAGGCATGCCTTCATTTCGGATCCCAAAAATCCTGGTGTAGCTGTCAGCAGTAACTGGAATGCTCCCCCTACCAGGAATGGCAAGCTCGCTTCTTATGGGATCGAAGCATGAAAGCACCCACATACTCAGGTCAACGGGCATTTCTTTAGCTTCAACCTTTAACATTCCTCCCCAGCCCCATTCTTCAATGAGTTCCTTCTGAGCTGGCACAAGTATCTTGTTAAGTTTAAACAACCTTGCAGGGGAAGCTCGATTCCTTCCAAGCTGAACATAACAGAAAGGAATGTTAGTTGAAACCCAAAAAAAACATTGAATTACGAATAAAAAATATGTAAAAGATTAAAAGAGAAAAGTCCGTACAAAAAACTCACTACCTTAAAGCGTCGGGCAGCTGTAGGCTTCGGTGCTGCATTTCTGGATGGGTCAACAGAGTTCCTGGCTGCAAAAACATTTGGTGGAGCAGGTGCTGCTGCTGTTGAGATAGTTGTTTCTCGGACAACTCCAGAAACTTGTGGTAACCGTAGTCGGGACCGCTTATCATTATCCTTATTCATAATTTCAGAATTTTTGGCACTGTAGAAATAGAGAAAAAATGCATTAGACAACTAAAAAACTATGCAACTATAAAATACCCAAAAAACAGCAATCAAACACTTAAAAAATGTGGAACTACACACATATGAAAACTTAAAAAAAACTAAAGAAGTATTTAGTTGCGATGGTAAGTTGCATAGACTAATGTTAACTTGCATAGCCACTATAGTTAAGTTGTATATTTAAAAAAATTAAGTTGTATACTCAGTGTTGTTAAGTTGTATACCCACTATTGAAAAAATTAAGTGTGTATACAACTAACTAGTAGGAATTGTTAAGTTGTATACCCACTATTGTTAAATTGTACACCACACTATGATTAAGTTGCATCCACTGTCCAAAAAAATATATATCACCACGTCTAAGTTGTACATCACTGCCACTATGTTGGCTACAAAAACAACTATAGTAAAGTTGCACACAACTACATATGAACTTGAAAGTCCATGCATCTAGGATGCCTACAGTTAGTACTAAATCGGCTAACATGATTTGTCAACTACCTTTTGTCTTGGATCACATATGAGCTAAGTTGCATTTTGCACCCCAATAAAATTGTACACTCACAAAAAATCTGCTAAGTTAGTGTTTTATAGATGGTGAAATTCACAAATGTGCTGAGATGCATACCCCACAATTCCTAAGTTGTATACCTACTAATATTAAGTTGCACATCCCTACTAGTAAATCCTCATAAAAGTCTCTTCACCAAAAGCTCTGTACTAGACCTTGCTTTCAAATTATGAGGCATCAACAAGATGTTAATCAATGTTCTGACTATACAAAATGAAATTGTTTGCCCATACAGAAAAAAGAACAAGTAAGCGTAGATGAAGCAGAAGGTAATGAAAAAACAGTGACTGATCTCTCCCTGGTATGCAACTTAGCACTAGCGGTATTTATGTTAATAAGCAAATCAAGGCAGTAAAAATTTGCATCTGTATAGTATGATCAACATCACAAAAAGGAGTAGAAAAAAATTATCCCTGGTTTTCTGAATAAATAGCACAAATGTCCAATTATCCCTGGTCTCAGCTGCAAATTTGCATCTGTATAGTATGATCAACATCAAAAAAGGAGTAGAAAAAAATTGAACAGGTAGAGGTGCATTCCCCATCAACACGTATCGTCAGCACACAAAAACAATCTACAGCTCGAACTCCTCCTCACGTAGTGCCATTTCTGCAGCCTCCTCATCATCATCATCGAGAGCAAAATTACTGGTTCCCTCTCAGCTGGCTTGAACATGTAGAAACATGAAGATGCAGAAAATCCATGGTGGCCACCTCCTCCGCGGCGACGCACCATGATTTGTTATGAAGTAACGCACCATTTATCGTTGGTCAAAAAGCCTACCATTGCATCTACCTTGTACATTATGGTTCTTATGATTTGGCACAAGCGTTGCACACACAGCAAAAAATCAAGGGCAGTACCACCAGGACTATACGCCAGCAGCTACCTAGCAAAAAGTCCTCAAGAGAAATTAATTCGTGATTGGCTCGAATTGGTCCTCAACAACCACGAAAATTAGTTCGTGATAGGCTCGAATTGGCTCGAATTGGTCCCCACGAAAGTAATTTTGCAGGGGACTACCTATGCATCGAATTGCTCGCTCCAAAAAAATGTACGAACAACAAGCAAAAATTAGCAGGGGATGAAGCTAGGAAAAACCTCTGGAACGGCCGAAAATTGGTGACCTCGCACCCCGCCGACGACCGCACCTAGATCTCCCGCCTTGTTGATCCCCACCGCCGCGCTCAACACCGCGGATCTCGACGACTGGCTAATGGAGTGGCCGCGCACTCTCTGGTCGCGTCGACAGATGGAACACCTCGACGCACGCGACCTCCTCCCCCCTGCCGAAAATCGTCGCCGAACAACGACGGGGAAGCCTCACTCCCCGGCGCAGAGCTCGCCGCACTACGGCGCGGTTCACACTACCACCAACGAGGAAAGGCCCCCCCTACGGCGAAACTCCCAGCGTCCGAGATCGCCGGCCTCCGCCACCGAACGAGATCGCCGGCCTCCGCCAGCGAACGAGATCGCCGAGCTCCGCCACCAGCACCGAGAAACCCTAACGCGAGAGGGGATTTGGGATCGCGATGGAGAGAAGAGGAAGAGAAAATGGAGGAGAAAACGTCGCGGGTCTGCCTCTCCGAATCGACAACAGAAGACGACAAAAACAAGTGGGGATGGTCCGGGTTTCAGGTGCGAAACGGTCCGCGTCCAGGTGGGTTCCGGTCGCTAGAGCCACGTGAAATCCGTCCGTCAACAGCGAATCCAACGGCTCACGAGCGAGTGCTCGGTTTGACAGGGAGCATCCAAGCACTTTTTAGCAATTGGGTTTTTGTTTCTCCCATTGTCGGTGTTTATTTTTCACTTAATGTCCACATCATCAAGGTTTTTATATTGTCATCGTTGTGGTATCTTTTTTTTTTCCAGCAGTACTGTACCGTAACACTGTAAGATAGTATCATAATACTATACTAAGATTTTCATTTTGAATAAAACAATATGTATATATATTAGTAACATACCTCAAAATAGATTTAAATTTAGTTTTCATTTGAAATTTTAATTGAGAATTTTGTTTAAGTTAGAATACTTAACTGGACGTAGATACTCTTCTTTATATATTCATCTCACCCAGAGTAAATAGACGTATTGTATGAATATTTAGTCAGCATCGATATTATAAAATAACTTATTTTGGAGCTTGCTATGTGTTTATATTTTTTACTAAGATGTGACATCGTATGGTATCGATTTTACTGAGATCATAAAGATATGATATCGATTTTACTGTTGTTTATGTTGATTAATAGATTGACGATCATTTTTGTAAAAAAACGAAGAAAAAAGAAAACCTTAGCCTCGCCTCCCCTCGTGTCTGTCACATCTCACCACTATCTTTCCCTCTCACGGTAGATCCTAATGTTGCTCTTGCTATCTACTCCTCCTGATTTAAAATAATGTGTTTAATTTTTTCTAGATATATAAAGATGGTTTTTTTTGTTCTGAAATGGGGTCACGTAGGCTTTCCATTTATTACAGCGTTTTAAATATTCAAAAGTTTGCAATCATGTATTGGATAGGGTTGAGAAATGTTTCAACCATCAAAAAATAGAAAGCAACATGAAGTTACTAATATGAAGCCGTCCAGTAGCCTAGAAATAGAAATCATGTACAACCCTTAATATACAGTTGCATCTAGTAATCATAGGTTTCCACTGATCCATCCGAAGAAGGTAGACCATTGTTATATCCAATGCGCAGTGTAAAAAATTGTCTAGCCACTAAAAACATGTCGATATAGCCATATATCTAGATAAGCTTGTGCAGCTTTTTTTTTGAACGAATCGTATACTGTATTTTAGACTACAATACTCTGATTGGCTGGCTGCTGTCGTGGCACAGAACTCCCAATCATCGTGATCGTACACATTCATGCTACGTGTGTACAGACCCAGATCTGGAACAAGGCGATTAGTAGCACAGGTAGTATGAACGGGACGTTGATTGGCAAGAAAAGAAATACGGGACTGAGTACCACTTATCTTAATCTGGATGGCTGAAGCGTTTAACGAGTCTTCATACTCCCTCGCTAAAATAGAATCATATAATTTTTTGTCATTTTTAAAAGTTTAACTAGCTATAAAAAAGACATAAATATCTGAAATACTAATTGCACACAATATGAAAAAGTATTTCGCAATCATTCAAATAACATGGAGTTGAGATTATAAATTTTGACACCTTTTCTATATAAATGGTCAAATTTTAAAATTTCGTTTTGACAAAAACTATGCGCACCCTACTTTAGAAAGGAGATGGGCATTAAGATGTCAACATACAAAGTTACAAACACCAGCCTAAACATCGAAGCGAGACAATTTTATGATCAGGTGGCAATAATCTTTCCTCATGTCTATCGGAAGCGCCAATAATGATCTGAACTTGTACAGGCTCTCATCATAGGATAGGATGCCATACACTTTCATCATATCATGAGGTGCTAGGTCTGGTATCTCCCGCAGGGTCCCCAACATCTCTTGGGGGGAAGCCGCCTTTGGATGAAATGTCAATTTTAATGGCCTGGCCGATGCTTCGAGATGAGCGTCTATTCGTCCTGCGGGGGCATGGCTGCGGGAGGAGGCGTCGAAGTATTGGGACACCACGGAGGCGATGAAGTGGGGGAAGAAGTGCAACTTAGGGTCGTAGTAGCAGACGGAGCGCAACTCCATGCTCCTGGTGTCAAGCTTGATCCGCCTTGTCCCAAGGTCACCATGGACGCCCTTGTGGTACGTGGTCTTGTGCACAACCAAGCAGAGAACATCAGGATCGTGAAGGTCCACGGTGGGATACGTGGGCCTAATACGCGGGACTATGCCGTGGTAGCCTGGGAGAGACCAGAGCTCTTGGCAGTCCACGACGCCGACCTTGTCCCACGTCGTCATGTCATCCATCCTGAGCGCCCACATGTTTATGCTGAAAGCATGGCGGGAGACCGCGCAGGCGGTCGCGCCAGGGCAGCCACAACAGCAGCGAGGGGATACCTCCACGAACCTAATCGCGCGGCCATCATCAGTGGGGCTTATGCTCCTGTAGGATGACGCGTCATTGCGATCGATGTGACTAGCACACATGTCGGGCTGCACCGGAAGAGACAGGTAACGTAGCTGGGGTGTCTCCTGCCACAGGTCGGGGCAGAGGATGATGCCGCGGAGGTAGTCGACCCAGAGCACGAACCGATCCCCGATGGGTATGACCCGATCGGTGGCCCAGCAGGAAACCTCCTCCCTCTTGCCCTCGTCGTGGATGACGGGCAGCTTCTTGAGCTCCCACTGCCAGTCATGAGATCGGAGCATGCACAGGTCGGCCACCACCGGCTGAGACCCCTCTCCGTTGTCAAGCCAGGAACGCAGCGCCGCCACAAGCACCTCGTCTTGGCCGCGGCGCAGGAGCGCCGTCCCATGGAAATCCATATTGCGCTTCTCTTTGTGCCTCCCTTTCATGTAGCAAGGTGGCAGCAGCGAGAGCGATGGCGGCCGGGAGGGGTCTGCGGCAGCGTCGCCCGCGCAGTAGATGAAGTAGTCGGACATGTTCCGGTCGTCGTCATCATCCCAACAGGTGCTACCGTTATTCTCGATTTTGACGAGGACCGAGTCCCCGTGGGCCGCGATGGCGTAAGAGCGGACGTTGTGCCCGTCCAGCTGCGGCATGCCGGGGCTATCGAGGCGTAGGCGCGATACCGCCGGCGGCGCGGCGAGAACGAAGGAGATGCTGATGGGACGGCCTTTGGCGGTGCGAGCGCGTGCCACGGTCTTGGTGTCCGGATCGCCGCGCGCGGCCCCCAAAGAAGTACTCACCGACCAGAATCCATGGAGGATACGCGGCGGCCGTCGGCGCCGGCGCCGACGAATTGTCTGAGGGTAGGTGCTCCGCCCGGGTTTCCATGGCACGCGCGTCGTCCGTGATTGATCTGATCGCGCGCGAGACAGATGGAGTAAGCCTGGCGCGCGGGGAGAATCTCAGGCGCACGCGTACAAGGCGGTGGGATCACATCCTTCCGTCCGTGCCGCGGTGCGTAATTCCACGCCCTGACCCTTCGTATTGGCCGCGGCGCAGGAGCAGGCGTGTGTGCACGACGCTCCGAAAACTGGTTGCGGTGCGTGGATGGCTGCGCGCGTCTCATGCCTGCCTGCCGTGCACATTAATTAATTAACTGAAACCCCAGACGCTGGATTCGTTCGGTATTCGGTGCACGTGCGCATTAGTTACAAATGAACTTGCGTATGTGTACCCCTCGCCGGGTTTTCTTCTTTCTTTTTTTCTTTTATAATTGACTACTCTCTTCGGTCTCTTTTAATTGACTTGAATTTAGTACAACTTTATAGTAAATTTAAGTCAATTAAAACGGAACGGAAGCGGCACATACTTATGTTTGTTCATTCTGAAATACTCCACCCAACTATTCTTGACTGCTTTTTCCTGTTGGATGTGTCATTACGTATCATGGTTTGCTTCAATTAATTCTAATAAAACGCGAGGTTGGCGGCACCAGATTTTCTAAGCCAGAGATTTCACCCACGGCGGCGCTTCGCCAGCCCTCCCTACGGCGGCTCCCATTATCGTGGCCTTCCAGCTACTGCAACCAACGCGGGACGGCGGCGATGTGCAGTCAAGCTCGGACGGGCCACGACCTACACAGTTCACTTCCTCATCAATGGAAACAATTATCATCAATTTCGGATTATCATCCAACTGACCTCATCGTTTAATTTACTATTTCAAAATTACTACTTTAGTAGTAGTACAACTTATACTTTCATAATAAATGAGCTGGTTCATCATATGCATGTATGCCTACGTCTGACAGCTGGGCCCCTCATTTGATGGATTGATCAAAAAAAATTCCCCTCTTTCCTTTCTCAGGCTACCAGCATTTTATCTTGCCCGCACATGAAAAACCAACACGAGCCCAAACAAGGGATGCGGACGATTTTTTAAACCGCCACTTTCTCATTTGGACGGCCCAATGGGACGATCAAAACCTACCCATTTTGGGTGTTACCCATCTTCCCTTAGCTGCAACTTTATTTGCGTTCCCCCATCATCCATTCAAAATCTGGACACGACCCGTACTGATTTTCTCAACATTTTCGGACCAAACAACAAATACCTGATAACAAATCGTTTCCTACTACTGTCAGTCACACACCTTCAGGCCAACCGATGCAACTCAACACCAAACATCCACCACAATCAGCGCGCACCAACCAATCAATATTACAGCAGGCTGTGGCGATAATTATACAAGAATACGTTCAATCATCAGTGCATACAACACACAGCCAGCAGCGGCAGGAGCAGCCGACAGACCGACCACAACAAGCAGCCAGCCGGCAAGGCTCCTCGACACCTAGCAAGCATCCTTGAGGATGAGTGGCAGCGTCAAGACAAAGAGCACTTTGAGCACGCCCTGATAATGCTGCTGTATATGAACCACCAGAGAGCGTGCGGTACGAGGCAAAGAGGTGGGAGGTGACCATTATAAGAATCCACCCAATCATCAATACATACAACACACAACAAGCAGCCCGCCAGCAAGGTTTCCCAAAACATCCTCTTCCTCCTCGACGCCTAGCTCCACCACCAGACACCTGCACATCACAGCCAGCACCAGATATTACCTGGACATTCGCCTCACATATTATCACATCCAATAAATAGAATCTACGCATGCATTTGAACAATACAACGAAAGACAAACCATACGAATCATGCGAACCAGGAGCAGAGAATCCATTTACTAACAAGCTATATGACTAAAACACACAGGAACCCAAATTCAGACCATAGGCCTAACAAAACTCCAGGAAACCCAACATGGAGCAAAGCTGGCCCACAGTAGCACCAAAGTTTCAGATATCTCATCCTAGGTAGGACACTTTCATACAAATATCAAACTTCACAGAATACCAAAATGCACTGAGCACCATTAGAAACCAGAGCACCAGATAATCTACACCAACTGCACATTCCCAGTACCAAAGTCAGCAAAGCAAAGGCCTACAGATTACTCAAAACTTCATTCCAAGCAATTGCAAGATACTATGTGATAGCAGATTATAGTAACAGCAACATCTAGACACCTGCACATCACAGCCGGCACCAGACATTACCTCGACATTCGCCTCACATATTATCACATCCAATAAACTGAAGCTACCCATGCATTTCAACAATACAACGCAAGATAACCACATGAATCATGCTAACCAGGAACAGATAATCCATTTACTAACAGGTTATATGACTACTACACACAGAAACCCAAATTCAGACCATATTATAGTTCTAACAAAAGTACATGAAACACAGCATGGAAGCGCAATAGCGCCAAAAGCTTCAGAAATCTGATCCTAGACTGAGCAAAATTGTAAACCAGAGCACCATATAATCTACACCAACGCACATTCCCAGTACCAAAGTCAACAAAGCAAGGCAGGAGATTACTCAAAAAATCATTCCAAGCAATTGCAAGATATGTGTGATAGCAGATTATAGTAACAGCAACAAGGTTTCTTTCTTCAACTTCCCTAATCAGCGACCATACAAAGCAAGATTCTTTTACAGGTGATGGTCATGCTTTGATGCTAAATTGACCAAGCCAACAGTTTTTCAAATCATCCAGAAACAGTCTCTGCCATGCACCAAAAATTACCACATCAACAAATTCACAGATCATGCTTCTAGTCAGATTACACTCACATGAATTCGTTTTAGTTCTGAAACAAGTAAAATGACACTGTTAAACAGTACACATGACTAGACCGTCCGGAAGTAATACTTCCCTTACCAAGATTTGCAAGTATATAACAAAGAGATGAAATATTTTCAGCTAAAAATCAAGATGTATAGATTACAATTAAAAAAAAAGGTTCTAGCAAGAGAGAAACATGAGCTTAGGCAGAACTAAGCACATGATTATCAAGTCCAAGAAAATTGGAAGCTGGATGTTTTCATATACAAGCATATTTGAGCCTGAACATGAAAAAAAAACCCAACTACAAGGTACTTATAAATCGTCCCAAGCATACCAAAAGAGAGAGCCACCAGATTATAACAATAACAGCAAAGCCTTTTTAACTTCTATAATCAGCGACCATGAAAATTAAAATGGTTTTACATGTTATGATCTACTCCCTCCAGTCTCTTTTAATTGACTCGGATTTAGTATAACTTTATGCTAAATCTGAGTCAATTAAATAGGACCGGAGGGAGTAGCTTTCAAGCTAATTGATCAAGCAAATAGTCAAATCATTCAGAAAACGACATCTTTCAGCAAACAAAGATTGACCACATTAGCAGTTCCACGCATCATGCTTCCAAACAGTTAGATGCAAAAATAATCTGCAATTGCAAGCTAGAGCCTACTCCAATTGATGCTAAAATATCAAGCCAATAGTCAAATCGTTCATGTCAGGAAACAAAGATATACCACGTAAACAGTACAATCTAAAATATAAACCAGCAGATCATCAGCTTGAAGCACGAGCACAGGGGAGAACCATAAAGATCACCCAAACACATCGGAGTCAAAGAACCCAAATGCAGCAACCAACTCAAGTGCGAGGCAAAGACAGTACCTTTGGATGCCAAATATCAAGGACCTCCTGACAGCGGCGGGCGAGGGGAATTAGTAGTCATATGAAGACCTGCTTCCTAAGCAGAGTTGTACATCTCATCTTAGTGCCTGCTGTATTACTCCATCATCACTTAAGTGAATCAACATTTGTTTTGCAAAAGAAAATAGAAGCATGTCACCAACACATGAATTAGATAGCAGTAACACACACGATAGCACTTGAAACAGGCCTAGGAGAGAAGGGTTTATACCTCCCAATTGCAGACATGGTCCGTAGATACCAGAGCACCTCCGTGGTGCACTTATGTGTGTCGCCAATGATGTCCACGACCACCACACCTCCTCCTCCCAGTCCCTGTGATGCCAGACAAGAAGCTAGATATCAGCACCGAACCAAACTGAAGCTCACAATTCTGACGGCAAGACACATGAAATTAACATCAACACTGTTATAGAAAAAGAACAATTGGCAGTATCCATGAAGAACGGCTAGAAAGCAAATGTTAATGTAGCTACTGCCTGATGAAGCCACAATTGCTAAACAGAGGTGTGCATCCTAATTATCAGAGGACTGTAACGGAGGCCTATGCTGAGAAACAGAGAAACAAAATCGACCTTTTGGATCCTGCACGACGTGGATGCCTCCTGAACCCAGTCTCTCCAGTTCCTGCGCGTCCACGGACTTCTGCAAATACGCCGGCCATCGGGCACATCAGGGGCAGAGGAGTCCGGCGAGCAGCAACTGCTGGAATCGGCGGCCCAGGCAGAGACCACCGAATACCACCGATCCCCTCCACCGAGGAGATGTCCTCCTTGCAGCGTGTCGCAGACGACAGACCTCCGTGGCTCGTGTCGCCGGCGCTACCTCGTCAGCGTGCAGCACCTCCCAAATCACCCAGCCAAGCTGCGCGATCAAAGCCGTCCCCTGCAGCTTTTGTGCCGCTTGAGTGGCCTATGCTGCCTCCATTTACTTCAATCTCTATTCAGTTCCCCTATCTCAGATCTCCAATGCTTATGTTCCAGTTTTTTCGCCAAGCTTGGCAGACCAACCTCCTCCAGTTTTAACTAGAATTCAGGAAGAAAACGGGCAGACACAAAATTAGAGTTTATGATATGGAAAAGTTGCATTTGCATGATTGTGATGACTGAGTGATGCAAATTTGGCAAGTACCTTCAGCTTAGTGTCTACTGCGGCCAATACTACTGCACATGTTAAAGAAAATGCAATTATATTTGTAGGCAGTAGCAATATAAATTCTGCAAGTAACACTTAAACTCCTTGAACATAAGTGTTCACAAAAACCCCTAAATCAAACAATTTTTGTGTGTTTCCATCAAAGTTGCTCATATTCTTGCTAGCATTCATCAATTAGCTCCATTAATAGTTCATATCAGTACAACTAGTGAAAATATTCATCTCCTTTGATATACACGCAAAAGTTCTGAACATGAAAAGAACTCCACTCGCTGAAAATGAAAAGACGAGGGATGAAAGGTCTCACCGGCAGATGATCTGCATGGTGTGTTTGATGAAGCCAGTATGGTTGTAGCCAAAGAAGAACACTGTCGTCACGAAAACAGCGACCACTTGAGGTGGACACTGTTGTATATAGCACCGCCATAACACCAAATAATACACAGTTGCTGAGTTCGGATTCAGCCTTGGCCAACATCTTCTTCAAGTTTCCCTAACAAAAAAAAAAAGACACGATTGGAGTAAATTCCACACAACAATTTCAACCTTGTTGAGTTCAAGGGAAAGTTTATCGGAACAAGACATATCAAACAGAATATATCATTAGTAAAAATAAACAGCCCCATTAATCTGCTCTGACCAAGCACTTAATCGGAATCGCCTTGAAGAAATAGTTTTCTGCAATGCACAGACAAGAGGGCGATGTTTAGAAAACAATGTTGACTATTTACTGTATGTATCAGAAATTACACACTAGCATTTTCTGGAGAAAGGTTAGCCTGGCTCCTCGAGTTATTGAACCTCAAAGCTTATCCTGATCTTATATGTGGATTAACTAGTCCTACTGGACGTAATGACAAGATATTATTGGTTAGTCCTTCGAGTTAATTAAACAGGCAAGATTAATACCCCAGTTTGACAAAGTACTCACACTTAGCAACAGTGTACTGCTGCAATTTGAATCAAAGCACACGGGAACCATTAAATTCGGAAATCAAACCAACTGAACTATAGATGATTCCTTGCTTTGCTTCTTCCAGATAATTAACCGCAAGGGCTTGCACTGGTCTAATCTATGGAGAAACTAGTGCTCCTGGGTGACGCACAGACAGCAAACAAGTGTGCTGTTATCAAACTTTGTACATGTGTTTTCGTTGAACCGAAGCAACAGGCATCAATATATCTAGGTAATTTAGGCAACACGTACATGGGCAACCAAAGGCTCCCGAATTCTGATCTAAAAATCATCTACGCACTGATATTGAGTTTCTTGGCGCACACACACGGACTGCAATTATTCACAAATCAGAACCCAGGTCGTCCAATAAAATCGAGATCAGCAAAATTATTTACTGGTTCGTTTTAGGGATTGGAGAGAGGGGGAAGAGGAGGGGCGCCTCACCGGCCACACGGAGGCTGACTTGTTCCCGGCGAGGTCGTGGGAGGAGACCGCCGGGACGCATCACGTCGGAGTAGTGCTGCGGCAGATTGGCGTCGTAGAGGACGCCGGGAAGGAGGGTTCCCCGTGGCACGCGCTGCGCGTAGAGGACGACGGCAGACAAGCAGCCCTCCATGGCCTGCGTCGTCGCCGGCGCGTCCTGGTGGCCGGCGTGCAGCGGCAGCCGCCCTCGGCCACGCAAGTGACGCAGGCTTGCGAGATCGACGTATCCGCGGCGCGCCGTGCACGCACGCGTGCGCCGGCGGACGGGCCTGCCGCGCCGCCTCTGTGACGGAAGTGCTTCCTGAGTACTAGTAGCACAGTACGGTGGAAGAAAATGTAAAATTTACTCTCTCCGTAATCTATTGAAAAGTAGTATCCCAAATTACTAGTACTTCCTCCGGATTGGAAAGCTAGGGATGAATCGGAAAGAAAATTAATTTTCACCTGAAAATTTGGTGAAGAATTTACTAAGTGAGCAGAAAAAACAATCGGGAAATTAATTTCGGGGCGGAATTATAGGGGATCTACGCGGGGGGCTAATTTCGCGGGAAGTACTGTAGTAGTAGCATGTTCGAAGAAAAGTAATCAAGGGAAATTAATTAAAGGCGACGGAATGCCTTATATAAACCTGAAAATCAGAAAATGCTTGGAAGACCCACTCAATTCCTTGTCTCTCTTTTTCTTTCTAGTGAAATCCCTTTCACGTGACTAACGGAAGGGTTAGCTTGCATAACGACAACTCGACAAGGCAAACTCTTAGCGGTTTTAAAAAGACATGGTCATAGTATACACTACAGGAAACGGCGAACAAAAACTCATCTCCATTTTCATTCCGTCTAACGACGCGCTTTCGCCGGCAACAATCGCCGGTGTGTCGTGAGGGGTTGTTTGTCACCGCGGTGCATCACCATCAAAGTGGGAGACGGCATCGGCCGGTTTATGTCCTCACCGGCTTGCCGTTCCTATGGTCAGGGTAGCAACCCAAGTAATAGAGGGTGCAAAGTTTCGAAAATATTTCAACCTAACTATAGTGAATCCTAAAAAATGAGTATCTCCATATTTCCTGACCTTTTGTTGGATAAGAATCAAACATGATTTAAATTTGGTCAAAATGATTGAAATTATATTACAAACAGGAATTGATGGAATAGTTCCCAAATAATTTTTCATTTTTTTATTTCGAAGAGTTAGTACCTTTCTCTAAAATAAAACTGAAATTTAAAACATGGTATAGCCACTTCTATACATATACAGGAATTAATCAAGGATATACTCCACATTTGAAGCTACTATATCTTATTATGCATGCAGGCAATTAATCAAGGATACCATTTGAAATACTCCCCCGGATTGGAAGGCTAGAAGGTCACATCCCGTGAACCAGGAAAAAAATTAGTTGTCACCAGAAAATTTGTTAAGAATCACTGTAGAATTTAATTCGTGCCTAAAATGTAGAAGAATTTACCAGGTGAGCAAAAAACAATCGGGGAATTAATTTTGTAGCAGAATTATAGGGGATCCAGGTTGGCGGTTATTCTCCAGACCAATCAACTAGCATGTTTGTAGGAATGTAACAACGGAGATTAATTAGGGGCGCATATATTTTGGGAATCAAATGTCTCTCTTACTTCACCCTTTCCTATTTAATTGACTCCTTGTAAAAAAGATTTAATTGACTCTAATTGACACCATGGTTTGCTCATTACCTTCTCTCCCTCACGTTCGTTAAATAGGAAGCGAGGAAATACCTTATATATAAACCCAAAAAAAAAGCAGAAAATGATCGGGATAGATGATCCATCCGTTGTCTCTCTTCTTTTTTCTAGTGAAATCCCTTTCACGTGACAAATTAAAGCGTTAGCTTGCATGATGACAACTCAAGGGGGCAAACTTGGCAGTTTTAAAAAGACATAGTCATAGTATACTCAACTTAGTGGCAATTTAAGAATAATATGCACTTGCTCCTCACTGGAGTGAGTACTCCATCATGAATCTAGCAAATGAATATGCATACCTATATATTTTAGACCTACTTAAAAATAGAGATGTGTTTGCTTGCACTTGTATTATGCAAATAATCTATGCTACACCCTCCATCCTGAAAATGACGTCTGAACTTTGTCTAGATAAGCATCTATTTGGACATGTTTCACTGTGTAGATTTTAGGTGTGCGGCGCCGATAGTGGAGCTCGGCAACCGGTGTCGAAATGCATGGCTCGTCCGAGAAGGGTGGGCTTGGAGGTTGGTGTTCAATCGGTGGTAGTGTGAGGGCGGAAGATGGTTTATTTGATGGGAGGCCCCTTCCCGCACCTTGAAGGAGCATAAATGCATCCATCGAGGCTAGTAGTTCTCGTCTATGGTCTCCACGTAGTCATTGCGTGTGTGAATATCAACTGACACCGCCACAAGGTACTCCCAGTATATCCACATCATTAGGCAACCTCGAGGCGACATCTCTAGTGTGAACGTGCTCGCTTCATCAGCGTGCCCACCCCCTCACGCCCTCCGCATCACCTAAGTAGGCGATGTAGTACAAAATTTTGATATCCCGTGTTGATTATCATTTTGTTTATTATTTAATTGAAATGTATTCTTCTACGAAAAAATTAGTTAAATTTCCCTGGTTTCAGTTGGCTGGTCTAGGTAGAAAGTAGCTTAGTTAGTGGGCCCTAGATGTTTCTATCTATATCACTTACTAAGCTAGCCAACTTCAAATTTGATGTCTAAGTTATGCTTG
Source organism: Lolium multiflorum (assembly GCA_030979885.1). Taxonomy (NCBI): domain Eukaryota; kingdom Viridiplantae; phylum Streptophyta; class Magnoliopsida; order Poales; family Poaceae; genus Lolium; species Lolium multiflorum. Next base: position 7,173,468 of record CM061749.1, read on the forward strand.
CAGCTACTGAATACAAACGAGCTAGTCGGGCTCGAGTTCTACGCACTGTAACTCTCAGCAGCATGCATGTCTTTCTCATCCTCCTTAGCTAACATGTGTGATTTAACTAACAAGAAAGTCCATCCACTTGAATATAGCTAGGTACTAGAAATTTTATTTATGCGAAACGGGCCTTGGCCAGGTTGTTGATGCTTCTCCGATGGAACTTGTCCTGCCTGAGGGCTCCGGTGGTACAGGTGATAGTGAAGCTTTGATTTGAGGAGGCAATGAGATTAGAGATGGTAAAGAAGTAACCTGGCGAACTAGAGATGAAAAGGGTGGAATGTAGAGTGCATCAGGATATGATGGGTGTCGTCGATGGTGACATGGTGAAAGGAAATTGGTGCCATAGGCAGTGAGCCAGGGACTAGCCATCCGTCGCTGAAGGAGAACCTAGTTCTGAACTATACTCCCCCAACCTAACCCTATCCACTCTTTGTGCGGTGGTGCACTGAGCCGCACCGGGGTGCCCAACACCTTTAGTGGTATCAAAGCTTAAGCCTAAATTTGCTAAACGATGTGGGTTTAATTGATGGGGTAATGTACGGACTTCTATGCCTTTTAGGTCAAACGGTTTAGGTTATGGCCAACGAGCATGCATAGGTTGCCGAAACGAGTCCATATCGCGCACATGTGCGTGCCCTGGGATGGGAATCAACACTATGTGTGGGGCTTTTGCATCGTGGCCACGGAAAACCCGTTTTCCATTTTTAGAGTGTTGAAATTGTTTTTTTGTGTGAAGCAGGTACATGGGGCGCGAACTAGGGTTGTGGTAAACCCGTGCACGACGATAGAAGAACGCATACACAATGCGCTCCACACACCCGCCCCATGCGCTAGCTCTCCAGGAAGCCGTAGGATGCTCCACCAACTCCCGCCGATGTCGCTAGTTGAACTACGCGTCCACTTTTCCATGCCCTGATTTTCTTGAAAAAACATTTTTATCTCCAGAACGTGTCATTTTATGTGCCCATCTATTTCAGCTTCGAGCGCCTCCCAACAGGAGCGTCAGGACGTCCGGTGCGTCACATTCTTAGCAAAATTAATTAAAAAACATAAAAATGTGAGACCTTTGGGAGGTATCATTTTATGTAACCACGTTGAAGGAAAAAATTCAAACTTGGAATAAGACAGTTATTCGAGAAAAACATTGACGAAATGAGTTATCACATACGGAGTTCTATGGCTTTTAGGTCAAACGGGTTAGGTTATGGCCAACAGGCATGCATAGTTTGTCCAAATGAGGCCATATCGCGCACATGTGTGTGCCTTGGGATGGGAATCAACGCTATGTGTGGGGGTTTTTCCATCGTGGCCACGAAAAATCCGTTTTGCATTTTTCGAGTGCTGAAACGTTTTTTTGTGTGAAGCAGGTACATGGGGCGCGAACTAGGGTTGAGGGAAACCCGTGCACAACGATAGAAGAACACATACGCAATTCGCTCCACACACCCGCTACACGCGCTAGCTCTTCGGGAAGCCGTAGGATCCTCCACCGTCTCATGCCGATGTTGGTGGTTGACACATCCACTTTCGCTGCCCTGATTTTCTTGAAAAAAACATTTTTAGCTCCAGACCATGTCATTTTATGTGCCCATCCTTTTCGGTTTTGCGCGCCTCCGAACAGGAGCACCGCTGCGCTCGACGCGGAAAAATGGGACGTCCGGTACGTCCCATTCCGAGCACAACTAATTGAAAATAAAATCGTAAAAATATGAGACCTTTGCGAGGCGTCATTTTATGTGACGCGGTTACGAGGAAAAAATTCAAACTTAGAATAAGGCAGTTATTCTCGAAAAACATTTACGAAATGAGCTATCACCTACATAGTTCTATGGCTTTTAGGTCAAACGGGCAAGGTTATGGCCAATGGGAATGCATAGTTTATCGGAACGAGGCCATGTCTCACATTTGTGTGAGCCCTAGGATTGTGCCATGGGATGGGAATCAACGATGTGTGTGGGGGGTTTTCCATCGTGGCCACGAAAAAACCCCTTTTCCATTTTTCATGTGCCCGAACGGATTTTTTTTGTGAAGTAGGTGGCGCAAACTAGGGTTAAGGGAAACCCATGCATAATGATAGAAGAACGCATACACAACGCATTCCACACACCCGCCCCGTGTGCTAGCTCTCCAGGAAGCCATAGGATCCCCCGTCGTCTCATGTCGATGCCACTGGAAACGGGCCAGATTTGAACTACGCGCCCACTTTTCCCCGCCCCTGATTTTCTGGAAAAATCATTTTTAGCTCTAGAACGGGTCATTTTATGTGCCCATCTTTTTCGGTTTCACGCACCTCCCAACAAGTTAACCGCCGCGCTCGATGCGAAACGAGGAATCTGGTGCATCCCATTCCGAGCATAATTACTAAAAAGAAACAGAAAAGTATGAGACCTTCGCGAGGCATCATTTTATGTGTCCCAACTGTGAGTAAAAAAAATCAAACTTGGAATACGACAGCTATTCAGTAAAAACATTCACACCTATAGAGTTCTATGTCTTTTAGGTCAAACGGGCTAGGTTATGGCCAACGGGCATGCATAGTTTGCCGGAAGGAGGCCATATCGCGCACATGTGTGTGCCCATGGATGCGAATCAATGTTGTGTGCCGGATTTTGACATCGTGGCCACGGAAAACCTGTTTTCCATTTTCCAAGTGTCGAAATGGTTTTTTTTTGTGAAGTAGGTAAATGGACGCGAACTAGGATTGAGGAAAACCCATGCACAACGATGGAAAAACGCGTACGCAACACGTTCCACACACCCGCCCCATCCGCTAGCTCTCCGGGAAGGTGTAGGATCTCCCACCGTCTCCCGACGATGCCGATAGAAACGAGCTAGATTTGAACTACGCGTCCACTTCTCCATGCCCCTGATTTTCTGGAAAAATAATTTTTTAGCTCCGGAACATGTGATTTTAAATGCCCATCCTTTTCGGTTTCGCATGCCTCCCAATAGGTGCACCTCGTGATCGACGCGGCGAAACGGGACGTCATGTGCGTCCCATTTTGAGCACAACTAATTGAAAGAAAATCAGAAAAAATGTGAGACCTTCGGCGAGGCGTCACTCTATGTGACCCAGCTGCGAGGAAAAAAAATCTAACTTGGAATCAGGAAGTTATTCAAGAAAAACTTTCACGAAATAAGGTATCACCTACAGAGTTCTGTGGATTTTAGGTAAAATGGGCTTCGTTATGGCCAACATGCATGGATAATTTGTTGGAACGAGGCCATATCGCTCACGTGCATGTGCCATGGGTTTTCGGTTTCACGCATCTCCTAACAGGAGCACCGCCGCGCTCGACACGATGAAACGAGACGTTTGGTGCATCCCATTCCTAGCACAACTACTTAAAAAATCAGAGAAGTGTGAGACCTTCGCGAGGCGTCATTTTAGGTGACCCAGCTGCGAGAAAAAAATCGAACTTGGAATACGACTGTTATTCCGAAAAAACATTCACGAAATGAGCTATCACCTACGGAGTTCTATGGCTTTTAGGTCAAACGTGCTAGGTTATGGCCAACTGGCATGCATAGTTTACCAGAACGAGGCCATCTCTCGCACATTCGTGTGCCCAGGGATGGGAATCAATAATGTGTGGAGGGTTTTCCATTGTGGCCACGGAAAACCCGTTTTCCATTTTCCGTGTGCCTAAACGGGGTTTTTTTTAAGCAGGTGGCGCAAACTATGGTTGAGGGAAACCCGTGCACAACGATAGAAGAACACATACGCAACACGTTCCACACATTCGCCCCACGCGCTAGATCTCTAGGAAGTCGTAGGATCGTCCACCATCTCCCGCCGATGTCGCTGGTATCGAGTCAGATTTGAACTACGCGTCTACTTTTCCCAGCCCTTGTTTCCTACAAAAAATCTTTTTTTAGCTCCAGAACGTTTGATTTTATAATCCTATCGTTTTCGGTTTCGCGCGTCTCCAAGTAGGAGCACCTCTACGCTCCAGACGGTGAAATCGGACGTCCGGTGTTTCCCATTCCGAGCATAGCTAATTCAAAAGAAAAATAAAAAAATGCGAGACCTTCGCGAGGGGTCATTTTATGTGAGCTAGTTGCGAGAAAAAAAAATCAAACTTGGAATACGACATTTATTACGAAAAAACTATCACGAAATGAGCTATCACCTACTGAGTTATATGGCTTTTAGGTCAAACGGGATAGGTTATGGCCAACGGGCATGCATAGTTTGCCGAAACCTGTGTGTGCCTTGGGATGGGAATCAACACTGTTTGTGGGGGTTTTCCATCATGGTAACGGAAAACCCGTTTTCCATTTTCCGAGTGCCAAAATGGTTTTTTTGTGTGAAGCAGGTACATGGGCGCGAAGTAGGGTTGAGGGACACCGATGCACAACGATAGAAGAACACATACGCAACACATTTCACACACTCGTCCCACCCCTAGCTCTTCGGGAATCCGTAGGATCCTCCACTGTCTCTCGCCGATGTCGTTGGAATCGGCCCATATTTGAGCTACACGTCCACTTTTCCCTGCCCCTGATTTTCTAAAAAACCATTTTTTGATTTGAAACGTGTCATTTTGTGTGCCCATCTTTTTTCGGTTTCGCGCGCCTCCAATAGGAGCACCACCGGGTTCTATGCGGTGAAACGGGACGTTCGGTGTGTCCCATTCCGAGCACAACTAATTCAAAAAATCATAAAAATGTGAGACCTTCGCGATGCATCATTTTCTGTGGCGCAGTTGGGAGAAAAAAAATTCAAACTTGGACTATGGCAGTTATTCCCGAAAAAACATTCACGAAATGAGCTATCGCCTAGAGAGTTCTATGGCTTTTATATCAAACAAGCTAGGTTATAGCCAACAAGAATGCATAGTTTATCAGAACGAGACCATGTCGCGCACATGGTCGTGCCATGTGATGGGAATCAACGCTGTGTGTGGGTTTTCTCCATTCTGTCCATGTAAAACCCATTCTCCATATTTCCGAGTAACGAAATGTGTTTTTTGTTTGAAGCAAGTACATGGGCGTGAACTAGGATTGAGGGAAACCTGTGCATAACGATAGATGAACACATACGCAACCCGTTTGACACACCAGCCCCATGCGCTAGCTCTCTGGGAAGCCGTAGGATCCTCCACCATCTCCCGCCGATGTAGCTAGAATCAGGCCAGATTTGAAGTACGCATCGACTTTTCCCTGCTCCAGAATTTCTAAAAAAAAATCTTTAGATCTGGAACGTTTCATTTTATGTGCCCATATTTTTGGTTTTGTGCGCCTCCCAACAGGAGCACCGCCATGCTCAACGCGGCAAAACAGCACGTCCAGTGTGTCCCATTCCGAACACAACTAATTGAAAAAATCATAAAAATGTGAGACTTCGTGGGGCGCCATTTTATGTGACCTAGTTGCGAGGAAAAAATTCTAACTTAGAATACGACAGTTATTCTAGAAAAACATTCACGAAATTAGCTATCACCTACGAAGTTCTATGGCCAACGGGCATACATAGTTTGCCGGAATGATGTCATATCACACACATGCGTGTGCTCTGGGATGAGAGTCAACGGTTGTGTGTGTTGGTTTTCCATCATGGCCACAGAAAACCCGTTTTTTCATTTTCCGAGTGCCGAAACATGTTTTTTTGAAGCATGTACAACAGGATCGAACTACGGTTGACGGAAACTCGTGCAAAATGATAAAAGAACACATATGCTACATATTCCACACAAACCCGCCCCACGCGCTAGCTCTCCGGGAAGCCGTAGGATCCCCCGCTGGTTCCCGCCGATGTCTACGGTTGAGGGAAACTCGTGTACAACGATAAAAGAACACATATGCTACATGTTCCACACAAACCCGCCCCACACGCTAGCTCTCCGGTAAGCCGTAGGATCCCCCGCCGTTTCCCGCAGATGTCGCTGGAATCGTCCGCTTTTCCCTTGCTCCAGATTTTCTAGAAAAATCATGTTTAGCTCCAAAACGTGTCATTTTATGTGCCCATCTTTTTCCGTTTCGTGCGCCTCCCAAGAATACCACCGCGCTCACAACTAATTCAAAAAAAATCATAAAAATGTGAGACCTTCGCGAGGCATAATTTTATGTGACGCAGTTGTGTGGAAAAAAATTCAAACTTGAAATATGGCAGTTATTCCGGAAAAAACATTCATGAAATGAGCGATGACCTAGAGAGTTTTATGGCTGTTAGGTCAAACGGGTTAGGTTATGGCCAACAAGCATGTATAGTTTGCCGGAACGAAACCAGGTCGCGCACATGCGTGTGTCTGGGATGGGAATCAACGCTATGTGTGGGGTTTTTCCAACCCGTTTTCCATTTATCGAGTGCCAAAACGGGGTTTTTTTTGTGAAGCAGGTACATGGGGCGCGAACTAGGGTTGAGGGAAACCTTGCACAACGATAGAAGAACACATACTCAACGTGCTCCACACACCCACCCCACGCTCTAGCTCTTCGGGAAGCCGCAGGATCCCACGCTATCTCCCGCCGATGTCGCTGGCATTGGGCCATTTTTTATCTACGCGTACACCTTTCCTTGCCCCTGATTTTCTGGAGAAATCATTTTAGCTCCAGAACGTGCCATTTTATGTGCCCATCTTTTTCCGTTTCACACGCCTCCCAACAGGGACACCACCGCGCTCGACGCCCAGAGAAACAAGAATAGAAGGCAAAGAGGGTCTTTGCCGTGTACCGTTCAGAATACACACGACAAAGAGGGTCTTTGCCATGTACCTTCCAGAATATACACTACACAGAAAAAGCATAGTTGGGCGGGAAATAGCGCCCCTTCTTGGAAATTTGTCTTTGCCGTGTACCTCCAAAAACCAACGGCAAAGACGCTCTTTGCCGGGTATCTAACTGGAGACACCCGACGAAGAAAGGCGTCGTTCTACTCCCGCTAGTCGTATGCTTTACTCGCCACGTGGCAATCTTCTTCACCGAGTGTCTAGTTGTGGTACTCGGCAAAGAGCCTCTTTGCCGTGTGATTTTCTTTACCGAGTGTATTCCCCCTATTGTGTCGTGTTCTTATTCTTCGCTGGGCGCTAACACTTGATTGGCAAAGTATTCTTCGCTGTGTACTGGTTTTTGGCATTCGGTGTGTGGTTAGGCAATAATATGGATTAAAGTAGCATTGCCCAAACCGATTCATTATTTCTTGCATACATTTACATATAGATCATCAGTTAGAGTGAAGGAAACCTGCATACTTAGAGCATCTCCAACATACACGCGCTAAAAAAATTTGTACACCGCCTGTTTTTGCTTTTTTTGTGCATCTCTAAGTTGTCCAGATGCGTGAAAAAATATAGCGTAGAAATAACTCTTTACCAGACGCTATTAAATACAGCCCCAAAAACAAAATTTGCATACACATGATTGAAAATAATATCAAACATAGTACTAAAAATACATTTTAAAACCACGACAAGAACGACAATTAAACGGATACAATACATCAATACATCTAAAAATCCAAGAAGTCAAAGTCCGATCCCGATGACTACGATGACTCAGTCAAGACCAAATCCGCCCAACGTTCATCGTTTTCATCAATGGTCGTCAGGCCGGCTTCCTACGCCTCGATGAACCGCTTGCGCATGTGAATGCCCTCCTTCTCCGCCCTACGCTCCGCCTTCTTCTGCGTGAAGAAGGCGTGCTCGTCGACGACATCCTGCAGGAAGGCAACAACCCACACCTCCATGGTGCGTTCATCTGCCTGCATAATGGTGAGGCGACGCCGAAGCTGCTTGCGGCGGTGCCGCTGCTCAGCGGTTACGAGGCCGTCAAAGCCGGCCAAGAACTCTGCCTTCGCGAGCGACTCGCAGTCCTTGAAATTGAGCTGCTGGCGGGGGCGCCCGTGGCATCATGCCGACACATCGTAGGAGCGCGCCGCTTGCTCGACGGTATCGAAGGTGCCGTGGGTGAGGCGAGAGTCGCCAGCGCGAATCTCCGCCTAGAATGTGCCCCTCGGGCGGGGGCACACGCCGATGAAACTGGAGGATATTGCGCCGGGGGGCATGGCGGTGGCACGGTCTTGACGGCGGTGGTGCGCGTGGCAGGTGAGAGGGTGGCGCGTGGTGGGAGGGAGTTTTCAGCGGCGGTTGGGGATGCGCCGTTTTATACCGCGCGCGGCAAAAAAATTTAGCGCGCGATTTTTTGGTGCGTCTGTTGGAGTGAAATTTTTCGACGCTGACGCTCTAAACTGACGGTTTTTACAGTGCGGGCAGCTTTTGGCGCGTGTGTTGAAGATGCTCTTAGCTAATTAATCAGATTCGAGACTATGGAACAAAAAAAAATGTCACCAAGCCATATGGGAAAATAGCCAGCGATCGTGTCCAACCTAAGAAAGTACCCACCTTGTAGATGCATGCATGTGTTAATCAGTTAGACCCATCTTGTCTATGGATAGAAAGATGAAATAATCCACGCGACAATCTCTCCATGATAAAGCAACGAGACAATTAAAGCAAATCAGAACCAATTAAGCCCATGCAAGTAAATTGATATCTACATCCATGTTTGACGCGGCCTCCCGATAATCCAGCGACAACAATTCCTCGATCCGGCGAGGCGGGCGATCCGATGGCTGCAGCTTCACCTCGCGCTCGTGACACGGATCATGCTCTCATCCGTCGTCTCTCCGCAATCCCCGTTGTTCCTCCCGCCTCGCAGCTGTCCGCGATGGCGCTCTATAAATCCCCTCCAATGTTGCCTCATTCGTCCTCCACATACCTCAGGTCCTCCACTACCACAGATTCCATCATCTTCAGCTCATGAATGAGCCATACACGTTTTCCGGCGAGACAGCAGTCCGGCAAAGGCCGGAACACAGCAGCGCGTGCATGGCCATGACGAGGAAAGGCCGTGCCGGCGGACAAGACGCAGGCATGCTGCCTAAGAACCCGCCTGTGTGTTTCTTGATCTAATTCTTGAATGTAATTGTGGTGGTGTCACACACAGACTAGTTTTATTCTAGGTACTGAGTAACGTCTTGTGGAGGTATAGAAACGCGTATATCTGCCTGTCCTCGCTGCCGTCGGCCACTTGCTAATCAGCATACGTAGGATGTTCTTTCTTGTTGTCTGATCTTCAGTTGTTGGTCTCTTACTTACTGCATCGTTCCTCCTAACTTTTCTCAGCTGACTTGGTTGGATCTTGGGGTTCAGCTAGGTACATAGGAGATCACAGATCTATTTTTATTTGGCAGTTCTGGTTTATGATTCAGTCGATCTTAATTATGTGGACGTACGATTGCAGGTCATCTTCACCAATTTTTTTTTTTTTTTTTTTTTTGAGGAGATGAACTTTGCATCTCTGAACCTGGCTTCGTCAGACAAAACAAAGTCACTCGCTGTCTGTTGGGCCCATTCGATCTCTCTCACTTCTCGCAGACAAACCCCAAATATATGCCGCACAACACGTCCGCCGCCGCTGCTCACCTCGCCGGCGTACCCTCCGCGGCCGCCTCGTATCACCCAACTCTGGCACTTCATCCCTCGTCCGGAACCTCCTCCCATCTGCCCCCCGTTCCTCCTCCACTCGCCCCACCCGCACCAGGTCGACCGACACCGCAGACTCGCCGATGGGAGACGCGCGCGGCGCCGCCCAGGAGCCAGGGCATCGCGCCCGGCTTGTTCGCTCGTGCGGTGCGCGCGCGGCGCCGCCGATCTCGCCTGGCCGCATCACCCTTACGGCCGATGCGTTTCGGTCCGTCGTCTTCACGCCGGCTAGGGGTACGGTACCGGCCACGAGAACGCGCCGGCGGCCGCGGCGTGAGCCATGGAGGTCCTTCCTCCGTGGCACGCAGCGAGGATGGAGCTTGCCCTTCAGCCTCACTGCCGATGGAGTATCTACGTACTGCAACTCTGATGTAGTTGCAGCTCACGGGCAGAACTCTGAACCTGGCCAGGTCTGCTACGTATCCACTACTAGCTAGGTTATTAGTAGCTGATTCGTTCAGATAAGTGAGCTAGCTAGATCCGCAGTCTGCATGAGTTGATCTTAGAGCTATCCAGGATCATGCGCATTTGAATCCAAATTGGCTCACACATATGCGTATCTAAATCCAAATTGTTTTTACACTTAATCATGTGCCTTTCTGGCCTACTTGTAATACCCCGGTTTTTGTGGTAGCCTACTAAGTGATGAGATGTGTGTGAACTATATATGGCACAGATACCATACTGTCATTGGCTTGCTTGGTACTTCTTGTTACTCAGATGTCCTCATAATTAACTGCAAAAAGGTTATCGACATAATGGTCGTGCTTGATTTACTTATCGACATGCTTATGTTTGCACATTTATTATATAGTAAAATAATGTTCAACTTGCCTTTTGAATCTTCTTAATGCCTTAATGTTGTCTATACAGCCATTTATTGCCAATTCGATCTGTGGCTAAGAAATTAGATAAAAGCATATCATTTGCCATATAATTATGGTTATCGATCTGATAATAACTAGACAACTGCTACATTTGGTTTAGTATCATCTTGACTTCATTAGAAATTAGTTCTTTTATATGTGAAATGCTTTAGCGCATTAGATTTAATGGGATCGTTTTCTCATGTTCTGCCTTGAATTCTCATGTTCGGAACTGGAAAAACAAGATGACATGGTTTTGCCTTATTGGCCTGAAATTTTTGTTATTCATGGAAAGGTATCTGGTGAAATGATCAAGTAAATTGCGATATGTCGCAAATGCATTTTGCAATCTAGCTATTATCCGCAAAATATTCCCACTAATGTGTTATTTGTATTCCACCAGGTTCAAAGTTTTCCTGTCTTTTCTAAAATTTTATATGGATGGATCTCTTTCATATGCCATCACTATGTTCTCTGCATCATGCTAGAGGATTTTCCTGTACACTATAAACATGGAGTTTTCTAGCTTCTTACCGATGTACTATCTATGAAATGCAGGGTTTGATTATATGTATCCTAAGGGAACATAACTCATCATGTTGCACTCCTCCAGCAGACGTGTGGGTGGATGTTACGAGGTAAATCACTCAGCACAATCGGTTTCTGAGAGAGGAAATTTAGGAACTACTAAATGCATGGCCTTGCTCGATTGTTTAGTCCGCAATAGGATTTCGTTGAATTATGTTTTTAGCTCTCTGAATTGTGGTTATGTTATAAAATTTCCGTGCAGCTTCCAATTTCTTGGATTTGGGTTGTGCTATGCTCTATGAATTCATAGCTCTTTTTTAGTGTTAAAGGATTTTCGCTGGTTGTGAATTTTGAGCGTTTGTGTCGGTTTAAGATTTTCTAGGGAATTGAATGCTCGGAAGATAATATGGTTGCGCTGGTACTATTTGCATGTTGATAATACTCATCTGCTGCAGTTGACGGCCAGAAGACCTGACCAACTCAACTAGTGTATTAATAGTAGGTTCGTTCAGATAAGTGAGCTAGATGCACAAGAGTTGATCTTAGAGCTAGCCAGGATCATGCACGGTTGATGTTTTTGACTGGTGGATAATGATTAGATTGTGGCATTTTTTTCTTTGAATACTTCTATGTTATACCTAATTGCACATATGCATATCGAAATCCAAAAATATTTGACTGATATCCTTAAGCTTTTTTCAACACCAATAGATATTGTCTGCGTATAACACTAACTTGCAATCTTGCATCGCCATTTCAAATTTTTAGAGTGACTTTTGTCGCTGCAATTAAAATTTTTGCTACTGTATCTACAACATGAACATTATGTCTCTTTCAAGGCCATGACATTTTCCATCTTCTTGCAACTACCACTGTTCTTAGAGGTGCTACAGCTTGTCGATGATGATGATCTATATTTTCTTTGTTTGTAAAAAGCTAGCATATGACTCTGCAAAAGCTGAATTTTGATATATGCAATCCAAAAAAATTATACTTATAGATCATGAAGTAGCTCATTCCAAATATACATCTGATGCCAAACAGTTTTTTTTTCTTCTTTCATAAAAAAGATTCTAAGTAAAGATAGCACGGGCACATGACTTTTGTCATTAGCCAAAATTTCCTATTTGTATTATGTTGTAACTTTATAGTCTTTTGTTTGTATTACACCAAGGTGGTTTTGGACTGCACCAAGTGGTGGTTCCAGAACATGCTGAAGGAGGCCTTCGCCAGTGACGTCTCTATGCAGGATCTCATGGGCCAGATGCGTACAACAGCGGTTTTGGTGTCAACAAGAATGAACACAAGGTGAGCCCAGACTTATTTGAAATCTGGGTGAAAAGGGACGCCTTTTACAAAACCCAGAAAACATTGAGGTCTAACAAGCTCAATCCGGATATTAGCTTAGTGAATACTAAAGATTTAGATGTGTTTGATTGTGTTGCTCTCACACACGGAAAAATTGCGTGCCTGAAGTTCGATAACATATGTTGTCAAGGATGCCATATTGTTAGCTCATTATAGCATGTGTTGTTACAAGATTATCCATACTTAGAGTACATAGTTGTTCATGTGTTTTTTTGGGGTAAGTTAACTCTAGTGTTTGGTGTATGACACAACACTGCCGGTATATGAAGGTTTTGTTCTCTTAAATCTTATTTCATGCTTGCCAATGTGATAGTGTAGTGCCCGATGTTTTTCTGGCCTATTCATTGCTATATTTCTCTAGTCATCATGGATGTCTTTGTTCCCTATGGGATATACATTATGATGTTTTCTGTTGATGCGGTTCTTGTCA